>BLKR01000555.1:0-474503 GCA_011170035.1 Teleogryllus occipitalis
GGACAAACAAGAATACAATGACAAAATCTATGACTTTTTGAACGACAACAATATCGAACAACTTCCCAATGACCCTACTAAGAAGTATCTTTGTCAGCTTAAACAAGAACTTAATAATTCTCAAGCATTGTTTCCCTATCCCAAACCATACATACCATCTAACCCTTCTCCTCCGAGGCTGTATGGCCTGCCCAAATTACACAAAGAGAATACCCCCGTCAGACCCGTGGTTTCGTACACAAACACTTTAACCCACAAACTCGCCCAGAAATTAAATAACCTCTTCCATAAACACATCCAGTTCAAATCTTCATATTCTGTAAAAAACAGTCTAGATCTAGTAGAAAAGATCCAACAGATTCCCGTTCCACCCTATGCAAAACTTGTTTCATTTGACATAAAGTATCTCTTTCCTAGTACTCCGACTTCAGATTGCAAATTACTGCTACGTAACTTACTAGACAAATCATCATGTCCGATACCCGTTCGTTATGAACTCCAAAATCTCTTCAACCTATGGACCAAAATTACTTCACTTTTGAGAATAAATTTTACAGACAAACTTCAGGAATCCCTATGGGCTCACCCCTCTCTCCTCTCCTTGCAGATATTTTTATGGACTCTTTCGAACAGACCATCTTCCTCTCAAATCATCCACTTCTCAAATATATCACATATTGGCACCGTTACGTAGACGACATCCTTGTTCTCTAGACCGGTACGACTAGACAAACTGACCACTTCACTGACTCCTCAACATACATCCTACTATAAAATTCACTACAGAATGAAGACAAATCTATCAATTTCCTAGACCTCAACATCAGCATATCTGAAAACAAACCTGCATTCAATATTTTCAGAAAACCGACATACACAGACACTGTCATCCACAACTCTTCACAACACCCTATTCAACATAAACACGCCGCCTTCCACTACATGTTACACAGATTACTAAGCCTGCCTCTCACTAAATCTCATTTTCTGCAAGAACTGATCAATATTCAACACATTGCTATGGCAAGCGGTTACAACACAGCTCTTGTAAACAACATATTACGCCGCAAAATACACAAACGGAAACTGAAAATGTACACTACACTCTAATGTAACACTAACACCAGACACGTACACTTGCTTACCATATTTTGGAAAACTTTCAGAAAAAGTCACACACAATATACACAAAGCCGGTATCAGTTTCATTCAAAACACAAAATTTTCTCAGAAAAATCCTGTCCCCTAAAACACACAAAGATCTTATAGAAAAAAGCGGCGTCTACGCACTACATTGCCACGATTGCGAAGCAAAATATATTGATCAAACAGGCAGAACTTTCAATACAAGAATAAAAGAGCATAAACACGCTTGGAAACAACACCTGCAAGTCTCACTTTGCCAATCATTTACTTCAGACAGGCCACACATTCAATCCACACACAGACATTCACATACTGGAAATAGAAAATCAATATCATACCAGATTAAAACCTTCACATCCATCTCAATAGTAACCTACTGAATGTAAACATAAACTACAACCCCTCCCCTCTGCTAAAATTACTATATGACACCACCCTCTTCGGGGGTGACACAACGCAGCACACCGCACCCAGGCCATTAACCCTCCTCCTCCACCCACAGGCGGTACTTACCTAAGTTCTATTGTGCCTCACCCACTGTTTCTCTACCCTCCGCGACTGCTGTGCTTCAAGATTTGAACAATTTTGACTTTGCAGTGCGAATTGATTTGGTGGATGGTTTTTACCACGTGCCGCTCAGCCGCGGCACGCGGAAGTGGTTTTCTATTGAATGTGCCGGTGCCTTTTACCAGTTCACATCCCTGCCGATGGGCTGGTCTCTTTCTCCATTATTCATGCAGATCGCCATGTCTTTCGCCCTACATTTTGCTTGTGCTTCACGCTCTTACGTGTATTATGATGATTTTCTCCTTTTGAGTAATGACCCGCAACAGCTTCTTGAGGATGTGCAAAAACTTCGAGAACTGAGATTTCAGATTAATGAATCTAAATCCCAGCTTCAGCCCACCAAGACACTTAAATATCTTGGTGTGCATCTGGACCTCCTTAACAAGAGCATCACGGTGGATCCTGCCTACCTACGCGCCGTGCGCAACGTGCCCCGGCCTTGGCTCCGTGACGCGCGTTTCCGGCGCTCTTTTGCCGGCATGATTGGATGGCTTTCGGTGGCGTCTACGGCCACCTACCCCCTGGCCCGCCTCATCCGCACCTGGCCGGACCTGGCGGGACCATGGATTGATCGCCTCCACCACCTCACCCGCTCCGCCGTTCCGGCGAAGCGAGAACATATCACCGTCCATTCCGACGCCACTCCCCGGCAGTGCGCTTGGGTTTCTCCTTTTCGAACCCGGGTATGGAGCGCCCCTCCAGAATACGACATCTACCATGCTGAGACCTTCGCCGCACTTGGTGCACTTTTGGATCATGCTGAATTTTCTGTAACTTTGTATGTTGATAATTTTGCTGTGCTATGTAACTTAAATCGTAGGGTTACCCATGTTTGGGACCCTTTCTTATGTATACTTGCTCATTTGGTTTTCAACTTTGTTAATTTTAAGGCAATCTTTGTAAGATCAGACTTGAATAAAGCAGATGCCCCATCTCGTTGGGCCTCCGGCGGATCTGCGGCCGGCGGATCTAGGGCCGCCCGAACCGAACATAGTCGTTTTTGTGACTTCCAGACAGCAGATAAGAAACGGCTCAACTTACTTTTTTGTATTTTCTCTCTCAAAATTGTATATGTATATTTCATTCATTTCTTGCTTAGATTTAAAAAACTACTGTATTACAAAAAGATGTTTTTAAATTTCTTAAGATGTTTTTAAATTTCTTAAGATGTTTTTAAATTATGTAACTTATGTTAATTCTAATTTTGTTTATATTTTTTTGTATCAGAAAACTGATGATGACGGCTAAGCCATCGAAAGATGCTCTTATTGAAATAAATAGTATTGTTGACAATGACAACGCCTTCAATCATTTCAAGTATTTTGAGCTCCAAATGAAAGTTTCTGCTGAGCAACTGCGATACTGGGAAAATATGAATAAGAATTTTGACAAAAGTTGATTTATTTTTATTTACTTAAATAAAGCAATTCTTAATTTCTAATATTTATTGCTTTTATATTTTTTACTTGTTTATACCTTCTTGAAACGACCAACGAGTGTTATTTTTGTCCACAAACATGTTAAAACTTTGCCCAATTATGGAACTGTTACATTAATTGCACGATATCGATTGTTTTGAATCAGAAAGGGAATAAATTTAATACACAAAAAAATTAATATTTTTGTATCGTAGTACAAAAATGAATTTAAATCTAATAGTGGACACAAAAAACTCCCTTAGTCCAACCCCTTCCTATTATTAAATACACAAAAGTTATTATTTTAAATGCCTGAGAGAAAAAGGAATGTCTAAGCTGAAAGGTGATATCGAGGATATAAAGAATGCCAGGATTTCAACGGGAATAGGGGCGGGTTCCCACATATGGCTATTCCTCCGTCTATGCGGTTTTCAGGGGACGCTAAGGAAAATCCTTGCGCATTCATGCGAGCAGTCGAGAGGTATTTGTTGTCGGTAATGTGCTTATCCGATAAATATAAGACCCAACTGCTGTACTTGATGTTGGAAGGGAATGCAAGGACATGGCAAATGCGTTTTCAACGTTCCTGTGCTCTCTGGAGGAATTTAAGGTACGTTTTTTTGAACGGTATTGGAGCGAGGAGACACAAACTTTAAATTGAGCTTAATGAATAGCTTTTATACGCCGTCGTCTGGAGGGTTGAGGGACTATGCGACAAAACGCATCATGGACTTCAGGTCATTGTCACCCCCCATGTCGGACCGAGAGATCATCTGTATTCTCACGCGACAGTATCCGGTATCGATTCAAAACATGCTAAGGAGTGTGGGAATAACCGATATCGACAGGTTTCAGAACGTGTTGGGCGGGTCCGATTTGACGTTTGCCGGAATACCTAAGAACCGGCAAGAGAATAAGATAAATGTTATGAAGGTCTTGTAACTCTTGAAGTTACGAAGAAATTACGTGAATGTTACGTTGAATGTTATGAAGAAAGGGGTTGCAAAGAAGCGCAGAAGGAAGAAAAGGATACTAAAATCGGGATAGGGAAGAATCGTTCCGAGAAAGAAAAATTCAATGAAAGGGATCAGTCGAGTGAAAGGGGAGGTAGTTTGAGAACAGTGGATAGTCGGCCAAGTACGAGTAGACGTGACAGAAATTTAAACGCATAGTGTCTGTATTGACTGGCGACCCCAATGTGGTCACGGGTGATTTACCTTCTAACGAGGTCCCGATCAATGCGATGCATCCGGTGGATTATGAAGGTCAACCCTGGGAGCGGTGCAAGAGCAGCGTGAGGATGGTTAGGAAGTGCCCAGCGGTGCAGGTTAATTGTCTGGGAAGAAGCATAGAGGCGTTAGTGGACACGGGGTGTACCACGACGGCCATTAGGGAGGGATTTTATGAAGAATTGGTGGCTTCGGGGAAGCCAGTCATGTGTTTACCAATGAACCGCTCCTACGTGATAGGCGCGACCCAAAATAGATCGAGCCCAGTCACGAAGCAAGTTATGCTAGAGGTGGAAATTGGAATGAATGTGGTGGTACGGGACATTGGGTAATGCCAATTTTTTGAGAATTTTTGGTCTGCCCATCAGATCCGGTTGAATGTTGATGAATTAAAACATTACTTCGGACAACTGAACTGCTGAAAGCTAATTCCACGTAACTCAAAACTGAGAATAATAGTAAGAGTGCAATACAACTTCGCGTTTTTATTCAGAAGATACGGGTGGATTTTAAATTGGCACATTCCTCATTGACGAAGCCCTGTGACGGCAACATTTTCAGTGAAGTTTTGATTCATCACCTGCTTGATAGAAAAGTCGAAATGCAATCAACGGGTTAATGAAATTAATATGTAAAGAGACAAAGTTCCTTGTTTAGTAGAATACTAAATCATTATGAATGTGTAATGAATTTGTTTTCAAACAAATGTTTACATTTGCACTTTTATTTTGTAGGTGTGCGATTACTCGCAGGCCTTATTAACTGGCATCAAAGCATTCACCAATTGTAAAAAAATTCAGGAATACGCTGATTCTTGCAATACTGATGAAGTGCATCGTACATATGTGCGAACTGATGTGGTACATTATTTTAAAATATGGGCAGAACTTTTAAAAGACGCTTCTAAAAAAAAGTTTTATTTGGCAGCAATTGGTCAGCTGATAATCTGCAGCAACAAAGAAACTACTTCGGCTATCGCAAAGGCCATACTGTTTCTCTGAGTAACAGTAATGAAGCTCTGTCCTATCAGTCTTCCAAAAAACTTTTACAGCAACACAGCACCGAAACTGTGCTAGAAGACCTGCAATCAGTGATTACTTAAGTTCTAGATGCTCCGTCTGAAGAATCCCCTGAAGATTTGTTGAGCAGTGAAGTACACGTAGCCACAAGAAAAGATTCCTGGACAAAATGGTCTCATGATTTATATGAAATCGTTCAGGAGTCTGTTCTGAACGAGTCACTTGAGAAAGACGAAACAAGTTTTTCCAGCAGTGGCCCGACTACTAAAAAAGGATTTGTGCGCTCTCCCTTTGTTGGGGAAACGTTTGTTTTAATCGTTTTAAACCAGGACATGCTCAACAAGCTATAACGTCCACAGTTGAAGCTGAATTTCATTTGCTAAAAAATCTGGTTTTGCAAGGCCAGAGTAGAGTAGAAGTCGCTGTACAGAAAATAATTAAACACAATGATGGCCGTATCAAGATGTGTGAGGCAGCACGGTATGAGCACATTGGAAACCACGAGCTAGTAGACGAGGCATCAACGCTACTGAGTGAATGTCCTGACCAGAACACTGGAGTACAAACTATCGAACCAAATGACAAATTTGAGGTTTTGCTTGTCGAGAAGGAAATGTTCCTGAAGGAGCACATCACTGTATTGGATGTAAAGTTAGTGTCCATCACTGGGAAGAGTGTTCAATTGCAATACCCGGCGAAGAGGAAGGCTATGAGCAGAAAAGATTGTACCACGCTTGTTCACAAAACAAGCAAAAAAGCGCGGAGCTTTGAATAGAATAGGAAACGGGCGAGGAAAACGACAACAGAATCATAAGAAAAGGTCACAACAATAATTAGGAGATCAGAAACAATATCCGAGATGCACTTACAACTTCAGACAACATGCATCCATTCCGATCTTAAGGAACCGCAGCGATGGGTAATTAAAAGCACAATTTTAGGGGAAACAGTATCTCTGTCGGACACCAGCGGCTTCGACAGCATTTTCAGATTCTTGCGGCTGTTGCTGTATATTATGACAGTATGAAATATGTCATAAGAATCGAAAAAAGCTGACATATTCAGTTTCGTCCTCGAGAGCTTGGACAAAGGACTCCGACCAAAGAGCTACAATTTCCGTGCTCGAATTTTGATGGATAAGTATCCTCCAAAAACAGCGTCAGCCTTCCAGATTATTTAACCAGATCCAGATATTGGTGTTCTGACAGCAAAACTGTTTCTGGAACTGCCCAGTTTTGTGGAAGTAACGGCGTGTTTAGGCGAATGTTCGCCACTAATCACAAAGTTGGCGACGAAAGTTATAACATTGCAAGAGACGAATTCCAACAACTTTGCAAACACTGATGTCATTGTTTCCACTGATGAACAGTATTTCAAGAAATGCAAATCTAATCATATTACTACAATCCATAGTTAGGGTAAATTTTAGATTCATTTAATGACACAAAATTATTAAGTCAATACCAAAACTTTATAAACTTTTTCATATTTAAGATATATTTTAAACTTAAGACGAATAAAATTTGATTACGTGCATTTTATATATATATATATATATATATATATATATATATATATATATATATATATATAATTCGTTGTCAAATTGGGAGGCATGGAATAGTGCCTTTATTGACACCTTCTCTGTACAATCCTGGACAGATATAGCATATGCTTATAATTTTAAATTCTATAACAGTTCGCTACTATAATGCGTGTTAAAGAAAAGAAGATTATTGCTAGAAGCGGATGATAGCTTGTCAACAAACACACAAATTAACATGATGGTAATTACTTTACCAAAATTAATTCAAAATAAGTTAGACAGAAAATCCATTATAAAGATAGAAGACTTATGCCCAAGTGCACCGACCTAAGTTAAAATGTCTTGTTAAGAAACGAACGTAAACTTTTAATGGCTGTTAACTCGAAAAACTGATGCACCATCGGTAACGGTTGTTAACTAGTGGGATTTAGCTAACGAACGTTAAAATTGTGCTTCCCATTACTGAACGCACTTTCTTACGAACTCGATTGTCGGTTATAGATGTTCTTTGATCTTCCTCGCGTGAATTTAAACAGGATCAGATTGTCTTGCAAAACATTGTAGCCACGCGACCTACGCGGAGAACGCTCAAGTTGTGCTTGTATTTGTTTTAAGAAGACGATGGAGCCTCCGAAAAAGAGACGATCTGCAAATTTCTCTAAATATGAAATTAATATTTTATTAGAGCTGGTGGAGAAATACCACAGCATTGTGGAAAATAGAAGAACGGATGGAGTCTCCGTCCAACAGAAAAATGCAGCATGGGCGGAAATCGAGAAAGAATTTTATAAGGCACCAGGTATTTTTTTATTTACATGCACTCTATGAATATTATTGTAAATTGAATATCGAATAATTGTTTCAATAAGCATGTTTATGCAATTTCAAAATAATTGCAACTTAACCTAAACAGCATGTGGTCATATTACAATATTTGTGTATCGATGTTAGATACTATTTACGTAATATATTTCTATTATTGTATGTATTTCATGCCCGTACTTTGATGTTTTGCAGGGGTTACAAAGAGAGAAGAAGGAAAGCTAAAAACTGCTTATGAGAATTATAAAAGGAAGGCAGTTCAGAAGAAAGCCGATGCACGTGTAGAAACCATGAGAACTGGAGGAGGGCCCTGTCCACAAAATATAATAGGTGAAATTGACGAGAGGGTTTTGGGGATTCTTGGGCCACGTGCATCTTCCGAGTTTAATGCATTTGACTCTGATGCCCAATTTCATGGGGATACGGTTTCATCTCATGAATCTATAGAACTGGAGTTACAATTTAGTGATTCAGAACCACCAATTGCTGCAACAGGTGCAGCTCCAGTTTTGGTGCCTGTTGCAGGTCCCAGTTCGGCAATAGATGAACTGGGATCTGTGCTAATCGGTGGTGGTGGTAGTAGTGCAAGTGCAGCTTGCACTCGTAGGCGGCTTCCTACATACCAACCTAAAACAAGCCCGATTGATTCAGCTTGCAATAAAAGGGTGGAGTACTTGGACTCGGACTTGAAAATGAGGGAGAAGGAGCATTATAAATTTATGGAAGTTAAAGAGCTGGAGAAACAACATTTTCAGCTCCAAATTAAAGTCAGTGCCGAGCAACTTAGATATTGGGAGAGAATGAACAATAAATTGGACAAAAATTGATTTATTTTTATGACATCACTTGAAATAAAATTATTCTTCATTTCTAATCTTTATTGATTTTGTGTTGTTTTTTTTATACCTTCATCAAATGACCAAGGAGAGTTGTTTTTGTCCAAATATTTTAAAACTTTGCCCAATTCTGGAACTGTTAAATTAATTGCATGAGTTGCAGTGCATTTTTTTGAATCGGAAAGGGAATAAATTTAATACTTAGAAAAATTAATATTGTTTTGAATCTTAGTACAAAAATGCATAAAATCTAATGGACACAAAATAATTCTCCCCCTATTTCAACCTCTTCCTTTCATCTTATATATAAAAATGAATTGCTGAATATCTTGCTAAGCGCAAATCTCGAGAACAGCTGAACCAATATTGCTAATTCATTTTTTAGAATATTCGAAGATGGTTCTTAAGGAGAGAGAAATTTTAAAAAATGGCCTGAAGTCTAAAAACAACACTTTTCTGTGTTTCTAAGCGCAAATCTCGAACATCTGAAATGATTTTGCTAATTCTTACTACGTACTACTTAATTCGTACTACAATAAAAAAAACTTAATTTAGAATAAGTAAAAATAAAATGAAATATAATGAGTAGGTATCATAATAAGAAATGTGAATTTGCAATTTTTATTGTGATTTTTTATTGACTATTAAAAGAATTTTAGGTGTTCTACAATTTTTATTTTTTGACAATGTAATTGTTGACTTATTAACTTTCGTTTTTTAATCTTACTAGCTGACCTGCATCCCGAATAGCAGAATATTAAACAAACAAAGTTTACATTAACATTAAATTAAACAAACAAACTAAACAAAGTATTAAACAAACTAAAAAATTAAAGAATTGACTGTTAGTAGGTACAAAGTTTGCCGGATCAGCTAGTTAAATATATAAAAGTTATTTTAAATGCCTGAGTGAAAACTAGTACATAAAAAAATTAGTGGCAGATCTTTTCTTAACCACATTGGACCAATTTTACAACAAAAAAGTTAAGAAAAGTGTTGATTTATCAAAGCTTGTCGTACTGCTCTTCCAGTTGTATTATCATGTCTATACATTAAATGCATGGGGTGCACTGGTTCATCATCTAGAATATCAGGCTCTCTTGCGAGTTGTAACTGATGTAGTAGTCTTGTTATCTCAATATCATCTGGAGGGTTTTCCTCTCGAGAAACAATTGCAATAATATGCAATACTCCAGTGGCCACTATAATAGTTAGCGCTTTTTGTAAGTTACAGCGCAGACCTATTGATAAAACAGGGAAGCGCCTCTTCCATATTCCATACTGCCTTTCAACAGTATTCCTCGTTGTAATGTGAGCTGTGTTATATGCCCTCTCAGAACGTGTTGTAGAACGTGTACCCACCGTCTCCTAGTAGAAATCCGCTCCTAATGACTCCATTCTCAAACTGTGCTCTTCGAAAACTATTTCTAAATATCGTGCTGTCATGCACAGATCCAGGCCACCTGGCGACAATGTCTCTTATCAGTAAATGGTGGTCAGATATAGTTTGACAATTAATAGAAAAATAGTTTTTTCTATTTCGAAATTTCTCTGCATAATCACCGCCTGGTGATTTTATTCTCATATGAGTACAGTCAATAGTACCCAACACTCCAGGAAAACCATGAATATTGTTAAACCCATTCATTACAGACCTTTGTTCTGCAGTTGTTGCGGGGAATTTAATATATTGTGCACTGAGAGATGCTATTGCTGCACTAACTTGATGCACAATTCGCTGTGTTGTGGTTCTGTGCATATTTCCCACGTCGCCAATTAAAATGTTAAATGCACCTGTGGCGTAATAGCGTAAAGCAGTTAAGACTCTGTTCATAGGAGAAACTGGAAAGTTTCTGTCGGTAGGGAACTCTAACCTCTCACTCAATTTTTCAACCAAATGCAACACTGTACCTTTAGTCAAACGAAACCTTTCTTGGAACTTCCTTTCGCTGTAGTCATTGAAAGGATCACCTCTATCCATCACAATTGTCCTTTGGGTTCTTTGATGTAACAAATAATCATAATACAACATTTCGTCGAATTCACGATCGTCACAAACTGTTCTATACGCCATTGCAAATCCACTACTAACCAGCTACTAACTCCCGTTAAAACTACAAACGGGCCCAAAATGACCGATTAAAGTTAACGGCAGCTAAGAAATATTTAACGAGTGTTAAACTTTGGTGCATCAGAAATCTGAGATAACGACCGTTAAGTTAACACTTAACGTGAGTTAAATTTTAACCAATGTTGGTGCACTTGGCCATTAATGTCAACATTAAAACAATTTGGTAAAATTAACGATTCAAAAACTGACAATGTAAACAAGAGAATTCTAAGTGAAAAAGACCATGTAGTATTTGTGATAAGTTAGGTTTAAAAAATACATTACATTCGGAAAGTATATGCCGTAATAAACATAGACAAATTAAAAATCTTAAAAATGAAAATATCAAGGTTACAAATAATGAATTGCAGGAAGTAGTAGCAAGTTATGAGGCAAAAAACGAATAGTTCTCCCACTTATGAAAATCAAGCTTTTTGCAAATGGTTCTCTAGCAATGGATATGACTCTGGATCCAATATTTCTATGGTTAATAGTATCTTCTTGAACGATAAAAGAAATATTAAACGGATAATAGGTGGGAGACACTATTAAAGGTGTAGCCGGAACGGCGAAAACGGAGGGGATTGCAATAACACGTACTAAAATTGGTAACTTAGAAGAGGACTTTCCGTTTTTCATAGTTAATGAAGGTATTGATTGTGATTTTCTATTGGGTTTAGATTCAATAAAAAAATTCAAGCTGTCAGGATGAAAGTTTGAGTATATCACAGAAACAGAAAAATAAAAATTTAGATGAGAAAGGTCACATTAGTGAAATACGCACTAATAGAATAGAGGATATAAAAAAAAAAAATAATTTTTGCCAAATCAAAGTTTGATATAGGAACAGTAAAATAGTATGAAGCCACAGTGAAACTGACAGAAAATAGATATATTTCAAAGAAACCTTACAGATGCTCTTTTCAAGATAAATTAGAAATTGAGAAGCAAGTGGAGGATTTGTTGAATGCAGGTTTAATAGAGGAGTCAAGCAGTCCTTATGCAGCTACTGTAACCATGGTTTTAAGAGGGAAGAAGGGAAAAGATCACGCTTGTGCATCGATTTTAAAGAGCTCAACAAAATAGTTGTGCCAGAAAGTCAACCTTTTCCCAGGATAGATGATCTCACGATACGGGCAAGAAATTGTAAGTTTTTTTGAAAAGCCTGTGGGTAATCAAGCTTGGTTAGGTTGGTAATCATGTCTGGCTCGCCCTGTCGCTTGTCGACTCGCGCGAGAGGGAGTTCGTAACAAGACTCCGAGCTGAGAGCATTGATGTTATTGTATTGATGTATACAAAGGCTTGCCATCGGCATTGTATTGATTCAGGTTGGTCTTAATCTTTAGTTTTAAGTATATTTGTTTACCATTGTATTTCTGTATTTAGCTAATCTGTACATATTTATATTACAGTGGTTTACTGCATCTTTATGTGTCGATTCTAACCTTAACTCAGTTCCTTTGAACTCTTTAAATTGTGGCTTCCATATATATATATAATGTGTGTGTGTGAAGTTATGAAAAAATATTCTGTGTTGCTTCATGGTTTGCTAATGCTTTTAACCCTACAGTGCATGGTGTTGCCCATGGTGGATATAACAAGGTGTAGCGCTCCGGAGGATGCGCAGTAGCAGCCAATCACGTTTAAACCCACGGATGAAGCGAAAACGGCTGGCGCACGTGTTCATTTGCTTTCCGTTTGCGAAGGAGATACGTCGTGTTTGGCAAGGCAGTGCGAAAGCAGTGGAAGATCGTGGTTTTGTTGGCGTGGGAAAGGTATGTTGTGGATTTGTGGTGCAAGTTATTACAATTATGTATTTTATGTGACTTGGCTTTAATAATTACAAAAGCATACATCAATCAATTCATACGATGCCTTATATTTGACCACTTGTTTATTACCAAAATGTTGTTGATATATGATCACTTGTTTATTACCAAAATTTTGTTGTGTTATACAAAGAAAATTGAAATTATTTTCATGTGCAGCTCAAGATGCCAAACTGCTGTGTGAAAAATTGTCCTAATACGACTGGGACAGTAGGTGGAGGGAAATATACATATTTCCGCTTCCCAAAAGAGCCCCAGTTACGAAAGGTGTGGATAGAAGCTTGTGGGAAGAATGAAGAAACATTTAAAGCAGACCATGGTAAATTTCCACCATGGTGTTGCCAATTGGTCACGGCTACTTTCATTTTTTTTAATATGTATAGTGTCCAAGTGTGAACATTATGCAATCACGTTGTTCGTTAGGTATTGTAGTTCGCATTATTCTTAATAGATGTCGCTGGCATTATCTCGTGGACTTCTGTAAGGAGATTGTCACAGCGGCGTCGATGGTCAGATGAAATCCAATAATTATGTTTTTTTGTTGATGTTTAGAAAACGCCCATATTTGCGTCCCCTCAAAAATTTGTGAGAAATATTTGAAGTTTTAAGATTAATATAAATCACTTTCCTACAAAGTTTGACATCATATAGTTGTTATTTTCATAAAAATACACCGGCTGCCAATTGGCATCTCTATGCAATCGTGTGTTACAAACTCCTGCCTGATCCTTGCGTTTGATTGTGGGTTACATTGATTTCCAGGTTTGGTTTTGTGCGTTTTAACGGCGTGTTGGCTTATCCGTGTGTCTATCGGCGGGTTGCACGAAAAGCGTCCTGTAACATTTTATTCTGTCGTTAGCAAACGGATCTTTAAAACTACTGGGTCTTTTGAAGAGTAGGTCGTTGCAAGAGTGACATTTAACGAACCGTTTACTATTCCTTCTGTAAAAAGAAAAACATGAAATGGACTATAGTTTTCAGGGTTCGTAGAAGTTCTTTGAAGAAGTCCAAAGCCTCCTCCTTCCGCTGGACTGTCTTTGACTGTATAAACTTCCTTCGAATTCGAACGCTCTCGTCTCGTCAGGTTGTTTACCTCGTGTAAGTCTCGTGGTTTCGTTATCCTGTGTTGTTCTGTCCTTGTACGCGCGCTTTTAGAGAAAATTATGGAATCTCATGAAAATACTACAACGGAGAAAGTGAAACGTATTAGAGGGAAGATTTTTTCAGGAAGAGAGAAAATGTTTTTACTAGACATTGTGAACCAACATTTGGGCATAATTGAAAGTAAGGTTACGAACGGAGTAACGAATGAAGCGAAAGCTGATTGCTGGAACAAAAATGCCAAACTTTTAATGCGCAAATAGATAGCGGTTCGCGCACGGTGGAACAGTTGAAAACCCTATATGAGGGCATGAAGGGGAAGGCAAGAAAATACAAGAGTACACAAAAAGTAAGTTATTACAATAGTAAAAAGATGTTTAAATGCTGAATTAATTTCCATTTGTCTCATCTAACCTTAATTTTCAGGTTAATACGTACAAAACTGGTGGTGGTGCTAACAGTGAGGCTGTAGATCCTATACACGAGAGGGTTGTAGGCCTAATAAGAGAACAAGCCACTCCGTTGACAAACGAATTTGATAGTGATGCAAACTACGCTTGTGAATCGCTAGTAAATAATTATGAGATACCAGTGTGTGAGATGGATGTGCCTCGAGCAGAGGATGTACCAGTTTGCGAGATTAATGTGACCAAAAGATTGGAATTTAATAGTGACATTAACCCAATCATAATCGAAATTCAACAAATTAATGAGCAAAACACTCACAGGCCAAGTACGAGTGGTGAAAGCGAACCTAATCCTATGCTTCAGGAGTCAAATGTACCTCCACAATCCAGACCAGAACACAATCCAGACCTGACAGCATTCACACAACGCAGTTCTGGAAGCAAACGCCAGAGAAAAACTTTAAGCGGTGTGTATGATAAAGTTGAACAAATGGCAACATCTCAGACCAGTAAAAATAAAATAAAAAGACTCCACATGACAAAAGTAAGTGAAATGGAATTGAAAATAAAAGAACTGGAAGCAAAAAGAAAAAAATACAAAACTGATGAAGAAGAATATTTTTTGAAAAAAGAAATCTTGAAAGTGGAGTTAGAAATAGCACGGGCAAAATTACGTGAGATGAATAATAAATGAAATCCTAATTTTGAACTTTGACTTGACCTTGAATAAATTTTTAATGTTTTTGTACATCGCATCCAGTGTTTGAGTGTTCAGTGTTTCCCACATTCTCTCATCCATTGGGTGGTATGAATAAAAATTAAGCATTTGCTCAGAGAACGTTCTCACGAGCATGAGCATTTGTTTGGAGAATATTCTCGATCCGATGAGCATCTACTCAATTTCGTATGAATAAAAATTTTCTCTAGCGATGAGCAAATACTTCCTGCAAGTTGAGAATATTCTGGCTTGTCTAGGCAACCGATGCGATTTTGTTCCGTGTTTATTCGTTGCTTGTGTGTATTCTTTGGAGTATTTACATTCACGTTTGAAGACAGCCGTTTTCGATTTCTGTTTTGAGCTAAGTTGGTGTGTTGTTGGTTAGTGCGGCGTGCTGAGTATCTTTAGAAGCAAAGCGAAGGTTTGTGGAAAGAAATTAAAAATGGAGCAAATAAGTTCAGAAGTCTTTGTTAATTTTTTAGCAAAATATAAAATATTATTTTCAAAGGCGAAAACTCCGTCGTGCATTAAAAATAAAGGGGAAGCAATGGTGGCATTGCAGACGGAGTTGGCCACGAACTGTGGGTGTACTGTAGACAGCAAGTCTATTTTGAAGAGACTAAATAATATGAAGCAACGAGTAAAAAGCAAGTGCGACAGAAACGCGACGGGGAATTTACCCGTAGTGTTGAAGGAGTGGGAGAAGAAAATTTTTAATTTAATAGATGGAGAGTGTAATCCTGCAATAAACAGGATAGAAGGTAAGCAAAGCATTCAGTTAAGTCTAAAGTGAATGAAGTATTATATTTTATGTTGCTAAAAGCTTATAATCTTTATTTATGTTACTATAATCTTTATTTATGTAGGTGCTGTAGCACTTGGAACAAGTGAAGTAGAAGGTGAAGCTTCAGCCATAATCGAAATTGATCACACTGTTTTTGAAGGGCTTCTACCTACCAGCCCTTCAACAAGCAGACCAAAAGGCCCTTCCAGAGGAAAGTCGGTTTTGGATAAATATGAAACGGAAGATACGGTAGGGCTGACTAACACAGAATTGCAACGTTTGGTATTGCTGACACAATTGAAAGTGTTAAATAAACAATGGGAATAAAATTTTGATTCTGGAAAATTTGTTCTACTTCCCTTATTGCATCCTGTTCTCATGTACTTTTCCAATTTATCCTAAGATTTCTTCTGGGTGGTAATCAATGAATTCAGTGAAGAATTTTCATTTAAAAAAATCACTGTTGTATAATGCACTGTGACAAATGAAGCTTAGAAGTGAACCTCTTACTGTAAAATTGGGATTTTCAAATATGATAGGGTCTCCTTGTACTAGAGTCAAGGATACTGCATTTAAAGTTTGATTTAGAAATGGTAATGAAACAAGTGATAGAATTGTAAAATTTTAAGAAATGCTGAATTTTCAACTTCCAAAACAAATGTTCGATTAGTTCTTATATTTATTATATAATACAATATATGTATTAAGAATTTATGCTAAGAAGGCTGAATCAATGGACACTGCCATGGGCAATTCCTGTGGATAAAATTCATTTGGTATCTGCACCAATACCATTTTTTGGCAGAAATTGGATAACAATGGTATAAATCAGAATTGTATGTTTGTGAATGCTATAAGAAAGTTATGAATGCAAATGAACATGCCCATCTATTAACCCTGCTTTTCTGTTCAAATTTACGAAATAACTCCACGGGTCTATGTGTTGTGAATACTTGCTTTGGTTACTGAAAAAAGATGTTGGATTTATCTTGTACAATGAAGCATGAATATACAATAACAAAAAATAACTTAAACAAGTAGTAGTTCTTTAATAGTTTATTGTAAAATCAGAAAAACTTGTGCTTTGTTACAAATATATCATAATATATGTATTTTATAGTAATTATCTGCAATGAAAAATTTACAATTGTCATTAAACTTGGTAGATCCTGAAGAAAATACTAAAATTTCTCATTTACTCAGCATCGTTGTATGTCATGATTCTTACATTTCTTGAATAATCGCTATGTCACCTTGAAAACAGGCTTGCAGGATTGCCCAGGTGTAAGCAGTTCATAACATGAACGTTTGTATGTAAAAATGCAGTTTCAATAGTATGTAAACTTTTTGTTTTCCTGTTGTAAAACTCTCCGCTGATGAGTTAATTTAGACAGTAAACTGCTATAATTATTAGGCAACAGATTGTAAATTATTTGATTGTAACCCTATTTTTGATAATGATTACAACTTACTATTGTGAAAGTGCCTACATTTAATATGGCCCACAACATAATGTTTTTCTTCTTAGTTTTGATAATAGTAGTTTAGTTAATTTTCCATTATAAATTCCATAAAATATTTAAGGATGAGTGGTAAGGTGAATAAAGAAATTCTAGTCAGAAATTATATTAAAGGGGTTTATTTTATAGATATACTTTCACACCGCTGACACCTGTAAATAAAAAGTAAGGTCATTTTAGAACAATGCAAGACCTATGAAACACAACTTAACTAATAGAGAACTACAAATACTACAGTAATTAGTACAGTTAAAAGGATTTAAAAACAACTTACAGAATAAGTTACTGATGCTGGAAAATTATTTGTGCTATTTCTTCCCTTCTTCTGGCACCCAGTACTCTGTAATTGTCCATTTCATTTTCCCCATTTTCTTCTGCATCTTCTTCAGAGTATTCAGTGAAGTGAATACTCTGGTCTTTCAAAAATTTACTTATGTTGTGTAACACACAACAACAAATTATTAAATTTGGCACCTTCTTGAGTGCTAGGCGTACCTTATTTTGTAAAATAGGGAAGCGCTGCTTTAATTGTCCAAAGCACCTTTCTATTATCACACGCTCCTTTGAAAGTACTTTGTTAAAATTTCTTTCAGTGGGCGTTGAGGGAGCTCTGTAGGGCGTCATTAGAAAAGGTGCAATGCCATAACCGGCATCTCCTAACAGAAGAGCATTTGCAGTGTTGTTCTTCATGACTGTATATACTCCAGAATTTTTCCAAATTCTGGAGTCGTGAACAGCACCAGGCCACGACACATCAATGCTGGTAAACACCTCATCAGCATTACAAGTAGCTTGAATGTTAACACTACAAAATCCTTTTCTATTTATATATTCATCACCATGATTAGATGGTTTTCTAATTGGAATGTGAGTGCAGTCTATAGCCCCAATAGCTGCAGGAAAAGAATATTTTTCCTGCCACTTTAATTTTTCAGTGTTGATTTCCTCCAATGATTGAGGAAATCTAATCCAATTGGGCGCAATTGATAAAATAGCGTCCATAACCTCACTCACAGTTTTTGACACAGTGGTCTGATGCACTCCCAAATCTTCTCCCACTCCAACTTGAAATCCAGGGTCACCTATCACCCGCAAAAATACTTTAAGTTTGGTGACATTGGTAAGAGCACCACCTCTTGTTTCCGTCTTTTCTTCACCGAAAATTAGTCGGGCGATGTACATAACATTTATTTCCGAAAATCGGAATAAACTAGCAAAATGTTTGCTCACCACGTTTCTTCTTGCTTCGTATACCTTTTCGTTGCGAACATTCACCACCATAAACTCTGCCATTTTATTACTATAAACGCAAAAAAACACAGGCCTACAAGGAAACTACTCGAAACGTGAGACACCTGACGACCAGACTCGCAATAACATGAGAAAATGCTCACGAAGGGAGTAAATTCTCGGTTTTTATTCATGTAGTTGTGAGCACATGCTCTATTGAGCCTAGGAAAGCGAGAATTTTCTCATGTTTGAGAATTTACTCATTTTGTGAGAATGTTCTCAAAACTTTTATTCATATTCTTCGAAGGACATGCTCAGAAAACGCGAGTAAATAGCATATGCTCATTTTTATTCATACCACCCATTGTTTCATCTTGTTTTAAAAGATATATCAAATGCTTTTTAATATAAATAATATTTTGCTTTTTAATAAATAAATGTGTTTTAACTTAACTCAAGCATGTTTGTTGAATATTAAAAATATTACCATTAAATTCGTAACCGTCTGACATTATTTTTGTAATTTTCCAGTTCACTTTCAAGTATTTTCTAAAAATATACCATGACTGATTTCTCTCCTGTATTTTATACCTCATATTTGAAGCTTTTAAAAATGTTTTTCGCCAGTTTTCTGATAGTTGTAACAGATAGTGAAGTTGTAACAGGTGGTACTTGGGACAAGGTATTCACAATATATGAAGGAGAATTTAAAGAGATTGCAAATTGGCAGAATAATAATCGAGTTTCAATTGTAATAAAACTCTTGGTAGCTACAATTAGTCTGCAAATGGTATTTTAAGAATTCATAGAAGAACAAATTCAAAATGAATGTTTTTCAATAAAATAAGGTACTTGATTTTATATTTTATAAAATTTGAATAATACAGTAAAAATGGTTATTGAAGCTTTATTATGAATTGTTTTATTAAACAGTTTTGTATAGCTACTATTTTGTTTGGCTTATTTATTGTCGATTTTTATGATTTTATTTTATTGATTTTACAAGTATCAACCTACTGTAACCCTGCTAAAGCAGGAGGCCTTTTCCCATATACAGGATGTAATAATAATATTAATATTAATGAATCAAACAGGTATTCTTGATACTTCTAAAAACATTTATTTTAATTTACATACATGTCATTATTATCCATGTTCCAAATTACCGTCTGGCAAACACAGTATTAATTAGTGCTGTTCTTGTTGCATTTCCATTGTAAGGAATAGGATTCACAGGCACATCATCTTCAATATCAATGTCACAACCGGGTTCATTGTCATCGTGATCATTAGCTATGTTTTGGAGTACAGCTGTTGCCACAATGGTTGCCAGTGTGGTACTGATCTTTGTTCTCATTCCCAATGCCAAGACAGGGAATCTCCTCTTCCAAACACCAAATAACCTTTCTACAGGATTTCTTGTAGCTATGTGACTGACTTGGTAGTTTCGTTCAGCTTCTGAAGTGGGATGAAGAAGTGGTGTCATTAAATAATTTCTACAGGGGTAGCCACTATCTCCCAAAAGAAATGAGTTAGGATATTCATTGTTTTCAAATTTTGCACGTAACAGACATGCATCAAATATCATACTGTCATGAACAGATCCAGGCCAACGTGCTACATCTATTATCCTTAGGTCTGCTGTACACACAGCCTGAACATTAATAGAAATATAACCTTTTCTATTCCTGTACAACTCACTCAAGCGTCCACCAGGACTTTCTATTTTCATATGGCTACAGTCTATTGCACCAAGCACATTAGGAAAGCCTCTAATTTCAAAGAAATCCTCTTTTTGTTGCGCCTTTTCTTCAGGCATATAAATTAATATTTCTCTCAAACGTGCTATACTTCTGGTCACAGATTTTATAATTCTACACACTGTGCTAGGAGACCACATTCGTATTCATAAGAGCACAGTCTGAAACGCTCCTGTTGCGTAATAGCGCAATGTAATAAGTAATTGAGTGCTCGATGACACAGCCATACTTCTTGAAGTCTGCTTTTCAATGCGAGACCCTATTATTTCCAAGACAGCCATGAATGTATCTTTTGATAACCTAAATCTACACTTAAAATCAACTTCGTCGAAATCTTCGAGAGATTTGATCTATCCCGGAATGTTCTTGGCCTCGGAAGATGTTGCAACAAGTCCAATATAACCTCTTCGTCACATGATTCTGTAATGAATAATATCACAATAGTTTCGAACACCCGGCAATTTCTCATTGCTAACATATTGTTGATTAATACAGGATTTCACTTATTAACACTTATTATCACAGGATTAAGATGACATTTTAAAAAATTAGATAAAATACACGATGTTTGTATACAGCTAACAGCAAAACGCCGAGTATCACAGCTGTATATTAGTTGTATGTACGCGTTCGTACGGTTAACGGATGGTTAACTGTTTACAGGGCCGATTTTCAATCTGTAATTTAAAGAGTACTTTAACGAATCTTTAAACTTAAAGAACGTTCTTGCAACGCTTTCTTCTGTTACGACACCACTTACAGGACCAATAGCGTTTAACGATTCTTTAAATACGTTCATGCAACCCACCGTATGTGTTTTATTTAGTGAGATTTAACAATTCGGAAATGGCGGTAAACAATGAGCATGTATATATATATTTGATGATAACGGTACATTACGCCCGTTGACTGAAGACATTATTTTAGAAATTCCTAGTGGAAGTGAATGTGATTTTGATAGTGATAATAGTGACGATCCAACTGTAGATCCAAATGCACTATTTCGGGAACTTGATGATGCGAGTGATTCGGATGTGGATGTGGATGACAAAATTCAAAGTAAAGCAAAGGAAAATGGAGAGGACTGTAATAGTGAGGGAGGCATGGGCGTAGCCAGGGGGGGGCAGGGGAGGGCAGTTGCCCCCCCCCTAAATCTTAGGACATTTATAATTTTGTATAAAAAACAAATCGAAGTATTGTGTTTTTAAAACATTCTAAGAAAGAAGAAAAAAATTTGAAAAATACAATTTTAATATATAAAATAAACAGAAAACATATAAAAAATGTAATCCTTTTACTTAAACTTTGTTTACGCACGCAAATTCATTTTCGGCCGCGCCGCGCGGCCAACGGGCCGCGGCCCCTTCGCGCGCCCGCCCATGTCCCTTTGTCATTCAAGATCACCGCCGCCGCACGTGTTTCGCTCGCTGCGCGGCTGCAGCCCCCAAGCAAAGATGCGCGGGGCCTTCGCCGACAAAGACATTTGTCGGCGAAATACATATGGCGCGGTTTGCGAGTTTTATTGCCACTCCGCCGACCGACCACCATCGAGGCTTGGCGCGGCGCGCTTCAAACCCCGCCATTGACAGGGCGAGGTTTATGACCTGTTTGCGCCCACACCCCCAGCTGGCGGCACGGTCAGCCCCGCGCCGCGTGACCGCGCCCGGTTCCAGGAAATTTTGGGAGCTTCCCACGGGTTGCACCAAGCGCCCCCCCTCCACATCAGACCGCCCCCTCCGCGACCACCGCGTGGGAGGGGCGGTTTTCTATATGTCGTGAGCCACCGCGTTCGCGAAGGTTCATTGAGATTCGCGGAAGTGCGCAGTGGAAGTGTTTTTTGAGTCTTAGTAGAGCAATAGTCGGTCCAACACAAGTCACACTCGCCCAGAGAGGAAAATGTTTTTGCATTCTTCAGATTTTGCGATAAGATAAATGGAGCAGAAACCTATTGCAACATTTGTATTAGTTCCGAAGATCGTAGTTTTCTTTAAACCGGCTTAAGGAAAAGACAAACGTGTTACATGTGAACAAAATTGTGAAAATACATATTTTTTAATTAGTGTATTAAATTAAGTTCATTAGTAATACTTCTAAAGTGCTTCCAAAAAATATTTCATCACATCAACGGTGAGTACCAAATTACATCACGAGCTATATTACTTTTTTATATTATAATAATAAAATAATTTTAATTTTAATTGGTCTAAAGACCCGTATATTTAATAGAATTTACTCCAATACAACTTTATTAACACCAGTATTTAATGTTAAAAAATAATTTTTAATTTGCTTTTCGTAATATTAATAATTTATCTTGATCATTTTATATTTTAGAATTCATTGCAACGTCTTGCTCTAAAGCTACTTCACACAAAGTTAATATTATAAGCAAAAACTTTGTTATGGATATAAGACAATTTTTTATCAGTAAGTATTCCGATATCAGTGCATATAGTGGCAGTTTCACATATTTTTAAATCTAAAACACGTTAAAATAAATGACATTTTAGCATTTTGTTAAAAGTTAATTTTGTAAATAATTGTGTATAACTTTTTACAATTTCATAGATCACCAATTTAGGTATTATTTATTAAAATTAATTAAATTACATTAAAAATATTACGATTTCATTTTGCTTTAATAAATAAATAAAATGAATAGTTATTAAGAGCATTTAAAAAGAGGTATTTTGTCTTTGTGTACATGTTTTTAGTATACATAATTTTGTACATTTAAAGGTAGTCAAAAAAGAAAACTTGACGATAAAAGTGGAACCAGAAATGAAAATAACAAAAGAAAAGCAAAGTTAACATCAGCACTTAATTCCAAAGAGCTGGAACCTGGACCTTCATCCACTTATTTGATCAGTGAATCAATCGAGACGCATGTTCAAAATCCTCTCCAAAATGACTTAGATCTACAGATTGAAGGATCATCTCAGACGACACCAGAAGAAAAATGTATGTTTTTTTAATTCTTGTTAGATTCTATTGTCTAATTATGATTCCATTTCAACCGTTAAGAACATATAAAATTTGCTATTTTTTAATTTTGTACATTTTTTAACATTTATAATTTTATATATTTGAAGGTAATCTAAAAAGAAAGCTGGAGGACAACAATGAAATCACAAATGAAAGTGACGAAAAGAGAGCTAAATTTACACCATCACTCAATCCTGCAAACCCTCAACCAAGACCTTCATCGACATGTCTGACTAGTGAATCAATTAAGTCTCATGTTGGTGATCCGCTCCAAAATGATTTGGGCCTTTGGATTGGACGATCCTCTCAGATGACGACAGAAGAAAAAAGTACGCTGTTGAAATCTTGTTGGGTTCCACCCATTAGTTATGATTTCAGTAAAGATGTAAAACCATCCGAAAGACGATTTAAACATATTTGGCTAGAAACATACTCTCCATGGCTTGTATATTCGAAAGCACTTAAAGGCGGGCTTTGTAAGTTTTGTGTTTTGTTTCCTCCGCCCATTAATTCTGTTAAAGGTGTTCTTGGCTCATTTATGATAAAACCTTTTACACGGTACAAAAATTTACATGAAGATTGTAAAAAACATTCCTCTAATCAGTGGCACAAAGCTGCAGTTGCTGCCGCGAGGAATTTCACGGCTAACGCTCCAGTGGATGTGCAACTTTTACACGGTCACAAAAAAGTTGTTGAAGAAAATACTAAAATTGTAAAATCAATAATCTCCACAATCTTATTTTGCGGGTCCCATGATCTGCCTTTAAGAGGAAAACTGCAAGATGGAGGTGTGTTTCAAGACTTGATTCAATTTCGAATTGAGGCTGGCGACGAAAACTTGAGACAGCATTTTGACGAATCAAATGTTAAAAAAAATGCAACATATAGGTCTCCTCAAATACAAAATGAAATTATTAATTTGTGCGGTGCTGTCATCAAAGATGACGTAATAGAAGACGCAAAAAAAGCGTATGCATTTAGTGTACTTGCGGATGAGACTTCTGACATATCGGGAAAAGAGCAATTGTCAATCGGATTAAGATTTTTTGATGAAAAGCAGATGAAAATTCGGGAAGAATTTGTAGGCTTCGTTGAATTACCAGCTTTCGATGCTCACACAATTGCAGGGGCCATAGACCATTTTTTGGAGCAGGAAGGACTTGATCCAGAGAAATGTGTAGGCCAAGGTTATGATGGATGTGCAGCTATGGCTGGTAATGAGAACGGAGTACAAAGTGTATTACGAAGAAAATATAAAAAAGCCCAGTTTTTTCATTGCGCATCGCATAAATTAAATCTCGTTGTCAATGACTTGAATAGTGTACCAGAAATACGTAACACAATTTCTACAGTGAAAGACATTATTGCGTTTTTTAGAGAATCTGTGTTAAGACGGAAGTATGTCCCGAATATTCCAATGTTCTGTGAAACACGTTGGTCTCAAAAATACAAATGTATTTCTGTTTTCAACGAACATTTTGTAGGTATAATTGCAGCGCTGAAAAAACTGTCATTGACTGGTAATAACCACACCAGAAAAACTGCATTTCAGTTACATGCAGCTTCAACTACGGCCCAATTTATTGTTGCTGTAGCTTTAATTGCAAAATATTCTGCTCTTCTAGAACCAGTGGTAAATGCTCTGCAATCAAAATCTTTGGATCTAATACAATGTTTAAAGCACATTAAGCGAATTCTCGGTGTGATAAAAGTTCATCGTAACAATCCTGAGCAAATTGCAGCAGAACTCACGGAGCATGCAAATACAATAGCTGAAAAATGTGATGTTGAATTGTTGCTACCAAGAATTGTCGGAAAACAAAAGCATCGTTCAAATCCTCCAGCATCTAGTAAAGAAGAATATTGGAGAAGATCCTTAATAATCCCTTATTTGGATTCTCTTTTATTGTCATTAGAGCAACGTTTTTCGGAAGACCATTCAGCTGCTTTTTCACTACTGAATCTTCATCCCCAGAATATGATGGAGATGACAATTGATGACTTTAGAAGAAAAACAAAACAGTTTTCAAGATTTTATGATTTGCAAGGATTAGATTCTGAAATCGAATTATGGTATTCCATGTGGAGGGAGAAAAAAATGAGTAAACAGCAAGTAAAAGATATCCAAATGATGGATTTAGTTAAAGAAGCCGAATTTTTTTACCCTGAAACAAAAAAAGCATTACTCATTTCACTTGCTCTACCATGCACCACTTGTACTGTAGAGCGATCATTCAGTACTTTACGCAGAGTAAAATCCTGGTTAAGATCAACAATGACAGGAGAACGATTAAATGGTTTATGTTTAATGAGTGTTCACAGGGCACTTGTATTAGGAAAAGAGGAAATATATAAAAAAAGAAATATTTAAGAGATTTGCAGAAAATCCACGAAAACTAATTTTAGTTTAACAGTTTGTTAGTTTTGTAAGATTTGTAACGCTTTCATTGTATTACAAAATGTGTATATTGTTTATAACATTATAATAAACTAGTGAAATTATATAATTTTATTCTTATAAAACTTCATTGATTATTTATTAATATTATTGTTTAAATATATATTTTTATTTATTATTAGTTGTAATATTATATTATTTATAATTTCACTTCACTTATATTAACCTTATAGTATTTAATAATTACAAATTATGATTTGCCCCTCCCTAGTGAAAAACCTGGCTACGCCCATGGAGGGAGGTGTTGAAAGAGTAGATTCTGTGCTGACATCAATACCCTGCAAGAAAGCCGTAGGAGAAATAAAGAAGTTATCAGTTCAAAGCAAGAAAACTATCAAACCAACTATATTGTGGAAGAAGAAGGAACTTCAACAATCGGATTTTCCATTCAAAGGGAATGATAGACTTCCTGACAACATTATTTCCTTGCAAAGCCCTTATGATTTTTTTAGATACTTTTTCACGTCTGAATTACTTGAAATGATAACAGATCAGAGCAATTTATATAATGTTCAGCAGTGTCCTGATAGGCCAAGAAACAATACCTTCAGACGTAATGAAATTTCTTGGTATTTGCATTATAGGCAGTGTAGCTAGAGGTAGAAATATGAGGAACTTTTGGAATCCTGCATTGGGGGTTCCAATTATTCAAGAAACGATGACTACCAATGATTTTGAGTCAATAAGATTTATTCACTTCAATGATAATAAATTTGTTCCTAGAGGACAGGAAGGACATGACAAATTGTTCAAAATACGCCCTGTAGTGGACTACTTGCGAAATAAATTCATCTCCATACCACTTGAGGAGTCCCTGTCTGTTGATGAACAAATGTGTGCGACAAAGGCACGTCATCATCTAAGAATGTATATGCCAGACAAACGACATAAGTATGGTATTAAATTGTTTGTTTTGTGTGGTGTGTCAGGTTACGCTTATGACGTAGTGTACGTTAAGATACTTAGGGCGTTCGGAAATGATTTGGACTGACCGTGTTGCTCTGACGCAAATACTATTTGAAAAGCGCGCTTATGCTGTGGCGAAAAGCCCTTCTTAGTGCTATATTTTACCACTAGATGGATCTGTCATCTTCACTCACTGAGAAACGCTGACTCATTTTGCTAACGGACTCCAGTAAGCACGCGGACATGGAAGGCGACGCTCGTGGTCAGAAGTGGACAACTTGGTTCTTGTGGAAAGAGGGTGTCAGAGTGACTGAAATTTATCGCCGACTCGCCGATGTTTGTGGCGAAAAAGCTCCGGCACGAAGCACTGTCTTTCACTGGGTGCAGAATTTCGAAAGTGGACATGAATGTGTGGAGAAAGGCGTGAGCAGCGGCCGGCCAGCGACATCGCGTACATCAGCTGCAATCGAAACAGTTTCGAAGTTGATTATGGCAGATCGACGGATAACATTTACAAAGTTGCAAAATGAAACGGGTCTTGGACGAGCAACTCTTCATGAAATCATCCATGA
Source organism: Teleogryllus occipitalis (assembly GCA_011170035.1). NCBI lineage: Eukaryota > Metazoa > Arthropoda > Insecta > Orthoptera > Gryllidae > Teleogryllus > Teleogryllus occipitalis. The sequence goes on from BLKR01000555.1 coordinate 26,964, forward strand.
AGATTTGAAAATGCGTAAAATTTGTGCTCGGTGGGTGCCTCACCAACTCACAGAAATGCAGAAAAAGCAACGAGTGGACTTGTGCCGAGAACTGATGCGCATTTACAACACGAACAGAGAAAATTTCTTCAAAAGACTGGTGACTGGGGATGAATCTTGGTTCCTGTTTGAGACCCCGGAGAAAAAACGGCAATCAATGGAATGGAAACACACTGCAAGTCCTCCATCCAAAAAGCCTCGTCCGAGTCTTACTCCCAAAAAACAAATGGCTACAGTTTTCTGGGATGAAGAGGGAATTGTGCTACTGGATTGGCTTCCTACTAACGAAACAGTGAATAGTGATACCTACTGCGAAACTCTACGAAAACTGCGACGCAGTATTCAGCAGAGGCGGCAGGGAAAGTGGGCTCTCAAAGTGCTTCTTCAACACGACAATGCGAGGCCGCATACGAGCCGCAAGACAACAGACGCATTGGCAACAATGGGATTTACGAAGCTTCCCCATCCCACACATTCACCTGATTTGGCCCCTTCGGACTATGCACTGTTCGACAAAATGAAGGACGCATTGCGTGGCCGGCGAATGTCATCCACCGAAGAACTCCAAGACGCTGTCCGCGACTGGTGTCGCTCTACTCCGAAAGAATGGTTTTATACAGCCATAAGGAAACTTCCCGAGAAATGGGAAAGGTGCATCGAATTAGGAGGAGATTACTTGTAATTTACCTGTGTAAACCTGGGCAGTACAATAAATGGTATGAAATTTAGAGCGTTTGTCCAAATCATTTCCGAACGCCCCAAGTATGAAAGTAATCGTAATCAGTTTTACAAAGAAACGATGAGCAACAAGATTGTTAATTGCACACGAATTTTGTTATTAAATTCATAATAACGTTTCATGGCTAATTTAATTGTGCTGTTTCAGGTGGACTGCGGCGTGTCGGCTGGCGGTGGCGAGAATCCGGGAAAGCAATTTGAGGTTAAACTACTTGCTGTGTTGGACGCTGTATTGAACGGAATATTTGTTTCTCTAGAGAAGCAATGGAAACTGATTTGGAGAATGAAGGTTGTGAATAAAAAAGAGAATAGTTGGGTGATCTTAATTGTCTATCCCTCATGTTTCATGAAGGTGGAAGTAGTGTAAATAGAAGTGCCTGTGATCCTATCGGAAAGCAAGGTCTATAACTAGTTGTCATGAGGATGCTACCAGATGGAAATAAGTGTTTTAATAGTAATAAAGTGTAGTGATGTCAGTGTTATTGCAGTGTATAATAGTGCCTCTCAGAACAAGAGATGAAATGAGCTGGCATTTCAATATCCTTACGCCGAGAGCATATTCACATAAAGCTTGTAGAGCAGTGGTTCTCAACCGCCGTTCCGCGGAACACTGGTGTTCCGCGAAGCTGTCCCAGGTGTTCCGCGAAAATTTTGAATATAATATAATAAGAAACAGTAAATTTTTTTATTACTATAAAATAAATACTACATAGTTTTGTTAATTATTTGAAATTTAGCAAAAATATTCAATATTATTCTAAATTTTCGCGGAACAGTCAATAATATTAACAGTGTAATTATCGAACGACGCAGTTACGTCGTTTGGAGTTACTCCGGGGAATACCACTAAATTTCTAGTGTACTCGATAACGCAGGGAGCGCTACGTAGTGTTGATTTCGTGCTGTTTCTCTTTCTTCGTACGTAAATAACAAAAGCGCAATTTCGATCTGCGGTTCAGCCATAATTTAATATAAATATCTAGTTTTCGTGAGTGTGTTTTTTATTGTATATATATATTTTATATTGTTGGAAATTGGTAAGATGAAATGCAAGTTGTGTAGTTTTAACAGTATTCTTATCTTTTTTAGTTGCTTATTTTAGCATTTATACAAGACTTTTAAATCTGAAATATGTACACATTTTTGAAAAGAAAGACTGAAAGTGAGGTTAATGTTGGGGCGAGTACAAGCAGGTCTTCTTCAATTGAAGGAGACCAAGGCAACAAAAATGCCGAAAATAAACGTAAAAAGATATCCGAATCAGTTCGGCATTATTCGGAAGAATATCTGAAGTTTGGTTTTACATGGAGCGGTAGTCAAGATGTTAATATTCCGAGATGTATTGTATGTGGTGAAAAATTGGCTAACAGTGCAATGGTCCCAGCTAAGTTACAGCGACACCTTTCAACAAAACATTCTTGTCTAACTTCGAAAGGTAAAGATTATTTCGAAAGATTGCTGAAAAATCAAGAAGTGCAAGCAACATGCTTTCGAAAGAGCGTTACAATTTCGGATAAAGCGCAAATCGCTTCTTATAAAGTGGCAGAACTAATTGCATTGAAGCAAAAGCCGCATGATATCGCAGAATCGCTAATTTTGCCCGCATGTTTAGAAATTGTTAAGATTATGTTTGGCAATGAAGCGCAGCGAGACGTCCTAAAAATTCCCGTTTCGGACGATACGATAAAAAGAATTATAGATATGTCAGGTTTTATAGAGAACGCAGTGACGGCGAAATTAAGTACAAAAAATTTTGCGCTGCAAATTGACGAATCCACTGACATAAGTGGCAAAGCCCAATTAATCGGATTTATTCGCTTTGTTGACGACACTGAAATAATAAATCAGTTTTTATTCTGCAAGGAACTTATTGGTCACGCAACTGGAGAAGACATATTTAATTCAGTATCATCTTATTTGGAAGAATGGAAATTATCCTGGGAAAATTGCGCAGGAATCTGTACTGATGGAGCTCCAGCCATGCGTGGCAGTATTAAGGGATTTTGTAGTCGAGTTAAAGCAATAAATTCAAATATAGTCTCTACTCACTGCTTTCTGCACAGGGAATCTTTGATTTCGAAGAGTCTACCAGCAAACTTAAAGTCTGTTTTGGAACAAGTCGTACATATGGTGAATTATATTAAATCGAGACCATTAAAAACCCGTATGTTCAAACAACTTTGTAACACCATGGAATCCAAATATGAATGTTTGCTTTTGCACTCTGAAGTGAGGTGGCTCTCAAGAGGAAAAGTGCTAACCCGAGTTCATGAGTTGAAACAGGAATTGCTAGTTTTTTTTAGACAAGAGGGTAATGATGTATACGTAAAATATTTGGAAAATGATGCATGGTGTACTAAGCTAGCATATTTAGCCGATATCTTCAGCTACTTAAATTCAGTCAATACATCTCTTCAAGGAAAAAATGAAAATATTCTGACATCCACAGACAAATTGCTAGCTTTCCAGAAAAAGCTTTTGCTTTGGAAAAATCGTATTGCTCAAAATCGCAAATTTGATATGTTTCCGTTATTAGCAACGGAAAATATTGTTAACATTAACGAAATGATTTCAAATGTGGCAGAGCATTTGTCAATATTGCAAGACAAAATAACTCATTACTTTCCATCTCTTAATATTGAAGACTTTGATTGGGCGCGAAATCCATTTGGTGAATTTGATATAATGAACCAAGATTTTTCTATTCAGGAAGCAGATGAGTTTATTAATATATCAATGGATCGAACGTTACAACTAAAATTCAAAGAAGAAGGAGTGGAAAGGTTTTGGATTTCCATCGAGAATGAACATCCATTTATTGCAAAACGAGCGTTGAATATCTTGTTGCTCTTTTCGACGTCCTATCTGTGCGAACTTGGATTTTCAACTCTAACAAATATTAAAAGCAAAAAAAGAGAAAGACTTACCAATTTAGAAGAAGAAATGAGAGTAGCGCTCTCTTACATAAGACCCAACCTTGAGGAAATTTGTAAAGGTCGTCAAGCGCAAATTTCTCATTAAAATAAGTTACCATGTAATATATATCTTTATTTCAATTAAATATTAATCTTCCAATTATTTTGTGTGATTTACATTAGATTTACAAATTTTATGATAATGGTGTTCCGCCAAAATCGAGACCACTTAAAAGTGTTCCGTGATCCCAAAAAGGTTGAGAGCCACTGTTGTAGAGAGTCAGAGAGAGTGTGTGTGAAACAGTTATAAAATAGCATTTAGAGTAACCGGGAATATTCCGCAATTTGCACCCATCCAGTCATTATGTGCCATGTGGCACATTCTGTAAAAATTACAATTTTATAAATATTGAATAAAATTCATATTATAATGGTTATTTAAGGCTTATTTACTTGGAAAATTACGAAAAAATTCTTTTCTCCATGGTAGAAATTAATTAGGTACTGAGAGGGTTAACAAATAAAGTGTATAATTTTCAATACATTTTAAAATAAATATCTGTTGCATGAATATCTGAAATAAATATCTATCTAAAAAGCTGGTTGTGTTTATAATAATTTATAGGCATTCATTGAAGAAGAAAGTTTATTATTATTATTATTATTATTATTATTATTATTATTATTATATTATACATGTTATAATATATTATTTTTTTCTTGTTTCAGGTATGCCACCTTCATTTCCATCAAAATGACATTATTTGGGAGGTGGTGTATAATGAACAAGGAGAGAAACTGTCATCGAGACTGATGCCCAAGTGCACCGACCTAAGTTAAAATGTCTTGTTAAGAAACGAACGTAAACTTTTAATGGCTGTTAACTCGAAAAACTGATGCACCATCGGTAACGGTTGTTAACTAGTGGGATTTAGCTAACGAACGTTAAAATTGTGCTTCCCATTACTGAACGCACTTTCTTACGAACTCGATTGTCGGTTATAGATGTTCTTTGATCTTCCTCGCGTGAATTTAAACAGGATCAGATTGTCTTGCAAAACATTGTAGCCACGCGACCTACGCGGAGAACGCTCAAGTTGTGCTTGTATTTGTTTTAAGAAGACGATGGAGCCTCCGAAAAAGAGACGATCTGCAAATTTCTCTAAATATGAAATTAATATTTTATTAGAGCTGGTGGAGAAATACCACAGCATTGTGGAAAATAGAAGAACGGATGGAGTCTCCGTCCAACAGAAAAATGCAGCATGGGCGGAAATCGAGAAAGAATTTTATAAGGCACCAGGTAATTTTTTATTTACATGCACTCTATGAATATTATTGTAAATTGAATATCGAATAATTGTTTCAATAAGCATGTTTATGCAATTTCAAAATAATTGCAACTTAACCTAAACAGCATGTGGTCATATTACAATATTTGTGTATCGATGTTAGATACTATTTACGTAATATATTTCTATTATTGTATGTATTTCATGCCCGTACTTTGATGTTTTGCAGGGGTTACAAAGAGAGAAGAAGGAAAGCTAAAAACTGCTTATGAGAATTATAAAAGGAAGGCAGTTCAGAAGAAAGCCGATGCACGTGTAGAAACCATGAGAACTGGAGGAGGGCCCTGTCCACAAAATATAATAGGTGAAATTGACGAGAGGGTTTTGGGGATTCTTGGGCCACGTGCATCTTCCGAGTTTAATGCATTTGACTCTGATGCCCAATTTCATGGGGATACGGTTTCATCTCATGAATCTATAGAACTGGAGTTACAATTTAGTGATTCAGAACTACCAATTGCTGCAACAGGTGCAGCTCCAGTTTTGGTGCCTGTTGCAGGTCCCAGTTCGGCAATAGATGAACTGGGATCTGTGCTAATCGGTGGTGGTGGTAGTAGTGCAAGTGCAAGTGCAAGTGCAGCTTGCACTCGTAGGCGGCTTCCTACATACCAACCTAAAACAAGCCCGATTGATTCAGCTTGCAATACAAGAGTGGAGTACTTGGACTCGGACTTGAAAATGAGGGAGAAGGAGCATTATAAATTTATGGAAGTTAAAGAGCTGGAGAAACAACATTTTCAGCTCCAAATTAAAGTCAGTGCCGAGCAACTTAGATATTGGGAGAGAATGAACAATAAATTGGACAAAAATTGATTTATTTTTATGACATCACTTGAAATAAAATTATTCTTCATTTCTAATCTTTATTGATTTTGTGTTGTTTTTTTTTATACCTTCATCAAATGACCAAGGAGAGTTGTTTTTGTCCAAATATTTTAAAACTTTGCCCAATTCTGGAACTGTTAAATTAATTGCATGAGTTGCAGTGCATTTTTTTGAATCGGAAAGGGAATAAATTTAATACTTAGAAAAATTAATATTGTTTTGAATCTTAGTACAAAAATGCATAAAATCTAATGGACACAAAATAATTCTCCCCCTATTTCAACCTCTTCCTTTCATCTTATATATAAAAATGAATTGCTGAATATCTTGCTAAGCGCAAATCTCGAGAACAGCTGAACCAATATTGCTAATTCATTTTTTAGAATATTCGAAGATGGTTCTTAAGGAGAGAGAAATTTTAAAAAATGGCCTGAAGTCTAAAAACAACACTTTTCTGTGTTTCTAAGCGCAAATCTCGAACATCTGAAATGATTTTGCTAATTCTTACTACGTACTACTTAATTCGTACTACAATAAAAAAAAACTTAATTTAGAATAAGTAAAAATAAAATGAAATATAATGAGTAGGTATCATAATAAGAAATGTGAATTTGCAATTTTTATTGTGATTTTTTATTGACTATTAAAAGAATTTTAGGTGTTCTACAATTTTTATTTTTTGACAATGTAATTGTTGACTTATTAACTTTCGTTTTTTAATCTTACTAGCTGACCTGCATCCCGAATAGCAGAATATTAAACAAACAAAGTTTACATTAACATTAAATTAAACAAACAAACTAAACAAAGTATTAAACAAACTAAAAAATTAAAGAATTGACTGTTAGTAGGTACAAAGTTTGCCGGATCAACTAGTTAAATATATAAAAGTTATTTTAAATGCCTGAGTGAAAACTAGTACATAAAAAAATTAGTGGCAGATCTTTTCTTAACCACATTGGACCAATTTTACAACAAAAAAGTTAAGAAAAGTGTTGATTTATCAAAGCTTGTCGTACTGCTCTTCCAGTTGTATTATCATGTCTATACATTAAATGCATGGGGTGCACTGGTTCATCATCTAGAATATCAGGCTCTCTTGCGAGTTGTAACTGATGTAGTAGTCTTGTTATCTCAATATCATCTGGAGGGTTTTCCTCTCGAGAAACAATTGCAATAATATGCAATACTCCAGTGGCCACTATAATAGTTAGCGCTTTTTGTAAGTTACAGCGCAGACCTATTGATAAAACAGGGAAGCGCCTCTTCCATATTCCATACTGCCTTTCAACAGTATTCCTCGTTGTAATGTGAGCTGTGTTATATGCCCTCTCAGAACGTGTTGTGGGATTTTGCAGTGGAGTTAGAAGGTATGGCTGGCAGGCATACCCACCGTCTCCTAGTAGAAATCCGCTCCTAATGACTCCATTCTCAAACTGTGCTCTTCGAAAACTATTTCTAAATATCGTGCTGTCATGCACAGATCCAGGCCACCTGGCGACAATGTCTCTTATCAGTAAATGGTGGTCAGATATAGTTTGACAATTAATAGAAAAATAGTTTTTTCTATTTCGAAATTTCTCTGCATAATCACCGCCTGGTGATTTTATTCTCATATGAGTACAGTCAATAGTACCCAACACTCCAGGAAAACCATGAATATTGTTAAACCCATTCATTACAGACCTTTGTTCTGCAGTTGTTGCGGGGAATTTAATATATTGTGCACTGAGAGATGCTATTGCTGCACTAACTTGATGCACAATTCGCTGTGTTGTGGTTCTGTGCATATTTCCCACGTCGCCAATTAAAATGTTAAATGCACCTGTGGCGTAATAGCGTAAAGCAGTTAAGACTCTGTTCATAGGAGAAACTGGAAAGTTTCTGTCGGTAGGGAACTCTAACCTCTCACTCAATTTTTCAACCAAATGCAACACTGTACCTTTAGTCAAACGAAACCTTTCTTGGAACTTCCTTTCGCTGTAGTCATTGAAAGGATCACCTCTATCCATCACAATTGTCCTTTGGGTTCTTTGATGTAACAAATAATCATAATACAACATTTCGTCGAATTCACGATCGTCACAAACTGTTCTATACGCCATTGCAAATCCACTACTAACCAGCTACTAACTCCCGTTAAAACTACAAACGGGCCCAAAATGACCGATTAAAGTTAACGGCAGCTAAGAAATATTTAACGAGTGTTAAACTTTGGTGCATCAGAAATCTGAGATAACGACCGTTAAGTTAACACTTAACGTGAGTTAAATTTTAACCAATGTTGGTGCACTTGGCCATTAATGTCAACATTAAAACAATTTGGTAAAATTAACGATTCAAAAACTGACAATGTAAACAAGAGAATTCTAAGTGAAAAAGACCATGTAGTATTTGTGATAAGTTAGGTTTAAAAAATACATTACATTCGGAAAGTATATGCCGTAATAAACATAGACAAATTAAAAATCTTAAAAATGAAAATATCAAGGTTACAAATAATGAATTGCAGGAAGTAGTAGCAAGTTATGAGGCAAAAAACGAATAGTTCTCCCACTTATTAAAATCAAGCTTTTTGCAAATGGTTCTCTAGCAATGGATATGACTCTGGATCCAATATTTCTATGGTTAATAGTATCTTCTTGAACGATAAAAGAAATATTAAACGGATAATAGGTGGGAGACACTATTAAAGGTGTAGCCGGAACGGCGAAAACGGAGGGGATTGCAATAACACGTACTAAAATTGGTAACTTAGAAGAGGACTTTCCGTTTTTCATAGTTAATGAAGGTATTGATTGTGATTTTCTATTGGGTTTAGATTCAATAAAAAAATTCAAGCTGTCAGGATGAAAGTTTGAGTATATCACAGAAACAGAAAAATAAAAATTTAGATGAGAAAGGTCACATTAGTGAAATACGCACTAATAGAATAGAGGATATAAAAAAATAAATAATTTTTGCCAAATCAAAGTTTGATATAGGAACAGTAAAATAGTATGAAGCCACAGTGAAACTGACAGAAAATAGATATATTTCAAAGAAACCTTACAGATGCTCTTTTCAAGATAAATTAGAAATTGAGAAACAAGTGGAGGATTTGTTGAATGCAGGTTTAATAGAGGAGTCAAGCAGTCCTTATGCAGCTACTGTAACCATGGTTTTAAGAGGGAAGAAGGGAAAAGATCACGCTTGTGCATCGATTTTAAAGAGCTCAACAAAATAGTTGTGCCAGAAAGTCAACCTTTTCCCAGGATAGATGATCTCACGATACGGGCAAGAAATTGTAAGTTTTTTTGAAAAGCCTGTGGGTAATCAAGCTTGGTTAGGTTGGTAATCATGTCTGGCTCGCCCTGTCGCTTGTCGCCTCGCGCGAGAGGGAGATCGTAACAAGACTCCGAGCTGAGAGCATTGATGTTATTGTATTGATGTATACAAAGGCTTGCCATCGGCATTGTATTGATTCAGGTTGGTCTTAATCTTTAGTTTTAAGCATATTTGTTTACCATTGTATTTCTGTATTTAGCTAATCAGTACATAATATTTATATTACAGTTGTTTACTGCATCTTTATGTGTCGATTCTAACCCTAACTCCGCTCCTTTGAACTCTTTAAATTGTGGCTTCCATATATATATATATATATATATATATATATATATATATAGTACGTCCTCCGAAATAATAATATAATAAAATAAAATACTGGTCATAGTATGCCGACCGCCGCCCCACCCGCTTAGGTGCGTGGCCGCGCCGTTCAAAAGGTTTTATGACCGTCCCTGGGTGCCGCGGACTCAATAGCCTCTCCACACTAAACGACAATTATCGAGGCCAAACCCTACCACCGGTCTCTGCCAACCCCTCGTCATTACCCCCTCAGCCGAACTCGGAGACATATTTATGACCGTCAAAAGCATTGTGCTACCGAGACGCACCGGCGCGTGCCGCGTCGAGTCCCGCGCTCGCTGGGTATGCCTTTTGAGTCCGATCCACAGACGTGCTGCTTAAAAGAGCATCAAAATTCGTTTTTCTCAAGTGTTCACCCGGGAGAGAGGCACCAGGCAGTGCAATAAAGCAATAACGTCAATCAAAGAACGGCCTGGGCTAACCGTCGCCGGCACCCGAAAAGAAAGGAGTAAAACGCCGTGACCGAGGCGCGAAGGCGGGGAAACATGTGTCACCGTCTTCGGACGTGCCGCGCCAATATACCACCCTTTCGTTATGCGCACGTGGTCACCTGTGGACTCGCGAGACCTACTTTCGAGCATACAATGCCGCACATTGTCGATGCGAGCTCGCGAGCCATTGGCTCAAGTGCCGCCTCTTTAGCGAAGGGCGAGCGAATCGAAGACAGGCCCCCGGTCCGTGGAGAGGGAAGAGGTGCCTTCGTTCGTGGTAGCGCGCCGCCCAAAACTGACTTGTATCTAGAGATCGGTGAGAGAGACTTGTATCGAGAGATCGGTAAGAGACACTTGTATCTAGAAATCGGTGAGAGAGACTCGTATCTAGAGATCGGCAAGAGACACTTGTGTCTAGAGATCGGTGGGAGACACTTGCTCTACCGCGCGCCGCATAAACTTAATTAGTCACGTGAGCTGAAATGATTACTCTCAAAACGTGCGCTATTTGACTTGGCGCTTCATACGAGATTTTTGCTCTGCGCAATGTCACATCATCGGTGAAATTCATTAGACTCGCTACCGGAAGGAACTTCCTCTCCGGAGACCGCAAGCCGAGCGCGGAATCACCATTGTTTACGATCGGCAACGAGACGTTGTGACCTGGGTCGCGTGTCATGAAATGTGGACGACGCCAGCGCAGCATTGGGTCCAGAGGGAGCGTGTTGTTGGTGGCTTCCGCCTGAGTACGCGCCACAGCCGCCCGACTCCAGCCCGGGAATGCATCACTCACCACTGCTGACATCACGCCTCAGAAGAGTACCAGATAAGTAGTTTTGTGCAGCCAGGTGACGCTCAGCCCTTGTTTCCCGCGTAAGTGCGGACGAACTTTAGATATTCGGAGCTGTAGCGGATGTGCCGGTAATCAGGCACGAGGGTAGCGGCCAAGTACTTGTGTTCAATTTTTGTATCAAATTTCATTTTAAAGTAAATAAGAGGCCGCCGATGTACAAAAAAAACATGTAAATTCATTTGTAAAAATCATTGTTATGCCAATCATCATCATCATAATCATATTTTAGAATAAGTAAATATTATCTTGAAATGCCCATCTGTGTATTATTGAGCATGCAAACCCCCGACCCACCGCCGACGGGTTACATAAATGGCTTAGCCAACGTGGGGCTTGAATGAGCTCAACTAAGATTCACGAACCCAAACTTCAAAATTTTATAAACGTTGCCGGTGGCGAATGAAAGGGGAATGCATGTTTGATAATTACTTATGGTCTGTGTATGATGTTTTCTCTTTCAGCTTGTGTGTAGTGTTTACTGTGTTTGCGTGTGTTGTATGTGGGTTTTTTTATTAAGAAATTTATGCGTAAAGTAACTGTGAAAGAATTTAAAATGGAGGGTAAAGATGAAACTCAGGGGGAAACCGACAGCAACGCGCAACCTCAGGCACCCACGGTCACAATAGCCGATCTCATGGCGATAATGCTTTCAAAATTCGATGAGCAATCCAAGCAGACAAATGCAAAATTTGATGAGCAATTCAAGCAGACAAATGCGAGATTCGATGAGCTCGCGAACCGTATCGAGGAGCAGGGGGCAAAATCCGCAGCTGAAATTCGGAGACTGGAAACTCGTTTCGATAAGCACGTCGCGGTATGTAACGAGTCAAACATGGCTCTGGCACAACGCATTGATGCCATTGCTACAAAATTAGATGCGAACAGTGATGCGACAAACGCAAAACTAACAGAAATGCAAAATGATCTTGAGGGACAGATTGCGGAGCAAGGCGGCCGTTTCACTGAATTCGAAGGTACAATCACGGCTAGATTAAGGGGACAAGAGGGGAAAATGGATAGCATCCACGAGTCTGTAAAAACATCAATTTCGGAAATAGGAAGCAAGGGTGAAGCGGTCTGTAGGCGGTTATCAAAATTAGAGACAAAGGTGATTACCGATATGCAGAGTGTCAATAATGAAATATCAGAAATTAAAACGGGTGCAGCAAACGCCGATAATGAAAGGGAAAAGCAGATCAAACAAATGATCAGCGATTCGATGAGTGTCTTGCGCGAGGAAAGGCGGCAAGAGATCGCGGATGCTTGTGATCAATTACCACGACAAAGCAACGGGGAACGGGGCGCCGCGTCACTCCCATGGACACCGCCGTCCAACCTGAACTTTTCAGGGAACATCAACGAAAATCCATGTGAATTCATTCGCCGGGTCGAGGACTACATGGAGCTCACGAAAGCTATTCCGAATCAATTAAAAACAAAATTTGTACAGCAATTGTTACGAGGGAGCGCTGCGAGCTGGCTCCTGGCCATACATCCATTTCCTCGTGATTTCAGCGATTTCAAGGCCCGATTCCTGGAGCGCTATTGGGGAGAGCAGGTCCGGTATGATTACGAAAGGAGAGTGATGGAAGGTAGATGGGAGGAAAGATGGGGCATCTCATTATTAGATTACGCGATCGACAAGATTGCGGCGCTAAGGTTATGCGACCCGCAAATCTCAGATGCAAAACTGATTTGGATGATTACCTCACACTTTCCCTTTCAAATTCAAAACCTGTTGAATAGCGTAGACTCGCTCGATCTCGAGAAAATGCAGCTACTTCTCGCCAGGTATGATAGAACACGTATGTGTCAAGGGTCAGGGGGAGGTCGATCAAATAGGCAGGACGGAGGGGGAGGAAATCAAGGAAGCGGACAATGGCGGCGAGAGCATAACGATTTCCCGCCAAGAAACGGTGAAAGCCCGCCATCGCATCAGGCAGCGAACCGGGGCCCACCGCCGTCGGCGCCGCGTGATAGAGCACAGGAGGAACGTACGAACAATCGGGGAGGTCCCGGTTCGTCAAACTAATGTCGTTCGGTATCGTGGGGCGCCGGGACGCCGAACGAGTGCAGGTGCGGGAGCTACAGGTGCCTATAGGGGAAACGGCGAATGTGAACTTTGCCATCAACGAGGTAGAGGACGAGGAGCAGAACTTTCTCCGGGCGCGAAAATGCCCTATTATCACTTTTACATGTGAAAGGATCGAAGCGAGGGCCCTCATTGATTCAGGAAGCGAAGTTTCAGCCATTTCGGAGGAGTACTACTTGAAATTAAAGAACCATCGTATTACTCTACCCGAACTTCCCATTAATAAATGTTTTGTTGTCGGCGTGGGCAAGAAGAAAAGCAATCCCATTACTAGGCAGGTCCTATTAACGTTATCGTTTAGCACAGATCAATTTAATGCCACATGTCTCATTGTTAAGAATTTAGGATATGACGTTGTTTTAGGTGTCGATTTTTTAAGAGAATATAGCGGTAAAATAGATTTTGAAAGGGGAGAAATTACTCTGGATCCAGGAAGACTGATGATGTTTGAGGAAGGTGATGCCGACGTTCACGAGCCGAAAGAGGCTAGCATGTTTTCGATTACGCGGGAAGAAGCTCTCGGTCTAATTAACGAGAAAATGCAGGAAAATAGCAATCTCAAGCCGGAAGAGCACTACCGCCTGCAGGAATTGCTTCAAAATTATAAGGACGTTTTTATCAGGCCAACCGACCCCATCCCTGACTTTCAACTCCGAATCCAGGTCACAAATCCCGAATCATTTAAGTGTAGGAGTTACCCTATACCGCAGGCCCTTAAGGCGGACGTAGACCGCGTCATGTTGGAAATGATCAGAGACGGCATTATCGAAAGGAAACCGACCGCCTACATTAACCCCCTCGTGATCGTAAGAAAAAAAGATGGAGGCGTTCGAATCTGCCTCGACGCCAGGAAATTAAATGAGATCACTGTGCCCGATTATGATGCGCCGATTGCGATAGATGAAATGTTATGGAAGTTCCGGGAGACCAGCTTATTTTCGGCAGTAGATTTCACAGCCTCGTATTGGCAAATTGCAATACACCCAGATGATCAAAAGTATACGGGATTTATTTACGATGGTTTGAGCTACGTATGGAAAAGATGCCCGTTCGGACTTCGCAACTCAGGCGCGTATTTTATTCGATGCCTGGATACAAAATTACCGCCGTCAATTAAAATGTTCCTCACCCCATACGTGGATGATCTTGTAATTTCCTCCCAGGATTTCGACCAGCATCTAGAAAATTTGGAGGAGTTATTCAAATGCTTGATCATCAACAATATGCATTTAAATTTAGAGAAATCCCAGTTCTGTAAGAGGGAAATTAAATTTCTGGGGTACATAATTGACGACAAAGGGACGAGAATCGATCCGGAGAAGGCACAGTCAATTGCAAGGATCAAGCCGCCCCGCAATTTAAAGCAGTTGAGAGGGTTCCTCGGAATATGTAATTATCAGTCTCGATTTATCCCCGGTTACGCAACACTCGCTGCGCCTCTAGTGCAACTATTGAAGAAAGGGAATAGATGGTCGTGGACGCCCGAGAAAGAAGCCGCGTTCCTCAGACTTAAGAGTGCGTTTGAAAAAACTATTTTAATCCACCACCCAGATTTCAACAAAACCTTCTACCTGCAGACGGATAGTAGTGGTATCGGGCTAGGGTGTGTATTATTTCAAAAGGGGGAAAAGGGCGAAGAGAAAATTGTATGTGTTGCGAGCCGTGTCCTGCGTGGGAGTGAACTCCGGTTCTCAGTAACAGAACAGGAAGCTTTGGGCGTAATTTGGGCCTTACAGAAACTACGGGGATACCTGCTACATCGAAAATTCATTATCACTGATCATCGGTCATTGACCTTCCTAAACAGATGCCACTGCACCAACGCCAGGCTTCTTCGGTGGGTTATTTGGCTCCAACAATTCGATTTCGAGATCAGATATTGCGAAGCTGTGAAGAATATTATTCCCGATTATCTAAGCCGCCTTCCTTATCAGAACGAGGACGGGAAGCTCGGAGGAGCTGTGTACCAGATGAATGCGCTGAACTTCGACGTGGAACCCATCCCGGAAATGCGGCCTTCGAGCCTACGAACGTTGCAGGAGCAAGACCCCGTGATTGGCGCCGCGAAGAAATTTCTTAATGGCGAACTCGAACAGCAGCATCCTTTATTTGACCGTTTCGGTAAGGACCCGACGCAATACAAATTATCTAGCAACCTTGTGCTATTTCGAGCCCGGCGAGATCCTGATTTCTTTAAAGTGTGGATTCCCGCGGCTGTCACTGACAAATTAATTAGTCACATGCACCAGAAGTACGGTCATTTTGGAGGAGGCAAGATTCTCAAGGTTATTCAAACTTTTGCATATTGGCGCGACTTGGCTCGGCAAGTCAGAACCACTATTTCTAAATGTGTTATATGCCAAAAATGCAAGTTTCCGAACCGCCATTATGAAGGAGAAATGAACCACGTCATTCCGACAGCCCCGAACGAGTTAGCCTGTTTAGACCTGTACGGCCCGCTACCGACGGCAAGATACGGATATAAACACGTGATGGTAATTGTGGATGCCTTTTCTAAATTCACACAGGTCTATCCGATTACCAGGCCGAACGCCCAGAATTGCCTCAGGAGACTGACGCGGGACTACTTCAATACGGCCGACCAATGTAAGCGGGTTCTGAGCGACCAGGCAACGCAATTCTCTGGCAGAGTTTGGCGAAACGCACTCGAGACACTCTGTGTTCGGGCGGTGTTCTCATCTGTCAGACACCCGCAATCAAACATATCAAAACGCATTATGCGGGAGCTATCAAGGTTGTTTCGCGTGTATGTCGCGGCACAGCACAAAGCATGGCCGGATGTCCTTCCACACATTAACGTATGGCTAAACTACGTGCCACACTACTCGACGGGAATGGCCCCGTATGAAGTACACTTTGGCAGGAAGCCGCCTCCAGATTTCCCGTTATTGTCCCGCTTGGCGACGCAAGAAAACCTGAACTTTGAGGAGCGCTGTCGAACTGTCCTCAGCAATTTGAATGCCGCGGCTAACAAGCGTAAGAGGCTAGTAAAGAACCCATACGACTTCAAAGTGGGCGAAAAGGTGCTGGTGAGAACGCCACGACCGTCTGACCAGGCAGCCGGGCTGTACAGCAAGTTCTTTCCACTGTTCACGGGGCCTTATGTGGTCACTAATAAACCACATCCTAATGTTTGCGAACTAAACGACGAGAACGGAGTTCCCATTGGAAAATTTAATCATTACAACATGGTTCCATTTAATGAGTGATAACCCTAATCACGTCGGCCGCTCCTCGCACTCGTCGAAGTTCCCAACAATTTGAATTATCTAGCATTAGGTTTGATTAATTTTAACGAAAAAAATAATTTATTACTCACTTTATTGGTCTATTTGCATTTCTTAAGGGTTTATTAGTTGTTAAGGGCAATTTTATTTTTCTCATCTAATTATAGTTTATTGTCAAGGGTTAATTTCGTTGTCATTATTGGTTAAGTTGGATCAGGTCATTATAGCGGGCAATGTTTCTATTTTGTGGTTTTTGTGCTCACGGAGGCCGTTTCCGTTAGTTAGTTTTGCTCTAAGAAAATCCATCGCTGTGCTCAGAATTTTCTTGGTGGGAGGGGATTGCCAATGTAACGGTACGTCCTCCGAAATAATAATATAATAAAATAAAATACTGGTCATAGTATGCCGACCGCCGCCCCACCCGCTTAGGTGCGTGGCCGCGCCGTTCAAAAGGTTTTATGACCGTCCCTGGGTGCCGCGGACTCAATAGCCTCTCCACACTAAACGACAATTATCGAGGCCAAGCCCTACCACCGGTCTCTGCCAACCCCTCGTCATCACCCCCTCAGCCGAACTCGGAGACATATTTATGACCGTCAAAAGCATTGTGCTACCGAGACGCACCGGCGCGTGCCGCGTCGAGTCCCGCGCTCGCTGGGTATGCCTTTTGAGTCCGATCCACAGACGTGCTGCTTAAAAGAGCATCAAAATTCGTTTTGCTCAAGTGTTCACCCGGGAGAGAGGCACCAGGCAGGGCAATAAAGCAATAACGTCAATCAAAGAACGGCCTGGGCTAACCGTCGCCGGCACCCGAAAAGAAAGGAGTAAAACGCCGTGACCGAGGCGCGAAGGCGGGGAAACATGTGTCACCGTCTTCGGACGTGCCGCGCCAATATACCACCCTTTCGTTATGCGCACGTGGTCACCTGTGGACTCGCGAGACCTACTTCGAGCATACAATGCCGCACATTGTCGATGCGAGCTCGCGAGCCATTGGCTCAAGTGCCGCCTCTTTAGCGAAGGGCGAGCGAATCGAAGACAGGCCCCCGGTCCGTGGAGAGGGAAGAGGTGCCTTCGTTCGTGGTAGCGCGCCGCCCAAAACTGACTTGTATCTAGAGATCGGTGAGAGAGACTTGTATCGAGAGATCGGTAAGAGACACTTGTATCTAGAAATCGGTGAGAGAGACTCGTATCTAGAGATCGGCAAGAGACACTTGTGTCTAGAGATCGGTGGGAGACACTTGCTCTACCGCGCGCCGCATAAACTTAATTAGTCACGTGAGCTGAAATGATTACTCTCAAAACGTGCGCTATTTGACTTGGCGCTTCATACGAGATTTTTGCTCTGCGCAATGTCACATCATCGGTGAAATTCATTAGACTCGCTACCGGAAGGAACTTCCTCTCCGGAGACCGCAAGCCGAGCGCGGAATCACCATTGTTTACGATCGGCAACGAGACGTTGTGACCTGGGTCGCGTGTCATGAAATGTGGACGACGCCAGCGCAGCATTGGGTCCAGAGGGAGCGTGTTGTTGGTGGCTTCCGCCTGAGTACGCGCCACAGCCGCCCGACTCCAGCCCGGGAATGCATCACTCACCACTGCTGACATCACGCCTCAGAAGAGTACCAGATAAGTAGTTTTGTGCAGCCAGGTGACGCTCAGCCCTTGTTTCCCGCGTAAGTGCGGACGAACTTTAGATATTCGGAGCTGTAGCGGATGTGCCGGTAATCAGGCACGAGGGTAGCGGCCAAGTACTTGTGTTCAATTTTTGTATCAAATTTCATTTTAAAGTAAATAAGAGGCCGCCGATGTACAAAAAAAACATGTAAATTCATTTGTAAAAATCATTGTTATGCCAATCATCATCATCATAATCATATTTTAGAATAAGTAAATATTATCTTGAAATGCCCATCTGTGTATTATTGAGCATGCAAACCCCCGACCCACCGCCGACGGGTTACAATATATATATATATATATATATATATATATATATATATATATATATATATATATATATATGTGTGTGTGTGAAGTTATGAAAAAATATTCTGTGTTGCTTCATGGTTTGCTAATGCTTTTAACCCTACAGTGCATGGTGTTGCCCATGGTGGATATAACAAGGTGTAGCGCTCCGGAGGATGCGCAGTAGCAGCCAATCACGTTTGAACCCACGGATGAAGCGAAAATGGCTGGCGCACGTGTTCATTTGCTTTCCGTTTGCGAAGGAGATACGTCGTGTTTGGCAAGGCAGTGCGAAAGCAGTGGAAGATCGTGATTTTGTTGGCGTGGGAAAGGTATGTTGCGGATTTGTGGTGCAAGTTATTACAATTATGTATTTTATGTGACTTGGCTTTAATAATTACAAAAACATACATCAATCAATTCATACGATGCCTTATATTTGACCACTTGTTTATTACCAAAATTTTGTTGTTGATATATGATGAGTTGTTTATTACCAAACTTTTGTTGTGTTATACAAAGAAAATTGAAATTATTTTCATGTGCAGCTCAAGATGCCAAACTGCTGTGTGAAAAATTGTCCTAATAGGACTGGGACAGTAGGTGGTGGGAAATATACATATTTCCGCTTCCCAAAAGAGCCCCAGTTACGAAAGGTGTGGATAGAAGCTTGTGGGAAGAATGGAGAAACATATAAAGCAGACCATGGTAAAATTCCACCATGGTGTTGCCAATTGGTCACGGCTACTTTCATTTTTTTTAATGGGTATAGTGTCCAAGTGTGAACATTATGCAATCACGTTGTTCCGTGATTTGATAATTTGATTTGATTTTTTTGAAAAACCCCGTGTCGACGTCTCAAATCGCATGTACAATCAATAGTTACATTCAATTATCGATTCTACTGGATCGTTCGGCGTGTGTCCTTGGCAGTTGTTGTGAATCGGCTGTGAGCGAGCGTAAATAATTTAGTATTAGTCAGCATGGATATCTTTGACGAAATTTAAGCCATTGAAGCAGTGGAGGAAGTTGACATTATTGACATGTTTGGTGAAGGCCGTCCGAGGAAGAGGAAAGTCTATCGCCTCGGACGGAATCCTTTTGAGGAATATACGGCGGAAGAATTCCGGAGGAAGTACCAATTTTCCAAGGAAGGAGCGACGGAGCTCATTCGGGGAGAGTTTGTCTTCCGAAAGTGCCCGAGTTGGGTAAATGCTGTACACTACAGCATTGTGCCCACGGAAACAGACTGGTTGGGTACACTGTGCCGGACAGTGGGGTCGCGATCTGAGGCAGGGAGAGCGCCTGCGCCTGCCGGGGCACTGGGTCGCGACAGGAGAGCGGCCACCTGAGAGGGCACCTCCCCTCCCTTCCCCGCCACGGAGGCGGCAAGCGAAGAGACTCGCATCGGAGCATATATAAGGGCCCCGGGCCGGGAAAGCGGACAGTGCCTGCCTTAGGGCCAGTTGTACAAGTAGTCGTTTAAACTAGAGATCAGCGAACCTCCGTTCAGAATCTGAACTCAGTTTAGCCACACTTGAGTTGTTCATCAAACTTAATCGACAGTTCAGGTAAACGAACGCTAGACTTTCGGGAAAGAAAGTTGTCTACCCTGAACTAGCGGAATAGCGGAAACAACTAAAGAACGATGAATTCAAACTGGAGTCTCTTTGCTGATGTATGATCTCTGTGCTGTTGTTTATTGAGTATCCGACTTCCGTCGACTTGCAGTTTGCATTAGGAAATCTATCGCTTGATTTTATTTAAACGAAATGGACGCGAAGAGCTGCAAATTTTCCCCCGAAGGAAATATCTCTTCTTCTGCAGCTAGTGAGAAAGCATTCGGCTGTATTAGAATGCAAGAAATCCAACACCACAAACAACGGGTACATATCTGCTAATAATGATGTTCAATAATGTTTGTAATTGGAAGTTCTTAAAGAAAATCAGCCCATATATGCGTGAGTTCGTATAATGCTGGGTGCTAACTTAATTTTCGTGTTTATTTATGCTACTCTTTATTTCAACAGGCAGAAGAATGAAACTTGGAAAAAACTCGCCCAAGAATTTAATGCCGCAACGGGTGAGATTGCGAGGTCAGATACGGTCCTTCGGGGCAAGTATGAAAACCTTAAAAAACGCACTAAAAATAAGTTTGCAGAGGCCAAGCTCCATTCTAAAGGCACTGGAGGTGGGCCCCCAATGGCTCTGCAGTCAACTTCTGTTGACTGCACAATTATGGACATTCTGGGAACGAGAATTACTGGCAACAATTTCCAGTTCGACGATGATGCTGAAGATGATGACGTACCTGCGACTGCTAGTGCCACGAATGGAGCTGTTGCAGATGCAGGTGCTTCTGAAGGCAGCGCATTTGAGAACGGGGGCGCGGAGGAAAATTTCATTGTGGAAGATATTATTGAATTAGACCCGAACATCGAACCAGGCTCTGCAAATGGGTACGAGTGGAGTGGTTTAGAGTCAAGTGTTCGGGAACCTGATCCCTCTGCACGTAAAACCAGTAGTGTTTGGGAGCCTGTTGCTTCCACCAGCCAGTGTGGTGACTGGGGGCAATATAACCCCGCAGATTTGCGAAAACGCAAATCCTCAGCCCTGGGACAAAATAAGAGAATGAAAACTCAGGACAGAGTGTGCAAATGGGCAGGAACCAAAGCACAGCTTGCTGGTGAACAAATGAAATATGCTGCTGAAGAACACGCAATTAAATTAAATATAATGAAGGAGAAGGCGAAGAAAGAAATAGAAATTATGGAGAAAGAAAGTGCTGCAAAAGTGGAAATGTGGGAGAAAGAAAATTCGTTACGAATGGAAATTCTCCTTTTGGAGAAAGAGAAACTATTACAAAATAAATAAAATTAAATGTAAAATTAAATTGTATTTTTTAATGACAAATATATATATTTTTAATTACAATGTTTCAAAATAACTCACAAAAGCATTTCTTACAAATGAAGTGGTTTCCCTCTCATTTTCAGTTCCAGGTGTAAAATTAGTCAAGTCTATTAAATCATTAACATCATCAGTAACATCAGGAATGCGCTCCTTCATTTGGCATGCTATATTGTGCAGAATAGTGGTAGCTACTATTACACTTTCAACATTACAAAATTTTAAATTGATGCCCGTAGCTAAGACAGGAAATCACCTTTTCCACACTCCATAGCTTCGTTCCACACAATTGCGAGTCCTGATGAGGGATTCATTATATAATTGTTGTGGTCTTGTGGTTGGATGTGAGAAAGGTGTTAATAAATATGATCGTAAAGCATATCCCTTGTCACCTATTAACACCAAATCCTTGAACTCCCTGCTTTCAAATCTTCTGATTTTCGAATTGGCAAAAATTGTAGAATCATGAGTACTTCCAGGCCACCTTGAAACAACATTGAGTATTTTGAAGTCAGAATCACAAATTGTTTGCACATTCAGAGAGAAAAAGTGTTTTCTGTTTCTGTATATTTCAGCATCATCTCCCCCTGGAGACTTGATTCAAACATGAGTACAATCTATGCAACCAATGCACTGTGTTCTGCAATGCAACCAATGTTCTGGTGACGTGTGGTTTCTGACTCCTGGTGGAACGGTATTTTTGGCTTTGTGAACGGTACATCTCCTGGAACTTGATTGACACGGCTTTGTATTTTGGACTGGATTTGAGATTATGGATTTATTTTGCAATAAACTGATTGTGAAGAATTGTTGTTTCCGCCCCGGTTTCCTCGTACATAACAGTAAAATTTCCCCGAATATTCAAATACTTACAGCACTCAGGTGCTGGGAGCGAAATATGGTAACGTATAGGTGGATTGCTTTTGCTGTATACTGTTATACATAGTCACATAACGTACATTTTAATGTATAACCAGATGCAAGACGACTGGGCCGACTTGCTTGGCATTAGCTAACAGTCAGTCCCCAATATTTGCAGGAGGGTGGCTCATAGCATTGCCAGAGCTAGGCCAAACTATGTTTACACGCCCCGAACAGTCGAAGAGGAAACACAAGCCGCTCATTTATTCTCATCCATTAACGGGTTCAGAAATGTACTTGGCTGCATAATCTGTACCCACATCCGTATTCCCAATATGAAAAGAGATGCAGGACAAGATTTCTTCAACAGGAAATGCTTTCCATCTTTGAATGTTCGGGTACTTAATACAAATATTGGCTGTGGTAATTGTTTATTTAAAAAATAATCAGATAGAATATGAAGTAATTGCAAAACATGAACTCCTAATTCTGAAATATATTTTCAGGGCGTTTGCGATGCAAATTTGAAATTCCTGGACATTGTGGCCCGATGGCATGGAAGTGTCCACGATGCCAGGATTTTCAATGAATCCAGACTCAAGCAGAGATACGAGGCAGGAAAGTTTGGAGGGGGGTTGCTTGGGGACTCTCGATTATCCCTGCACTCCGTATTTATTTACACCTGTACGCAATCCAAGGCGTGCAAATGAGCAGGCGTACAACGCCAGCCACAAAAGCACACGCAATACTATAGAAAGGTGCTTTGGACTTTGGAAAAGTCGCTTCAGGTGTTTGCTATCAGGTATTTGATCTATGATCAGCCTTTTTAAGAGATGTATTGCATTCTCATCTCAGTTACTTCTATTAACAGGAAAATATTTATTAAAGTAATAGATGAATGTTTGCTCACAGTATTCAGAACCTCACTCGAGCAAACGAAAGTGAGTATTGTGGCACTGGCAGTGTTTCATAATATAGCTATCTTTAAAGGAAAGAGAATTTCCTATAGAATAAATAATTGAAGAACCAGAGCGAGAGCCACTGGTTTTTGCTGAAAATCCACGTGGAGTTGCTGTACGTGCAGCATTCATCCAAACAATTTATTGTGAAAATTAAAAATGTAACTTTTGACTGCTCTGGAAATGCCTAGCTAAGGTTAATAGGAACATAAAGTTTGTGGTTTTAGTGAGTAAAAATCTCACACAGTTGAGTTACTTTAAAAAAAGTTGTATTACTTATAGAAAAGCATTTCCTATTGAAGATGCCAATGACTAGCAAGAGTGACTTGATCAAATGTAATGCATTTATTACCACCATATCTCTGCCATGAATTGTCAAACTTACCCCTTCCCTCCATTATTGCGTAATTGCGAGTCAAGGATGAGCGGATTTTCATGAAGAAAAGTACTTTCAACCACGTGCTTGCTCATTCCTCCCGATTAAATGAGAATGTTGTATTTGAGGAAATAGTCTATCATACTCTGCCATCCACTATCTGTAGATCAGTTCCAGCCACTAAGACCAAGGCTATGACCAAGAAAGCTTTTCGACGAAGGTGGTAATTCCACAAAGCGGAGGAAAGCAAAAAATTGCGAGATGAAGTAGGTACGACGTAAATCGTTGCAGCTACACAAATGAGTCATTCGCTGGGGGAAAAGGAACGCTGCAAAAGAAGTAGTAGGATTTCTTTTGTTTAATCGCAGCGATCAATAAAAATTAAGAAACTGAGAATCAGCTGAAACACCATCAATAAACATGACTACTGAGCAAACTCTCACCTTCGTGATGGATCTCACTGGCTACCAGTACAAATGCATTCGTGAAAATGCCGAAATCTATGGCAGCAAACTCTATCCACCTTACTGCCAAGTACAAGGGGAAAATAAATAAATAAATAAATAAATAAATAATAATAATAATAAAGAAATAATTATAAAATCAGTGGGTGAAATTTGTCAGGTAAAAAAACGTGGAAAAAAGTAAATCAAAACTAAAAATTGAAATATAGAAAGAGGATTCGAGGAAGAAAAGGGACGAAATTATTAGAGCAATGAGAAAACAAATTTTACTGCCTGAGGAACGATATATCAAAATTCTAAAGATAATTGAAAAACATTAAAATAGTGGGTCCATGGTTATAAAGTAGACACTGAAACTAATTTAGAATTTTTACAAAAAAATAAAATAAATCTAGGCTGGCACAATTGTAAAGTATATACGTTTTTTAGTGTGATGAGGTGATTTAAATGCTGAGGTTTTAACCACTCATCTAAAATATGTACAATGTAACATGTAGAAAAATGTGCAGGAAGCCATGATACTAAGGAATGTGAGTCAATGGTATACAAATGTACAGATTGAGAAAAGATTGACAGATTGACAAAAAAAAGAGAGTTTAACTTAAATTTAAATTGTGATCATGAAGTAACCACCATCTCATGCACTGTGTTTGCATCAAAACTGAAAATGGAAAAACAAGAAATCAACTAGATTAATGATTAGCAATTAAAGAAAGATCAAAATGACAATCTAATATATTTAAATATTCAGAGCTTCACAAAACAACAACTTTTAGAAATGATAAAAGATGGTGTATATTGGTGTATCTGGGAGTAGAACAACATGAGAAATGCAGGTTGAATTAGACATAAATATTACAATGTGAAATGTGACTCACCAAGCAGATAAACTGGAGGGATCTTGATGTATATTAGAAAAGCGTGTGATTTTAGAAATATTAAAATTGAAACGAAAGATGAAAACTATTGGATTTTGGGGGGATGGTTAAATGGTACATACAACGGGTTTATTTATCTATTGTATCATTCACCTAGTTCATCTGACAATTACTTTTTAAATCATGTAGAAAATGTATGTTATTCTTTTGACTATAATGAAAAATACATAGTTGTAGGTAATTTTAATAGTGACATGTTGAAAAACAAAAAAAATCTTATAGAAAAAAACTAAACTACATAATGGAATCAAGAGAGTTCAAACACAGGGTGCAAGATGCTTCAAGAATAACACAAAATTCAGCAACCAAAATTGATCTCGTTCTCAAACAAAAAAAGGGAAGTCAAAATATGGCAGACCCCAAAAAATAACTGACCATAGTGTACTAGAAATAAAAACAGAAAAACCAATTAATAGCAAAATAAAAAGTTGTGTAATAAATATTGCATCACGTGATATAAAATACTTTGATATTAACAGACAGAGAAAACATTGCAGCAAAAATGTCTGTAATGAAAAATGAAAATTGCTACGATACTGCTATCTTCACTTCACATACCGACATCAACTTCGCCTATGATTACTTACAATCATGCATTTACAGTTATACGAATTGGACCAAAAAATGGAGAATTAAAATCAATCCCTCAAAATCACAATCCAAAATATTCACACTCAGACGTCCTCCCTTCCCTACATCCTTACAAATAAATAACACCGATTTACTCTGGCTTTCTCATTCTTCGCCAGCCAAATACCTAGGTGTTTTACTAGACAAACGGTTAACTTGGAAACCACACATTCAATCAACAGCCCATAAGACATGAGCCAAAGTTTTTAAAACCCTACCCATTTATCAATGGAAACTCTACCCTTCGTATAGAAACTGGGCTGCTCATCTATAAAATGATAATAAGACCCACAATGACATTTGGTTGCCCAATATGGCGCAACACAGCACCAACCAACCTAACCATTTTGCACAAAGTTCAAAACAAATATCTAAGACAAACCTTGAAAACCCCCCGGTTCATTTCTAACTCACAAATACACTGAGAGCTTCAAATACCTCTCCTCTCAGAATTCATCTCACAAACCTCTCAAAAATATTACTCTCTCCTCCAAGCGTGTCCCATCACTCCAATATTCCATCTCGGTCAAAATGCTCGTTATGCTTCACCCATTAGATCCAGATTCCCCAAAGATCTCTTTCGCCCTCCCTAATTCATAAAAATCATTCACCACAATTTTCCACAAAACACACCCCTCCACTTCTAAACAATAAATGCAAACTTCCCTATGTCAAGTTATACCAATATGAAATTTTAAAAATAGTGATGGGTTATACCAAGACCTGCATTTGCCTGAGGATGGCCAAGTCAATTCATTGTATGTAACACTATCTGTCAAAATCCCCGAAAGACAAAAGTCGAACAGGAAGACATAAATTTTAAAAAAATTAAAAAAAGAAAGTGCTTATCGAAGTGTGAAGATACGACCCAGTGCAGCCGGTGTCAGGTCGAAGGTGGCGAAAGTGTACCTCAAAACATCTTTCTTCAGAATTGCAGTGAAAGTGAAATTACAATTACTAGTGAAGTGAACCACATGTTAAACGACGATGTTCCCCTAGGGGGACATATCACCAGGTCAGTGCAAATATTTAACAATGAAAATGCAGAAGAAATGTATATAGATCCAAACAGTGCTTCCGCAACAATGGAGGTCGAATTAGCAAAAATTCAACAATAATACCAGCAAATTCAACAACATGAGGCAACACAAAATCAGCTTCAGGAGCAGATACAGCAAGACCAAATGCGCTTTACCAACTCCAGCAACGTGACCTTCTAATTCTGTGCAATCTGTGAATCAAGCAGAGTGCGTCAACCTTCAACAACCCAGTGCATCAAATTTACAAGCAGCGACTAAAAACCAGCAAGAAAGTGCTACAAACAAAAGAAAACATGGGAAGGATGCAGCGGAAGATCATCCAGGTCAACATAGTGAACATATTACTCGGTCAGACTCAAGACCTATTATAAATAGTACTGATAGCAGACTTCCTCCCATTAATATTAATTAATATCCCCAAATCTGCCAATAGCTTACGGAATTTCTCTAGTTTTATTTCACACATAAAATCCACAATTTCTAATGATTTTGAAATAAAATTAAAAACTCTCATATTTCAATATTTTTCAAAACTATAATAGATTTCAGAAACTATAGAGCCCACTGTGACTCACTGTGAAATTCCACACTCACTGTGCCCACTGTGAAATTCCACAGTTTACTTATAGAGATCCTACTAACAAAACACTCAGCAATTATGTATAAAGTACCACTATCATACTCCAATGATGAAATTAAAACTGAATTACTCAAAAATTCCCCAATAACATCTGTCTATAGACATATAGACATACAAATTCATGTTATCAGAGAATTATAAATGTTCATATTACCATAATCCCTCGATCAAAGTTTTGGTCATGTTACGGTGAAATTTGTGTTAAGCGAGTTTGTGCTCGCGTGCTAGGTTGAAGTGAAGTCACTGAGGGGATCTTTCACTCATTCACCACTTTATGTATGGATTTTTAGAACATAATTCCCCCTTTGATTTGTACGAAAAACAAACCCTATTCGATATATAGATAACTTCCGAAAACATTACTGAAAAAAACAAGAAGCGTTAAGACAAAATGTCTTGAAATTTCAAGAAAATTTTTTAACTTTACACAACAGCACTTTTCAACATCACCAAATTTTCCACATGCATGTACCAAAAATAGTAAAACAAAAGAGATGGACAATTTCTACTCTTAAAATACGTTGAAAACATCTTGAAAGGTAAAAATTAAAATGTAACAAAAACACAAACTCTAATCTTCCAAATATCGAAAATCAAACAATATGGGAAAAAGCAAACAAATTCTCCTTTAACAAAATTTCTTTTTGCTTCATATTTGTCATGGGATCCTAATAATCATTAACAGTAACAGATCAATGGTGTGCCCTAAAGCAGAGATTCCGAAATATTTTCTTGCATCAATTCCTTTCAAATTAATTGTTCATCAACCCTCTCATATTAGTCTTTTCATTATGCAGCATACCTAAACCTAACAAAAAAATTCCCATAAATGACTTAAAAATAACTAATCAGTATATTAAAATTTTAAAAAATACCAAAATTTCCTAAATCTGCTTTTAAGTAGCTGCATTTCTAATTTTCATTGTTGTGCAATTGTTATGAAATATTGAGCATGTTTTAAAAACTGGTCATAACCATTTCTGCTGTGAACATTATGAAGAATATTTTTGCACAATAGAGTATTGTGAATACATGATTTCCAACATTCCTAAACATCCTAACTATGAATAAGAAGGTATTTGTAATTTACTACTAATGCTTAGTAGAAAACAACTGATCAGAAAACATTTAATTATAAACTCCATTAACATTTTTTGTCATCAATGTGTTATTTATCTTTATTATACCCATCAGTCAAAGATTCATGTTATGCTATTGACTCCCAGCCTATTCTTCATCTTCATATGCCCCAAGAGTTCAATACCAATAGCCTGTTGGGAACCTCTTAAGGTATGCTGCATTACCATAACTAATTAAAGATACCTACAAAGCCTATCTACTAGTGCTGACCACATATCATGTGGCTGAAATAGTTTTATATAATGCAAGTAGCAAAGACAAGACACGTGCAAAAACACAAGTAATACAATAACAACTTACTTAAAACAATAAATTAACATCCGAGCAAAAATGAATCAGGTTCAATTTTAGGTCACTCTTCATCTCTTACTCCTTTATAGTTATTATCATAAAATACAAAATGAAGACCAAAAATGTCACAATAAAAATAAGTAACTTTTTTTTTTGCTTTCAAATCTTCAATTTAGACACACAATACTATTGCCTTCACTGCTTACCACTGGAACATTTGGTACAGCACAAAATCACTCTTCTAATTGAATTCAACATTTCCGGATCTATAAATGAAAGATTTTTTTTGTTTATTTAAAGAAACATCAAGATTTCAAGTGTTTGGAAAAGAAGAAAACTTACCAATATACTTGAAAGAATCCTCACATTGGATTACATCAATGCACACCCGCTTTCATTATATTTACTCTAGGCACGAAACAATCAATTCCCAAGCCTATTGTTTCATAATCCATGGTATTCCATTGAAGTCTCAATATGTCCACAGTGTCAGAAATGGCAAGTATCTCTTCTGCATCCAAAATAAGCAAAATCGAACAGGAATATGATCACTTCCAGTTTCACCGTTGGTAGAGTAGTCATTTAAAATCTTCTTAATTAACTCCTTGTTTTCCTAAAGAAAAAAAATCTGTTAGTCTGATATTAGAAAACCTCTCCTACATACAAAGACTAGAATTTAGTATACCCTAGCACTCCATATTGCTTTGTATTTAAAAACACTTTGGGCACATTCATTGCCCACAAACGAGAAAGTATCTAGAAAGTAAGTTTCCCAATGTGGTCAACAAAAAGAAAGAAAAATTTCATGGAAAAACTTTATTGAAGTAGATACAGCACACGAAACTCTATTTTTCCGCAAAATTACCACCCGATTTGAGATATTAGACATACCTTGGGATCAATCGAATTTGAACGAAGTCTGCCGCCTGGGATAGGTACCAATGTTAGACACCGTCAATTAATAGGCACCTGCATTGGTGCATCACTGTGATACGCCTAATGCTGACCGGTGTCCAATTTCTTGTGGGGTAAGAAAAGTTCGAAATTGCTCGTGGGCAAGATACGGATTGTAATGCGGTGAATGATCAAACACCTCCCAGCGGAACTGCTGCACAAGATCTGTTGCGATCCGAGCCGTGTTTGACCCTGCATTATCGTGCAGAAAGACGTGTAAACTGAGCATCCCGCTTCGTTTTACTCGCCCTTCCCAACGACTTGGCGACTATTAAGTGTATTACAACTGGACTTGTAAAAGTATTGAAGACATGATGCATCAAGATTGAAGATACTTGCAATAAAAACAACAAATAATAACATTCGACTTAACAACTCTCTTCACTTTGCTGAGATTAAAATACCACAACAGGATTTCCCTGCACCGCAATTTGAACAAGCTCGCTCACGGAACCACGTGCATGTTCCGTCACTGTGTAAGGGAAAATCGAGCTACAGTGTACACATGGTGGAAATAACCATGTGTACACATATGTTATTTCCACCATGCAGTGTACACATGTGTGCAGTGACACCTTGTTATTTCCACCATGAGTGTACATCACGGTGTAAGACATATCTTACACCGTGGTGTACATACAATTTCCAGGTCATCCCATTTCGTTACGGGCTGATTCAATGATTCGTTCCTATTACGGACTGGTTCAATGTCAGTGAACTAAAGTGAAGAACGAGTGGCGGGCAAAGAGTAGCGAAGAACGAGTGGCTATATAACTTATTAAATAAATTTCGAAAATTAGCATCATCTTAAAAATAAAAAAAATAGGGAGAACTAAATATTCTTCTCCTGACATTGCAACACACCGCACTAGAAATGGAAATAATCATGTGTTTATTACTAATTTCAATTATGTAGCGAAATATATATGTATTGAAAATTGATATTACCTTAAACATACAGGACTGGGCAAAATACTTTAAATTTAGTATGTATTAATAGTAAAATTAGACAAAATACTTTGCAAATAAGTATTTAAATACATACTCAAAATACATTAGGTTTTAATTTGCTATTAATAATAATACTTTATTGAGTCACATGTACAATTACAATCATGTATGATGAGTCAAATGTGATGTATATGGAGGGAGTACAATTGCACACATCTTCTTAAGTGCAGAGAAGTTACATTTATTGTCCAGAAGCAAAACAAGGGGCCATCTCTGCATTTACTCAAAGGACCAGGGAAACGACAAAAAAAAACTGGTTGAGATGGTCATTAGCCTAGGAATTATACAATACTTATTACAGATAGATTAAAATATTATACATGGTAGTAAGGTATTATTTAGTAGCAAAATAGTTTAACATAATTTAATTTAAAATAATTTAACATTTCACGATTTGTACTGTTTCATTTTTAAAATAACATTTACTTGGCCTAGTGACTTTACTGCTACTACTTATATTATTATTAATAATAATAATACTAATAACAATAACAATAATAACAGTACATGATATCAATTAAGGTAACAACTACTTATAATTTAACAATATTAGTATATTTCATGTTTAAATCTTGAAATGGTGGAGAAAAGGAGACAGGTTTTGGCCAGGTTTTTTCTATTTCTACACCTAGTGCTACTGCAGCCCCTGAAATCACATTGCACATATTAGCTATTGAGGTTTTTCTGAACACTATAAAAAAGGTTTTTGCCCATGGAAGTGTTTGAGTTTATTCTTGAAGTTGCGTAATCCTGTTACGTTCCTCAGGTGTATTGGTAATTTGTTGTAGAATTGTATATCTGAAGAGAATGTATCCTTTTGGTATAATGTGCTTGTGAACTTTGGTTGATGGAGGTTACATGCTTACCTTGTGTTGTGCGAGTGTAAGCTTGAGTTAAGTTTGTAAGGTGTGTCATTGTTTATTACATTTTTCTTTACAAACATGAGAACTTTGTAAATGAATATACAAGGCAGTGGAAGTATGTTAAGTTGTTTGAATTGAGGTCTACAGGACTCTGTTCTTTTTGTATCTTTTTATTGTTCAAATGATTCTCTTTTGAATTTTAAATGTTTGCTTAGCCTCTGGTGCTTGACCCCAGATTATTATTGCGTATTTGAGAATAGAGTGCACATTTGCGAAGTACACTGTTGGAACTGTTTCAATGATGCCGTTTCTTGATATTATTCTATTGCTAAATACAAACGTATTTAAAATACAAAATAGTGTATTTACTAGAAATACAGTAAATACAATAATGTTGCATTATAACTTTTTTATTGGAACATTATATTGTAATTGTCAATTACAATAAATTTCTAATTGACAGTCATAAATTTTTGAACAGTTACTAAAAACTTTCTAATACAAAACATTTTTGCTTACATATTCACAAAACATTCAAATATAAAATAATATCAAAAATATAGCTTACTCAAATAAACGGAATTTCTTTTTCAAACAAATCATCAGACAACACACCTCTTGTTGGCAACTGCATAAAACCCGCAAAGAGAAACAATTGTTGTACTGGCACTGATAAACATAAACTAGTGTTATAAGGAATATACTTCTATTTATTGTCAGATAATTGTCCGGCATTTTTAATTATTTAGATTTATCATTTAAAAAGAAGAGAATTCAAGTTCAGGGGCTGAAAGGAGCTTTTACTTTTGTTTCAGTGAGATCCATTCACCAGCAGAATCAAACAAAATGAAATTCTCCCCGGTATCATCTTCATGTGTATTTAAAGTATTTCTTTGTTTAAATACACCCATTTTATGTATTTAAATACATCTCTAAAATACATGTCCAAACTCTCAGAAATTCACGCTTTCAAATACAAAATATATTTTAAAGATGTATTTCAAATACAAGTATTTAAGTACTGCCCAACACTGTAAATACACAAAAACAGAATAATCTGTACGAAATTCGCAATTAAACAGACGGACACAATAACTCGGAAGACAACGAAAGACTATTCAAAGAACACGTACGGCTCGGTATTCCGGATGACTTGGCTATGAAATACACATTCTTTAGAGGAAGCGCACGGGAAAGACGACCGAGATTCTCGTCAGCTCTGGGAGTGCTTGCGCCATTGCATGCGTCTATCGTTTTGACGAAAGACGCATGCCCGAAACGCATGCGCTACCCAGAGAGTATCTTTCAGAGACGGCACCTAATGTATAACGGCCAACTCTTATTTGACGTGGTGGGGGGGACGCAACCATTTTGTGTCCCCAATAGCGTTTTACCTTTGATGATGTATCCGGAATGCGAATCAGCCAATCACAGTAGTTCTCTCAAATCTGATAGCGGCCGTGGCCTAGCGCCACTTTCAATATTGTTTGGCCTGGCCATATTTATATGTACATATAATTTGCAGATAAAAAAAATAAATGTGACACGATTTGGAATTTGGAGACGGAAGGAAGTCAGGGTTAAATAAGCAATATAAAAGAAAGTGATTTCACATTTTCAACATTTATTTTTAAATTAGACATTAATTCCTAATAATACAAAAACATATATACTCTAACCAGGGAACGGATTTATATTGACTAAAAATATATGAAATATGTACATGGATATGTAGTTATTTTTATCAAAATATGGACTTAACATGTTACAAAAGGCCTGTGGTAAAATAATATTTTATTGTCAGTTGATAAACCATCTTTACATTCTGGAATGTAACTTCTATTTTTACACTGGATGATTGTGCTACTTTTGACATTTTACACTGGCTTAAGAGAGAGATTATTAGAACTGAACTAACACAGTATCCTGACTGATTGTAACAAAATGAGGAGCTGTATAAGTTGAATTCTGATGTCCAAGTTCCTAATGTCGTGCGAGTTTCAGGTCGTTGCCTCGGAAGGATAAGGGATAGTGTGGATACTGAAACGGAGTTACACACAGACCATCAAAATATCATGGTCATCTGTAAAACAAATCCAATAGTTCATTGCCTCCTCGACCCCCCCCCTTCAACTCGCAGGACACTCAGACCCCGCAGACAGGACCTCTGAACCTGAGAGTGGATCTATTCTTCACATAAATTAAATTATTAACAACTTCTTAACTTACGTTCCCACTGCCAATTCTCCATAATTTTCAAACAAACTCTTATTTACAAGATTTACTGAAAATTTTGAAGCTCTTTTTCTTGAGATGCATTTCTAGTTAGATTTAATTAAATTTCACTGTGGACTGATTTATAAGCAAAATGGAAAAATATGGACTTTTATGGACAAATATTACAAAATATGGGCTAATATGTACCAAAACCCCAAATATGGAAAATAAAAGTAGCATTTTTTGACTCTACACATTGTGAAACATAAAGATAATGCAAATTAGTATCAATATTAGCTTATTTAGCAAATATGTATTTACATAGAAATCGACGTTCCTCGACTATAACATATATACAAATATAATATAATACAAAGACATATGTAAATCTCAAAACCCTTTGGCGCAAAATTGAAAGCACTGAAATGAAGCAACATTCTGAGATTTCTTAACAGAAAACATGTACACTGAATTCATGTACTGCAAATACATTGACATTCGGTAAATAAATACAAGTAACTCTGTTTATAGCGAACTCTGATACAGGGAACCCTCAATGTGAACCCTTAGAGTGAACTTAAGTCACTGGTCCCATTTCACTCACATTACCAATAAGCATAAGAAGATTTAGCTATAGTGAACATAGAATGTAAGTCCTGAAAATGAATTGGATCTCGTGTTATTACACGAATTTATGCACCAAGGGCATTATAAGGATTCTAATGACTAGGGGGTGGATTTTAATGAAATGTCTTTTTTTTTTATTTCACTTTAGAACAACGCCTTTTAGTAAAGAAATTTATATTAGTTAATGCCTTATTTTACGTGGCGAGACTCGGGCCATCAGGCCCGCTCTTCTGTCTGACCACGCAAATTTCGTTACGCTCCTTTCACCTACTAGGATAGAAAGAAGGTATTACTAGGGCGAAGAAACAGGCAAATTGAATTTAGCTCAGAGGCGTCATTTAGGCTTGAGGATCTTTTTTACATGCAGTAAATCTACTAACATGGGACAGCCGGCTTTACTTCCCCTCCGAAGGAAGGCGTACGAAGGATTTTTTCGCCCTTAAAAATCCACGGCTTCGGCCGGGTTTGAACCCGCAATCTCGGGTATAACAGTCCGGTACGCTAACCTTTATACCACCGAATCCGCAAGTATATTATGTTATGACAAAACAAAATGACCAATTTTTATATATTTAAAAAAAATTATGTATCAATTTTGGCTAATAAATCGTTTTTTAACTTATTCAGTCATTTTTAATGCATTTTGTGCTGATTTAAAAGATTTTAATGTCATTTTAATAGTACTTGCTTCAAATGATGTTAACGAGCTGAAAGAAATGTTCTCCATAGAATTCATGAATACCTACACCTGGTAGGCTATTCGATTTCTTAGTTCAGATATTGTAATGTCAGCCATTGTGTGTATGTAATCTAATATCCCTGGGGCACCTGTCAGCGTCATTGGCAGTTCAGCCGATTTCAAGATAACTAAAGACGGAAAGTTTCTGGTAAACAACAGTCCAAACCAAAAGTTTGAAAGCTGAGTTCACTTGAATGAATAGAGGAAGCTTCGATTACATCAGTAACATTCCAACAGCTTAAGTCATTCATCTGAACTGGTTTGGATAACATTTCTTTTACGTCATTTTTCTTTGCTCTTAGGGCATTTTTAAAACATTTAACAAGCATTTAATTGAGGACGTATTAGATAATAAATAAATAAATAAATTAATAAATAAATAAATTAAAAAATAAATTAATAAATAAATGAAGCATTATATGCTAGTTTGATATCTGGATTTCTTGATTTCTCTGCTTTGCAGATCAGCATTTATCCTCCTGCAGTGAGCTCGAATTAGCAAACGTGCAAGAGTGTCGAGGAATATTTTAACCATGTCACCTCCGTGATCTGGACAATGAAGCCAGCTGTAACCCAGCTTAACTGTTAGCAAGCTAACAACATCGTGCTTTAAGGTTAATGAGTGCAAACATTGTTTTTGAACAATATCTGACTCAAATCCTTTGAGCAAAAAGGACATCACTCTCCAATCTTTTTGATGCGTACATCAAGGTAGGATTATGAGGATCATATTCCCGACATTGAGTGTACAAGTGCTCAAGGGTAGGCTTATCAGCTTTAATAGCATCCTCACATATCGAGCACTGTTGCCCCTTCAAAACCCCTACCATGCACTTGCCAATATAGCCAGCAACATAGCAGGTACCCATGTGTTGAGGTCTTGCCAGTTCCTCCTCCGTCAGAGCATCTACCTCTGCTGTGTCATCAGAGATATGCAGAACAGATGGAAAAGTGTCAACATCCGCTGCATCTAAAGAATCAGGATTAACCATGTCAGGTTCCCCTTCAACAGCATCATCCTCATTCTCTAACTGCAAGCTATCAGTGACCTTTCCATGTGTTCTGCTTAGAAATTCAGTTAGATCACACAGAATTCTGCTATTGTCATCCTCACAATTAGAATTACGGATTCTGGAACTGACCAGATTATTGATAATTGCTGTTTTTAAAGCAGAAAGGAAGTGACTAAAAGTTGGATGATCATTAGTCACACCATGCTGTCTGATAACAGCAAACAAATTCTCCACAGGGTCTTGGTTTACCCGCCTTAAGCGTAAACATTTGATGGTGTCCTTGACATCGTTCCACAACAACTCAAGTGCAAGAAGTGTTCGCACATAGCCATTTTGGCTGGGAGGGCGCATCAACACTAGTTGCTTCTGTGCCACCCCCTTCTTTTTGCGCATAACCCAGGCCCAATACTTCATTCTCCTGAGCTTCTCGCGCATTTCTCTCCACACAGCTAGGTCCCCAGATCCTTTACGCACCTCATGTATGGATCGATATTGTCCTTGACGTTCTTTTCTGTAGTCATCCTTGACTGAGCCATTTGAATAATCAAACAGCATATCAAAGTCCTTAATGACTTCAGCTGTTTCCAGACCACCATCCAACAAATCTTTCTCCTCCCCCCCCCTGCTGCTCGAAAGCGAAACAGTTCGCATATGATCAGCGCACTTCCGGCTCAAAGCTTGGGCTGCATACTTCACCTTCATCCCTGCTTTCCCAATGGGATACACATGATTTTTGGTTAAGGTCTGTACTTGAAAGAGGTCTTCGTCGAGATTATATAGTTTAACTATATTCGACCATCGAGCAACTTTCCCATCCCAATTAATATTTACTGCACTCCTAAAATTGTTGCGCAAACATTTAAAGAGATGGGGCACATCATATAACACAAAAATCTTGTGTCCTCCCACACGGAAGAAAGGCAGAGGGTCTTTTGGCATCTCCCTCCCCTGAGAGCATGAAGCTGAATATACAGCACCAAGAGTTGTGCCTTGTGCATTGGGGGTATCTTGCCTCTCACCCTTTTCCCCAGAAGTGCTGGCATGAGTGAGGTTTGCCATTTTATCTGTGATAGTGTCATTTTCTCTCCCATCCTTTTCCCCAGCATGGCTGGCATGAATGAGGTGATTCATTGCAGTTCTATTTGTGGGTGCTAGGTCACACACAGTGGCCTTCACAATAAAACCAGCTGCTTGCAATTTCTTAATGGCTTCTTCAATTATTGTAGCAAGAACTGGAGTTGGCATGGCACCTTGGGAAAAGTAACAGCCGATTGGTTGTTTGTAATCTTTTTTCATGCCCCGAACCATCAGAACAAGAGCATGATCAGCAAAAATGTCTGAGCGTCCCTGCGAGCCATGATCAACATAACCTTCAATCAGGCCCTTCTTATCATTATAGATAAGACGTTTTTTGAGAGACATCTCGTCAAACATCAAGGTACAATACTTGTCTTGATCAGTCATCGTGTTGGCAACACGTCCCATCATATCAAGAACATTTTCATTAATGCCAGTGTCCATTGGAACACGCTCAAGGACACGCAACAATGTTCGCACAGAAGGCAGTGTCAGATAGCAACAAAGCAGCCGATATGCCTTAGGACTACGTTTAAAGATAGACAAAGCCAGAATTTTCTCCTGTTGTGTCCACCGCTTCGACGTACCCTGCCTTTGGAAATTACGTAAATCTCCAAGGATGATGGTACGCAAAGAGGGGGATACAACACCTTGAAGCAGCTCACCTAAATTCCTAGATCGAACAAGTGTCTCCAAATGATTGTTTGCTTCCTTCAGCTTTCTGATATCACACTTCAGCTTCAAAGTCATAGACAGGAGGTGACCTTTCACGGGCGTAATGCTTACACCTTGATGGCCGGCTTCAAGTACCTTTCTCTGCGTGTTTCTTATTGTGGCATCTGAAAGAAGACAATTATAAATAGAATGAGAACTTACAAAATATCTATTAAGAATGTGAATAAAACAAAAAATTACAAGAGGGGCGAGCAGGCTGCTTTTCAGCCGGACCATCAAGTTCAGTCACTGCCCTCCGCTTCCCCAAGCGCGAGTGCAAGCAAAATTCCTGGTTACTTGGTCCAGGCACTGCCGAACCAAGTGGCACGAAATCTGTTTAACAATGAAAAGTTACATCAACTTATACACTAAAGTAGATTGGACAATCAAGGAGGAATTTTTACAAGAATACACTATTTCATAATTATAGATAGTGAAATAAATTCCGTTACTACAATTAAAATCACTAGAGAATTCCATCATATTTGAGAAGATTTCCCCTCCAGCAAAGTAGGTGTCAATATTATAAAAACACAAGATACAAAGAAAATTTGAAAAATTATACACTAACCACCACAATAAATGTTTGATACGAGCAACTGCATCACACTCACCAGAACATGCACCACCCCAAAGGGGAGTGGAGGTACCACTGGTGTGGCAGAAAACACCACCAACTTCGCCTGCTTCTGGAGCAGGTGCTGTAACCAAAGAAATAGCATTCATGTCATTCCAGACATTTTTGGTTATCCTACCCTTTCCATAAAACACTGTTCTGCACTCACCAGGAGTATGCAAATTCACCATTGGAGGTGATGCCTCTACTTCGTCTGCTTCTGGAGCAGGTGCTGTAAATTTGAAAAATTATACACTAACCACCACAATAAATGTTTGATACGAGCAACTGCATCACACTCACCAGAACATGCACCACCCCAAAGGGGAGTGGAGGTACCACTGGTGTGGCAGAAAACACCACCAACTTCGCCTGCTTCTGGAGCAGGTGCTGTAACCAAAGAAATAGCATTCATGTCATTCCAGACATTTTTGGTTATCCTACCCTTTTCATAAAACACTGTTCTGCACTCACCAGGAGTATGCAAATTCACCATTGGAGGTGATGCCTCTACTTCGTCTGCTTCTGGAGCAGGTGCTGTAACCAAAGAAATAGCATTCATGTCATTCCAGACATTTTTGGTTATCCTACCCTTTTCATAAAACACTGTTCTGCACTCACCAGGAGTATGAAAATTCACCATTGGAGGTGATGCCTCTACTTCGTCTGCTTCTGGAGCAGGTGCTGTAACCAAAGAAATAGCATTCATGTCATTCCGGACATTTTTGGTTATCCTACCCTTCTCATAAAACACTGTTCTGCACTCACCAGGAGTATGCAAATTCACCATTGGAGGTGACGCCTCTACTTCACCTGCTTCTGGAGCAGGTGCTGTAACCAAAGAAATAGCATTCATGTCATTCTGGACATTTATTGTTTTCCCATCTTAAAACAAGCATGTTGCACTCACCAGAACTAGTTGAGAGGAGGAGCTCGGCCTCCCGAATCATCCTAGCAACTTCCCCAGCCAATGGAGCAACGCGGACTGGAGATAAAAAAACAATGTTGATCAAATTGAAATGGTTCTGTATATATAACATCCTAAAAGTAAATTTGTAATAACTATATACAGTTAATACCTTACCCCTGTCCTCTGGAATACTCTGCAAGTATGCCCTGAACATGCAGTCAGGTAACTCAGGGCGTACATTTGGAAACAAAGTAGGTACCGCGTTACACAACACTCTATTGGTGGGGCTTATCGTTTGTGGCATAAAATGGTCTATGCACACATATCGGTGCCTATTGAGAATGGACCACGAAGTGGACGCTAACACCGGGTCACCAATGGCTTTCAGCCACCTCATGCATCTGAAATCAAGCACATATTAAATAATTAGAAACTATCAATAATATTCTAACTTATTTATTCTACAAATAATACAGTAGAGGTAATAATAAATACATTAATAATAATGTGAATATTTTAGTAATACTACTATTACAACTTCTACTGCTACCACTAATAATAATAATAATAATAATAATAATAATAATAATAATAATAATAATAATAATAATAATAATGATAAAAACATGAGAAATATTGACATATCCAGCAAATGTGTTAAATGCAATTACCTTTCAGCATCCCTGGGGAAACCAAACAGCCTCGGCTCTGCGGCAGCTCCCTCTCCGCTATTGTGGCAATTTGGCACCCAACATCGCCTCAGTCGTGGCATTTTGCCGGAGAAAAACAACAAAGGGTGTCCGCTAATTCGATTACAACGCACACGACCACGGGTAGACTCCTTCCACGTGTTCACAACAAGCACTTTAGAAACACCTGTTGAGCTAATTTCAAATCAAACAGGAAGTCGGGTTCCCTTCTGTAGTTGTCAGAAATGCTCGCTAGATGATACTGCTGATCCCAGCAACTGTACGTAACTTCCGGGACACAAAAGGCGGACCCAGTCGAGAAAGTGGTGGGAGATGCGGGCTTGATCCTATCCTGTGACGGAGCCCTGAGTGTGGGAGTGGGGCAGGGGAGGGAGCGGCCGAAGGGTCGAGAGGCGCGGCCGCTGGGCCTGGTGTGAGGAGGGCGCGGGCGGACGGAGGCGGGTGGAGTTAGGGGTGTACACATTGTGCTAATTTTAGCAGAGGTGACGAAAGTTCAGGGATTTGCTGGTTAAGACTAGTATTATTCTGGTTTTTTAGGTTGTTGTGAATGTGAAGGGATTCTCATTTTAATCTGTGCCAGTACCTATTTTCAATTTCTAGGATATGGAAATTAATGAGGTTGTCAAATGTGTGATTGTTTTGATTTAGGTGATCAGCGAAGTGTGAAACTGGTGGTATTGTTTTTCCATGCTTGTTCATGTTCTTTGATCCTTTGTGTG
The DNA here is from genome assembly GCA_011170035.1 of Teleogryllus occipitalis. Lineage (NCBI taxonomy): Eukaryota > Metazoa > Arthropoda > Insecta > Orthoptera > Gryllidae > Teleogryllus > Teleogryllus occipitalis. The sequence goes on from BLKR01000555.1 coordinate 67,537, forward strand.
AATTTACGCCCGGTTTGTCCTACGCATATGGCATTGCAGTTGTTGCAAGTGAGGGCATAGACCGCATAAAGCGGTAGGAGGAATTGGATCTTTAGTGTTGGATAGTTTTTTGTAATGTGTGAGTGTTGTGGAAAGTAGCTTTGAGTCCGAATTTTGAGTGTGGTTGCTATTTTTAGAGAAAGGGGTCCTACATAAGGGATGGTGATGTACGTGGCTGTAGTGTTTTTGTTGATAGGTGTGAGAGTGGTGTGTTTGCGTATGGTGTGTTCGTTTTTTTGATTATTTACTTTTTCTATCAAACTTCTTTGCTAAACCCCAAGATTCGGTTGCAGCGAATGGTCAAGTGATTCAAGGACTATACTCCGAGGTCCTTCACGGGCAGCAAGCGATGCTCAATTTCTTAAAGCGGATCTGCTGGATACGCGCGTAGGCCAACTAAACATGTCTACGGAGATGCCCGTCGAGGTGGGTTGGTCCACGTCCTGACGGGGGGATACAGAGAGGGCTCTCAAGTATTCCTTTCCTTCACAAGTCGCTTTTCTTCTCCCCATTGTACATTCTCATTCCTCTATACCATCCTCTTTTCTTCTCCCTCTTCTATTTCACTGGCCCCCTCTGTATGCTGAACGCCCTCCCATGTGTTTGCCGTGCATGGCGACCCGTGACGGAGGGAATGTATGTCCTGGCGGTTGAGGGGCCTGCGTTTCCCAATTTCTCTCCTCGTGCTACTTTTTTCTTGGCATCCAGGGATACGTATCCTACGCATTTTGGGGAACATTCCTTGTAGGTCTAAATGCACTTGCTTTGGCTACGGACTCTTCTAGACGGGCAGTCGGGAGCTAACCCACTCCCGATCAACCGGCTTGGACTATGTCTTGTACTGAACTTCAGGGTGAGCGGGGGGATCCACGGCGATGCAGCGCTGTGGTACCCCCCCCCCCCACTATATCCCCGTGGCAACCCTGGCACTCCGATGGAGTGTCCCCTTGTTGGGCTCAGTTGTGGGTGGGGACCACGGGGATTAATCTGATATCTTAAACCTATCCCCCCGCCCTCTTCCATAAGGAAGAGATTTGTTGGCGAAACAGTAAATCTCGAGTTTTTTGTAATGACTGACAGACCTACTAAGCCCCGCTTTCTCGTCATATGTAAAAGAGATAATGAAACAATGAGTGTCAGCCCGATAAAACTTGCCAGAGAAATGGAAAAGGTTGGCAAATTTCAGTCGGTGATTCGCCAAAGAAACGGCACAATCCTTTACGAATGTCTCTCTGACAAACACATCAGCAAAATCACTGACCTAAAAGAAATAGCCAGCCTCCAGGTGCATGTGTCCGCTTACCCGATCTTAACCCTTTATAGTTCTCTGGTATATATTCTTACCACTGGTCATTCCGGGTCATTTTGTTTAGGTATTACTATGTACCTTCAGTGTAGTAAGAGGGAAGTGATCTTCCTAATCAGTTTTGCATCTGAGATTTGCGGGTCGCATAATTTTAGTGCCGCAATCTTGTCGACCGCGTAATCTAATAGTGAAATGCCCCATCTTTCCTCCCATCTACCTTCCATCACTCTCCTTTCGTAATCATACTGGACCTGCTCTCCCCAATAGCGCTCCAGGAATCGGGCCTTGAAATCAGCGAAATCACGGGGAAATGGATGTGTGGCGAGGAGCCAGCTCGCGGCGCTCCCTCGTAACAATTGCTGTACACATTTTGTTTTAACTGATTCGGAATATTGATTCGTGAGTTCCATGTAGTCCTCCATCCGGCGAATAACTTCACATGGATTTTCGTTGGTGTTCCCTGGAAAGTTCAGGTTGGACGGCGGTGTCCATAGGAGTGACACGGCGCCCCGTTCCCCGTTGCTTTGTCATGGTATTTGATCACAAATATCCACGATTTCTTGCCTCCTTTCCTCGCGCAAGACATTCATCGAATCGCTGATCATTTGTTTGAACTGCTTTTCCCTTTCATTATTGGCGTTTGCGGCACCCGTTTTAATTTCTGACATTTCATTAGTGACACTGCATATCGGTAACCACCTTTGTCTCTTATTTTGATAACCGCCTACGGACCGCTTCACCCTTGCTTCCTATTTCCGAAATCGATGACTTACTGACTCGTGGATGCTATCCCTTTTTTCCTCTTGTCCCCTTAATCTAGCCGTGATTGAACCCTCGAATTCAGTTAAACGGCCGCCCTGCTCCGCAATCTGTCCCTCAAGATCGTTTTGAATTTCTGTGAATTTTGCGCTTGTTGCATTGCCGTATGCATCTAATTTTGTAGCAACGGCATCAGTGCGCTGCGCCAGAGCCGTGTTTGAGTCGTTGCATACCGCGACGTGCTTGTCGAAACGAGATTCTAGTCTCCGAATTTCAGCTGCGGATTTTGCCCCCTCATCCTCGATACAGTTCGCGAGCTCAGAAAATTTCTTCGATACTTGCTCCATGCTCTCATCTAATTTCGCCTGGAGGTTTGGCTTTCGCTCAGCTTTTCCTCTAACTTGGTCTCGAATTTCATCTCAGAAATCTCATCTCGTTCCTTTTGCTAATCGAATCTCGCATCTGTCATTAACTTTAACATCGTCATGAGATCGGCCATTGTGACAGTGGGTGCCTGAGGTTGTGCGCTGCCGTCGGTTTCCCCCTGGGTTTCATTTTGACCCTCCATTTTAAATTCTTTCAGTTACTTTACACTTAAATTTCCTAATAAAAAAACCCGCACAATATAACACACGCAAACACAGTAAACACTACACACAAGTTGAAAGAGGAAAACATCATACAAAGACCATAAGTAATTAACGAACATGCATTCCCCTTTCATTCGTCACCGGCCATATTGATAAAATTTTGAATTTTGGGTTCGTGAATCTTAATTGAGCTCATTCAGGCCCCACGTTCAGGGCGCCATTTATGTAACGGTGTGGTCTCTGCATGTTCAATTATTACTCATGGGATACACTTTAAAAAAATAACATTTAATTAATCAAATTATTATGATGATGATTGCATGCAACAATGGTTCTTACAATGGAATTTAACATGTTTATTACTTACTGCAGCCTTTGATTATATTAAATAGATTAACAATACAAAATGGCAAGCACTTGGCCGATACCCTCGTGCCTGGTTACCGGCACGTCCGCTACAGCTCCGTGAACTAGAATCCATCCGCACTTACGCGGTAATCGGGCTCAGCGTCGCTTAGTGCGCAATCTTGCAGTCTTCTGCGGCGTGATGTCAGCGGTGGCGGGGATGGTACCCCTGGAGCTGGCGTCGGGCGGCTTGGCGCATTCGCAGGCGGGAAACCAGCAACAGCACGCTCCCTCTGAGCCCACTGCTGCTCGTCATCGAACACATTCCTCGACACGCGCCCCCGGTCACAACAGCTCGTTGTTAATTGGAGAGGAAGCTCCTTCCGGTATCGAGTCTTAACAGTTCTCGGAGCATGTGATATCATGCGGAACCGAATTCTAGGCTGAAGTGCCAAATCCCCGAACACGTCTTGAGTGACATTCTCAAGTAAAAGTTCTCTAGCAAGGTCTCAAAGGTGAAGTTCTCTAGCCAAGTGGCAAAAGTGAAGTGCTCTAGTCAAGTGACCAAAAGGAAGTTCACTAGTCGAGTCTCAAATCAAGTGAATCTTGGGCAACACACGCCCACGGACGAAGGCACGCCTTCTCTCTCCCGAATCGGCGGGCCTCTTCCTCATCCGCTGGGCCTTTGCTAACGGGGCGACGCTTGAGCCAATTGCCCGCGAGTTCGATCATACCATGTGTAGTGTGTTCGAAGGTAAGCCGCGCCCTCCACGGATAAACACTTATGCGTGACTAATTTTGTTGCTTATTATTGCACCACGTCCGCGGATTGAAATGTACGGGTGTCTCCGACGGTCGCAGGCCTCAGGCGTCTCAATAGCACAAAGCACCCTGGCGGTCGTAAATGTGACTACGAGTTTTGCCGGGGGAGTGAGCCGAAGGTTGGGCGGAGGCCGGTGTCAGAACACGCGTCGATAATTGCCGTTTAGCGTGAAGAGGCTATTGAGTACGCGGGTGGAGCTGGGGGAAGCTTGTGTAGGGCCGGACGGTTGCAAACAAGGGACTCCTTTAGAAAACGGTTCCGCTGCGGGGGTGGCGCGCGGTGACGCCCGTCCCGGCGGCGGAAGGGCCTGGCCTCGTGGGGGGGGACGGTAACGGGACGCGGGCGGCTGGGCGCGGTCGAGTTGTGGGGGCGGAACGCGGGTCTTCCTATTTTGACCAATATTTTATGTATTTATTTTAATTCTACTTTCTCGGAGGACGTACCATTACGTTATAAAAGTCTTGATCATACACAACGTTTCGGCTCTAGTATGAAGTCCCACACAAAAAATGTGTGGGCCAATAAAAAAACTACTACGTAACATTATATATTGAACGTATTGGAAATAGTAGCTCTGAAGGGGCAAAATTAAAAATTATTCGAAATAAATCTTGTACGAAAATGATCATTTCTCTCGTCCTGAGCCACAATACCGTCTTCCTCAAAAAGTTCATTCAAATTTTGCTTCCACAATATCATTAAATTGTGTAGAACTGCACTACCTAGAATGTTTTTGGAGGTGTTCGATTTGGTATTCATGCCAAGTGACAGGCAACGAAATCTGCCTTTCCAGCATCGAAAATCTTTCATAATTTCTGGTGGTCTTGTGGCTAAAATTGTACAGCCTCTCTCTGTTATTCCGAGGCTGTCTGAGGGGAGTAAACGGGAACGGGTATTTCTGGAGAGCATATCCTGCATCACCAAGCAGCGCTATTCTGTACAATCGAACCGACTACGATCGATATCGGTAGGCCTGATTACCGACAAGTGTCGGTAGAAGCTATTCTGTACGTTCCTGTAACGACAGCCTGACGCTTCTAGCCGTCGGTAGAAACGATGAGTATCGCTATCGCGACCGACGGCTTGGGTCCACGTCGGTAGCCTCTTAACGACGTGTTTCTGTGAGTCGACGAGTTGTGAATTGTACGTGATCCCGCTGTTTGCCTTCCTCTACAGTAGATTCTACTATAGTAGAACGTAGTATTGACAGAACGTAGTATTTCACCGTTGTATTGACAGTTGTGAAAAAGGTTTTGAAGTACAATATTGCTGCTTGATTGTAATACTTTGAGGTTAAATGTACGGAATATTGATTTCTATGTTTATTATGGCTCCCTGCCTTTATGTGAGTCTTGAATATACAAAAAATACATAGCTAGGGTTTTATTATTTTGTTCTATTACTGAGGGATCTTTAATATTGAGATTATAATCATTGAATAGTTTTAAAATATTAGTGATGTGTTGTCCATATGTTACAAGTAATTAATCAACCACATCTCGGTATAATAATAGATCATTTTTGCTCATCTTTTTTAAGCTGTCTGATTACCATTTCCAAATGTGCATCATCAATAGGGGTTCCATCAATAGGTGTAGATAAATGTAACTCTTTTATTATTCCATATTTTTGTATATTTATTGAAAGGACTTTTTTCATTAAGGTGTTACTAACCCTTGTAAAATAAGGTTGTACGGAATAGAGGGAAACTAATGATATATAAAAAACGCTTGTATATGTGCATGTTGAATGTAAATGTCTACAAGAATCATTCATAGTTGACAAGACAATTACAACGTAGTTTCGCAGTTCACATGATGAAGGACTGAAAACATCTAATTTTACAAAAGAGTCTAAAATAAACTTTAAATTATGATTGAACTTCAATCCAGGTCTTTTTTTAATTCAAGATTCTCAAAAAAGCAGTGGATCATAATTAACGTTGAAATTAAAATCATTTGAGTCATAATTGTAAGAAGATTAACAAAGTTGTGCTAATTCTTACATAGGATGGCAGAAGGGTATTTTGCGTTAGATCTTTTGCATCTAATGCACCAAGAGACCCGGTTGCTTCGACGTGCTGAGCACCGTGAATGGAGGAAGGTTCTCTCCAAAAATGATTTGTGTTTGGCTTTCATCTGCAATAAAAATTAGTTGTGTGGGCTACCAGTTTTCAATTTGTAATACAAATACAATACTTATGAGAATAGCAAAAAGAAGGGAGCCACTCACCAGTAGCTGCCACGTCATCGTTCTCGTCTTTTTCTGCAATAAGAACATAATACTTTGTAATACAAATACAGTGATACTTAACAGCAAAAAGGTAGCTTACTCACCAATAGCTGCAACCTCATTAATAACTAGGTCATTAGTTATGTTGTGATCTGCAATAAAAATTAAAAAGTGTCAGTTCATAATGTGGCTTGACACCTTGGAAAAAGTACAATACTAGAATGTACTCTTAAAATTTTAAATACAAGAAGCTAAATTAAAGCTATGTAATCTTATAGATACCTAATTTTGGTTTCCTTACCTATATCTAAAACATGCATATCCTGATAAAGAGCTTGAGGCTGAGGTGGAGCTGATGGCTCATCAAGCCCTACGCCATTCTCACTGCCTTGTACTTGCTGTAAAAATTTGATGTATAAGATTCACATTCATTTTAATGAACTGTGGAAGAATATTTAAGTATTTACCTCTTCTTCAGGTACAGAATCGGGACATTCAGTCCCCTCCATGTACTCTCTGCCGGTTATACTTATTATACGCAACTCCAGGGGAGTCATGGCAGGCGAAGAAGCAGGCCTATTGCCTGCTGAAAATCTCTCCTTTCTTATGATGCTCATTTTTTGCGAAACCTTAAATTTTAAGTCTCGCCAGACCCACAAAAGTTCATGTTCAAAATAACAGTATTTTGAGAAATTTATAAATGTGAAAACGAACTAGACTTACTGTTTGCCACTGTTTTGGTGTCTTCTGAGCACCTTGAGGGACAGCATTTATCAATATCGATAATGAATTCCACATATTTAATAATGTGGCCTTCCCGTTCTTTCCCAAGAACCGGCCATTAGCGAAGTGGGAATGTACTCCACTAAACATTGGATTTGCTGCTCAGTCACCTTCGATGCTCTTGGCACTTTCATTCTGCAAGAACAATGTTTACACATACAAATATTCTTCAAAGTTAACATAATACTGCAGTTCTAACAATTTCTTTATTATTATTAATATTTATTCCTTGACACCATCTATATGTGCTTTTTTTCTATAACCAATTTGAATGCTGATTGCCTATGCAGAGCATTGACCTTATCGCTTGAAAAAACTTACTCCGTTGAATGCAAATCCATTGTCACAAGAGAGAACATTATGAAAATTTCCACAAAATACATTTCTCCTCATGGTATGTTACAGTTTTTAACTGTTTTTGATTATAAATATATAAATACGTTTATCCTCGTGCTTATTCATTTGTCTAATCTATTATTTCTTGCCTATTATTAGGAGTACTATACACGAGTGAAGCAATTTTTACATAATACATTATCAGTACCACTTACACCGTCACTTCTACATACTAGCATCTGATTTACAATATTAAGTCTTACTTTGGAGCCATTGGTGATAATATGTCTTAAAATCACAGCAACACTTGAAGATCTTTCACGACGTGCACACGTGGAGCTGGCAAAACACAAGTAACCACGAGATCTGCGAGCTTTCCAAGATTCCGATGTTTCCACTAAAATTCTCCACGCTGATTGGTTGAAACCCCACTAGCCTCGCGCAGGGTCCTTCCTCAAATCCGTTTAATTTACGCAAGCGATCGTCTTCGCTTGCACCGATAGATGTCGCTAAGAAGGAATTACAGAATTGCACTCGACGGTAGAGCCCGTCGGTGCAAGCGACAGTTGTCGGTAGCATTCCGATTCCGACGGCTGTCGGTTTCATGTACAGAATAGCGCTCCAGGACTTACGAGTGAAATTCCCCATTTTCAAATTTCCTTCTTATTAGGCACTGGTTAAACATTGTTGAGTCGTGTACAGAGCCTCTCCAATTTGCAATAATGTCAAGAATTTTCAAGTTCTCATTGCAGATCACTTGCACATTTAATGAATAGCAACCCGTTCGGTTGATGAAGCTGAGTATCCTCATCCAGGATTTTTTATGCGGATGTGGGTGCCATCCACAACCATGACCTAAAAATGACAGATTGGTATGCTAACAGATACACATACAATTTCATTATTCATTTGTACATATAATTATAATTACCTGCGGAAATGCTGCAATTTCATGAAATTGCTGGACCATCCTCAAACGCTCTTCTCTTGATGAAAATTTAATAATTTCCCGAGCGAGCGAACATAATATCCTGCTACACAGAATTCAAATTACACAACTTATCCGTGGCTCCCGTCTGGGAGCTGCAGAAACCCGCTTGGTACTTTTTTTAAATTTTCCCAGGCGCCTCTAAGGGTCGGGACATCACGATAGCACGTGGTCGAATGGGCATTGTATTCTTCGGCGACGGTACACCACGCGACGCCCTTCTGAAGTTTTGTTGCACCGTCGGTCTCAGTTTTCTATTATGTGGAAATATTTTCCCACCCACCCTGACGGGTTTGGTGGTATAACGTTTAGCATACCGGGCAGTTGTACCTAAATTTGCGGGTTCAAACCCGAGATGCCGTGGATTTTAACGTCGGAACAATCTTTCAGAGACGTAAAGCCGGTTGTCCCATGTAGTAGATTTACTACATGTAAAAGATCCTCAATCCTAAAAGAAGCCTATGAGCTAAATTCATATCGCATGTTTCGTCGCTCAAGTAATACCTCCTTTCTCCGCTAGATGATGAAAGGAGCGTAGCGAAATTTGCGTGGTCAGACGGAAAAGCGGGCCTTCATCTCTTTTATTAACATTCTTGTCCTTATTTTTTCTTGCCGCAGCTTTTTTCTCTTCAGCTCCATGTCCATGAAATGAGCTTCCTTTGCCGCCTCTTTTCTCTTTTGAGAGCTTTATTTGAAGCTCTTTCGATTCAATTTTTTTTCTCGTGCAAGCGCTCCATTGAGGTCTCCAGCAACGTGGGCCTCCTCCTGCTTACGTTTCTGGCCCTTTTTGGGACCGAATTGGGAGTTTCAATGGCTGCTCCCGCCTTCTCTACAGCTTCAACTATAACATTGTCTCGTACCACTAATGATGTTGGTACCGGGGTGCGCAGCATCTGGGGATTATATGATCCAAAATACGTATTCAGAACGTTTGTAATCAATACTATTTTGTATGTATATATGGCCATGATGCCAATAAAAGGTCCAAGTTAGTTCAGAAGATATTTTTATCTTTAATCGTCTTCGGTTTTCGAAAAATGCGACGACGGAGTTATTTTGTGTTCCGTTTCATCACTCTCCCTAACAAGACCCCAGCAGTAGTCACCCATCATCGAAGGGTTCCAATGGCCTTGGTAACAGTCTTCCATGGTAAGAATGTCTTGGTGAAAGCGTTCACCATGCTCATCACTTACGGCTCCCAAATTTTCCGGAAAGAAATCAAGGTGAGAATGTAAAAAGTGAATTTTAAGCGACATTCTACACCCCATGTTCTTATAGTTGTCCAACAGATCATTCACAATGGTAACATAGTTTTTGTCTTTCGCGTTACCCAAAAAGCCCTTCTGTGAGTTTGGTATCAAAGGTTGGATCTTTCAGCAATTTTCGTATTTGTGGTCCAACAAATATACTCTTTCAGCTTTGCCTCACTTAAGGGGAGGGGCCAGTGAAAATTTGATTTCTCAAAGTATTTTTTTTTAATCTCAAAATTTTATCACATAATGAACATATTAATAGTAACAATTTCACCAATTTATTTTGCATTCTACATAAAAGTTTTTTTTTTATGTTTTTGTACATTTTTCCAACGTTAGATATATAAAACGCTCCAATTGGAGCAAATTTTTGTTGATCACTTTAAAATTTGTACCACATAATCTTGAGATCTGTGAAAAGAAAAGTTGCTTATATTACATAAAGATCATGAACGGTTTTTTATTTAAAAAATGTTGAATGTTTGGAATGCAAATATTCTGTATTTTTTTCTTTTTAAATGTTTATATGACCACAGAAGGAAAACTAAATTAATCTGGACTCTCTGACAAGCCAACTTTATTCTTTATTAATATATTAAGCTACTGTAAAAATTTCAACAGAATATTTAAAATATCCCTTTGGCCACAATTTTTTTAAGACTCTAATTTGCTGGAAAAACAAAGTTTCGGAAAAATGAATTTAAAGATATACAGGGTAGGGCAGATAAATCCGGACAAATTAAACTTTTGTTTACAAATGTTATTTATTGACACAAATTATAAGTGTAAAGGAAAATGTTTTCACTTGATGTTCGTGTGATCTGTCAGGAATACAATCACTCAATATAACCGCCATTGGCCGCAATGACCGCCTCCATCCTTGGCCTGAAGCGCTCGCACGCTCTCTGTAACGCAACTCTGTCCATACTCGCGAATACTGCTTCGATAGCGGTGCGTAGAGATGCGACATTAGGGTGCCTCGACTTGTTAGTAACCCGTTCAACAACGCTCCAAACATAATAGTCTAGAGGGTTCAAATCCGGGCTATTTGGGGGCCAAAACTCTTTGGACCAGAACATGTCCACATTGTCTGACAGCCAATTTTGCACTAAATGGCTCGTATGAGCCGGTGCACCGTCCTGCTGAAAAACATATTCCCTCCCCGCGGCTACAGTTAGCATCCACGGTACCACAACATTCTTCAAAACGTTTAAATAAACTTCTTTCGTGACAGTTTGTCCTTTTTCAAAGAAATGTGGCTGCATAACTTCACCCTCACTGGATACAACACCTAGGACGTGAACACTTGCCGGAAATTTTGTTCTTGCAACAATCGGGACATCCTCAGGTTCGTGAGCGAGCCAGCGATCATTTCTCCGGTTGATTTTCGCATCAACAGTAAAGATTTTTTCATCGGAAAAAAATCTGATTCGCCCCGCTGCTTCGTTTTTCAAAGAACACAGCAGGAGGTTGCAGCGAGCAATCCGCTTTGTTTTGGCAGACTCAGACAGCATCTGTCGTACTTTTATTACGTACGACTTGTAACGAAGGTTCTCCTCGACAATCCGACGCATTGTTCGCTCGCTGACACCCACCACTGACGCTAATTTCCGTAACGATTGTCCAGGGTCCTCCATAATCAGCTCCTGAACCCTTTCCACGACAGCCGGAGTTCGTGACACGGTTTCTCTCGAATGGGAACTTCTCGCCGGGTTAGCGGAACCTTCCTCGGACTTCTCTGCAGCATTAAATTTCGCCACATCATAGACGGTCGACCTCGGGTACCCGAAGAATCGAATGATCTCGGTCGCCGACCGCCCAGCGCGAAGGCTTTCGATAATCGCGGCTCTTCGATTGTACTCCGCACTTGTTCGTAACATCTCGGCCATTTTAAGGTTATGACTGTTTACTAGGTGCCCATGGCCTTCAAGAACCTCAATCGCGACCTCTGACGAAACAACAATATGGCGGGAAATTCAAATTGAAATTTGTCCGGATTTAACTGCCGCACCCTGTACACATACGCCAATTGTGGTTCTGACTTACCCTAAAAACTACCAGCAGCATATGTGGTGCCTTCTGGCATTGTTCTTTTCTAATTTTTGTTAACTTAAGTTTTTTCCTGCAACATTTATTAGATGGTTTATTAGCTTCAACACTGCGTTTGAGTCTGCGTTGGTCATGTTTTACACTTATTTTGTGTGATACTTCACTTGATGGACTTCCTATAATTGAAGCTTTAACATTTTGTGTAAATTGGCATCCCATGTTGAACTCACAAATAGCTTCTGTGATGCAGTAGTCCAACTTTTTTTTGACACAAATGTTTCTTTTGGACATTTTGACCAAACCACACTGTGGAGTGATTCATTAGCATTTAGGCTCTTCCCCCTAGTACATCTTTCTAATATTTGATCAGAAGCAAGTCTTCTGTATACAGGAATTATTTTTACAACTTCTGAAGAAAAAAGTTTTCATGTTATTTTTATGACAAGGTATTTCTTCTCTCTTTGCCACAGCTCGATTGTAGAAACACCATGAGTTCTCCCCTCCAGGACACTTGAAATGTTGAGGTTTGTTATCTACACTCATGCAGTGGTACAATGTGGCGTACACAGCACTTTTTATTTGGTCTACATTTGGAATGTTATTCTTGATAGCACTGCGGTGTGAAATTCCCCAACTTGATAATTGTTTCTTCCTTCAAATTACCAGCTTTTTTGGCTCCTAGAGTTACCCCTTTCACTTTCCACTCTTGACTACGTTCTTTATGCCTGTCACTAATCTTTTAGAAATATGATTCAAACATTCTTCTTTTTCAGTAATTATATTTGGTCCATACACTTGTGAATTTACTAACGTCTTGTGAGTGTTTGCATCACTGTCTGACAACAAGATGGTGTATCTCATTTTACAAAATTCTTCAGATCTCTTCCACAGTATTTTAGCAGCTTCTGCCTCCATAACATTAGCAGAACCTTTAAAAAAAAGTGGAGAATGTGAACGTAGTTTTGGTGTTTTTCCAACCATTCTTTGAAACGGCTTTCCTCCATCTGTGTTTTTTTGCTACACATAATCCATAATATTTTGACAACTCATAATCGACCATCAATTCAGTCGACATTCTTCTCTCTATGGCATCGGTTTTGTGATAGACATATTCTCTTTTCATGCATGTACCATCATAAGGTACTGCTATTTCAAGTATCTCTTCTATTTCAGGATTTTCTTCTTTATGTGCATTACGCACAGCTTCATGACACTTCTTCAGTACTTCCTCTTTCAAAAGCACTCCGTCTTTCACAATGTTGTGCATATGTACATTATTTTCAATAAATAGTCGCCACTCCTGTGGAATATGTTGTACACCTAGCTGCATCATCAGACCATTGACATCTCTACACACACACACACACAATGAATTGTGCATATCGAAATATTGAGGGAAGGAAGCACCTCTTGATCTGAAAACGGAAATTTTTGTCCCTGCGCCGCTCGCTCCGCGTTGAAGGCAGCGAGGAGCTGGCTGCCTGGCGCCAGGTGCGGGATAGCTCTCGCTCCGGCGTCGCGGAAGGAACCCCAGAAGGCCCTAAGGCTTTCCAGGTTCGCGACCGCGAAGGCGCAGATGACGCCTTCGGGCGGGGATCCCGGAGAGCGCCGTCTCCATGTCCCCAGGGGCGGGTGAGGGTGGTGGTGGTGGCGGCATGCCAATCTCCACGACCGCTGAGGCCGCAAGGCCCTCCGCGCCCACCACGAAAATCGTGTCCTCCGGAGTGGCTGCCTTGAGCAGCTCGATTCCGGAGACGCATATGAGCCTGCTCTGGCCGCGTTTCACTCGGGGCGTCTGTGACTCGGTCGATATCGACCAGGTCACATTGTCCTCGAGCGAGTGCCGCCGCTCGCTTATCCCCTTTAGCGATAGGCACCGGCGAGGGGTGGAATCGTTGCTCGCTGCCATCGCTGGCTAGCGGCACATTTTGCTCGATTGTTCCCGCGGGAGGAGCTCGGCTCCTGCTGCGATCCCGCACAGTGTTCCGCTCCGGCGTCTCGTGAGCAGGCTCAATCACGAGGCGCCAGGTACTTGCCGTGCAAGGAAGGCTGCGAACTTTCCACAGCACAGTGTGGGGCGGAGCTCAACCACATGTGCTAGGTACTCGTTGCGCGCCGCAGCAGGAAACAAGTCGCGAACAGTGCGTAGCCGGAGCTAAGCGGAGGAGCGGGTGGTGCTGTCGCCTCGACGCCCACGCGAATGTCTGTCAATTTTTAATTTTTTCATTTTCCCCTGGCCAGTAGCCCCGGTGAGGCGGGAATTTATTCAAGAGTTGGGAATACATAAATCGCTCCAACCTTGCGGTTTATGGAGCTGCGGGAGGGCTATTTACTTAAATAAACTAATTAAACCTAATCTTAATCTAACTAAAACTAACATTGCCTCTTTGGGCTAATTGTTTTATTTGACATATTATTAATAAAAATGAAATTAGTTCTTGGTATTGTTCTCTTTTCTTCTTTTTTGTTATTCATTCACTCACTCATTCATACTTATTCTATATATACAACGCATACACTCACACATTCATGCCGCACTTCACTACTCTAACACTACACTATATACACGCACTTATTTTTCGCCATGGCGCCGACTTCACTCAGGCATCCGTGGCGCCGTGACGTCTTCGAGACCGGGCGGCTAAGGCTCGGCGGGGCGCGTTTCCGCGCCTCTCACGCGGTTTCCGGCTTCATGGAGCGGCGACCGCCTCCCACGCACTATCTGCTCCCCCGCGTCGCACAGTTCAGAGAACTTGTGCGGGGGAAGTGCGCGGAAGGTGAAGGCGACGTGCTTTGGGCCCTTTCTTCTGTGGAAGGCCCTGTGCACGCCGCTATTCGCCGCTACGCCGCTCTCGCGCAGGATGCGCGGAGCGGACGGCTTCAGCGCTCTTTCAAGCGCCGTCTCCGCCCGCCGCTGAAGCTCCGCCGGGAACTGGTGGCGCACGCCCAGAACTCCGAACACGTCAGTGTTTCGGGGAATGCGGTCGGGAGGGATATTGGGAAGATGAGGGCGCGCCTGTCTGGCTATTGGGAGGGATATTGGGAAGATGAGGGTCTGTCAATTTTTTTTTTTCATTTTCCCCCGCTAGTTACCCTAGCGAGGCGGGAATTTATTCAAGTTAGGGATACAATTTATGCTCCAGCCTTTCGGCTTTTGGAGCTGCGGGAGGGCGATCTTAAATATACTAACTTATAATTAATCTTAACCTAACTTAAAACTATACAAAGCCTCTTTGGGCAATTAGTTTTATCATACAAGTTTGGAAATAAATATATGTCAGAGTTCTTCAAATGTTCATTTTTCTTCATTTTCTTATTATTTCATTCACTCACTCAGTCATTCTTATTCTATATTTACAAACTCATTCACTCACACATTCATACCAGTCTGTCAAATTTCATTTTTCCCCCCGCTAGTTACCCTAGCGAGGCGGGAATTTATTCAAGTTAGGGAGTACAGATTTTGCTCCAGCCTTTCGGCTTTTGGAGCTGCGGGAGGGCGATAACTTAAAAATACTAACTATATCTAATCTTAATCTACTTAAAACTAAACAGTGCATCTTTGGGCTCTTCGTTTTATTTACAAAATTAATAAGAAAAAGGTAAAGTTCATTGTAATGTTCATGTTTCTTCTTTTTATTTTTGTTCATTCACTCGCTCATACATGCTTAAACTATATATACAAACTCATTCACTCACACATTCATACTACACTTCACATCACTTAAACTACACTGTACACTATACACTATATACACTGCACATTTTCGCCACGGCGCCGACTTCACTCAGGCGTCCGTGGCGCCGCGACGTTTTCGAACCCGGGCGGCCCAGGCCCGGCGGGGCGCGTATCCGCGCCTCCCACGCGGTTTCCGGCATCATGGAGCGGCGACCGCCTCCCACGCACTATCTGTTCCCCCGCGTCGCACAGTTCTGAGAACTTGTGCGGGGGAAGTGCGCGGAAGGTGAAGGCGACGTGCTTTGGGCCCTTTCTTCTGTGGAAGGCCCTGTGCACGCCGCTGTTCGCCGCTACGCCGGTCTCGCGCAGGATGCGCGGAGCGGACGGCCGCAGCGCTGTTTCAAGCGCCGTCTCCGCCCGCCGCTGCAGCTCCGCCGGGAACTGATGGCGCACGCCCAGAACTCCGAACACGTCATTGTTGCGGGGAGTGCGGTCAGGGGGCAGGTTAGGGAGGTGTGGGCTCTGTTTTCTGCGACCCGAATGGGTCGCAGAGTGGAAGGTGGAGCAGCGGCGAATACCTCGCACGCGTACGCCCACAAGGGGCGCACGCATGCGGTGAATAAACGCCGCTTAAGATGAAGAGAGAGATCAGGGGAACGGAGAAGAGGTTTTAGAATAAGAGTTCGGTTTTGGATTTTGGCCGCGAGATATCGAGCGTGCGCATGCCAGCGGAGCCCGCTGTCAAGCATCACGCCCAGATATCTCGCTTCACTCTGCCACGGCAAATGCGCGCCGGCCAAGCTCACCGTTTCATTGGGGTTTGCCCTCTTACGAGTGAAGTTGACGGCGACGCATTTGTCGAGGTTAAGAGCGAGTCGTTTCCGACTTAGCCATTCAGGGAAGGCGGCGAGACAGTCGCTTAAGTATTTTACTGACTGCCTGACGTTCGCCGATTTTGCATAATATGCAAAATCATCCGCGAACATCAGGAGCCCGCAGCGTTGAATGCCTGATTTTGATTCAGCAGGTAGCGGCGCATCATTTACGTATAAGCCGAAGAGAGTAGGAGAGAGAACACTCCCCTGAGGCACTCCCGCTTCGGCTCGTCTGAGGGACTCGTGCTGCGCGGAGCTGTGACCAGCTCGGAAGCCAAATTGTTCATCTCTGAGAAGGTTGAGGCGGCGTATTTCCTGTTGCAAACGCACCAGAATTAGTCGCTCAAACGTCTTCCCTAGAACTGAGAGTAGACTGATTGGTCTATAGCTGCTAGGAATTAATTTATTTTTGCCAGGTTTTGGTAAAAGCGCAATGGTCGCAACCTTCCACGCTTTCGGAAAATAACCGCACGCCAGGCACGCATTCAGGAGCTCGAGTAGAAACTCGACTCCGCGCCCGCCCAGAGCACGCAGCTGGCCGCCGGTACATCCATCTGCACCAGCGGACTTGGCTGGATTGACGCGTCTGAGTGCGCTCTCCAGCTCCCTCTTCGTCACTCGGCGGGCCGAGGAGAGAGGGAACAGCGGGCCAATGCTGTTGCAGCTGACCACTGGCGCGATTGGCCGGCCACCTGTTACAGTGGCGGCCAATGGCAGCGCAGCGGCGCCCGTTTCAAACGCGCGGAACTGCAGCTCGAGCGAACTCGCAAAGATTTCGCTTTTTGCCGCGTCGTCCCACACGTAAACGGGCCGAGGTGGTGGAGCGCCGGGTGCCCCCGTCCCGGCGTTGCTCTGAAGCGGGCTATTTACTCCCGGTTTGCGGCCCAGCGCACGAGAAAGATCCCAAAGTTGCCTCTCGTGAAGGTTACATGTAGAAATGGTTTCTGACCATTTAGCAGGTCTCTCGTCCCGTAGAGATGAACGGAATTCTCTGCTTAAACTGCGCGCCCGCTCTCCGTCAACGGGATCGCCATAGCGGCGATGAACTTTGACAGTTCTACGCAGTTCTCTTAAAATCCTTCTTTGCTCGTCTGAGAGCTCAGGGCGAGAATTCTCTACTCGCGTGACAGTGGAGTTTTGCTTGTAGGCCGATTTCAGCGTCGCAGTGAAGTAATTCACTGCTTCGTCGATTTCGGCCTCCGTATTTACTGGTTTCTCCTCTAGCTGAGAGTTCAGCTGAGCTGAGAAACCTGCCCAGTTTGTGTCACGCGAAGTTCGAAATTTATTTTGGCGTTTCGCTTCAAGGGACGCCACAACGCATGTTACTGGATTGTGATCGGAATCCAGTGTGGCGATTGAGCGGGGAACCACGCACTCAACGCCTTTCACAATCACAAAATCAATAACACCCGGGTTCCTGTTACGTACTTCCGGGAAATGCGTCGGGCTATTCGGTGCGCAGATTTCCACGCCCCGCCTTGTCGCTACAAGATTGGCAATTTTATTACCGTTTCTATTAGCTCCTAGGCCGCCCCAGGTTCTATGTCTGGCGCTAAAGTCACCCAGAAGGATGACTTTGGAATTTAATGCGAGAAGCGCATCAATTCCAGCCGGATCTAAGGTTTGGTCTGGGCAGTAGACGGAAACGACTAAAAGTCGCCCGTTTCCTACCCAAACGTACGCCCCGACCGCCTCTAGAGACGCCAGAGCAATAGCAGGGATTTCGGCTTCGAGCTGCGGTAATTCGCGGCGTAGTGCAAGCGCTACGCCGCCACCTGGCCTGCCAACGCGGTCTCGGCGATAAACAGCGAATCCCCGGAGTTTGAATTCGTGTTCACCACTGAGCCACGTTTCTTGTAAAGCCAAAATATCTAATTGAAATTCATTTGTAAAGCTTTCAATTTGCTGGGCTTTGAAAATAGCACTTCGCGCGTTCCAAGTACAGGCGCGGAGAGGTGCTGAGTTGAAACCTACGTGTAAATTAGACATTGTGAGGCAATGTCTGCAAGAATAAGTTAAACAATTCTAGGAACTGGCTCCTAGACATTGTTTGTGCGGCAGCTACGGGTGCAGTGGGCCGCGCTCCGGCCGCCCCTGTGGGCGTTGCGTTGGCCCCCGAGGTGCGCGGAGCGCCGAGGCGCCCCGCGACCTCGCTCCAGGCCGGCCCGCCGTTAGCTGCCGTCTGAGGCGCCGGGTTTCTAATGAAATTAGAAGTTCCCGACGAGGATCCCTCAGTTCCTACTATTGCACGCGCGTCTGAAGGACGCTTGGGCAGCGTGCAATAGCTACATCCTGTGAAGGATGCAGCGTGGTTCTGCTTACAATTGCAGCAAGTTGGCCTTAGCTGCATTTTGCCAAGTCGCGGGCAGTGCTTCGTGCCGCGCTTATCGTCTCCTTCCGGGTGATCCTCGCCCGTACAGAGCCGACAGCGCACATCGTACTCGCAGTTGCGAGAGATGTGGCCCCAGCGGCAGCACTTATTACAAAATCGTGGTCGTGCCCATTTCTCACGTTCGACCACGACCGCGAACGACTCAAGTTGGCGCAAATTGTAAATTTTACGCGACTCGGCGTTGTCACTGAGGGTGACTGCGAAAGTTCCCGTGGGAACTTGCACGCGCCGAGTTTCGGTGCCTGTTGCACCTTCAGCTACACCAGAATCCCGGCTACTGGCGACCGGAGATTCTTTCAGCAGAGAAATCTGCTTTACGGCGGAAGGCGTGAAACCCAGCTGTTTAAGCTGAGCTTCGACGTCTTCCGCGGTGTAGCCCTGCGGGAGCCCTCTAATGAAAACTCTTAGGTGCTTGGCAGAGTTTTCAGGCGGTGGCGGGTGCGCGAACAAAAACAAATTCGCGCTGCGGCAATAGCGCTCCGCCTCTGTGTACGCCACTCGATCAAAAGTGTGCACCTCGTACACAGTGCGTTGGTTACGGTTGGTGACCTTCGTAATGGTCGCCTTGTACCCTGTTAAGGGCCCAAGGTTCCTACCGTGTTCCAAGACCTTAGATCCGATTTTTAATCGAATCCTGTAAGGTCGTTTCGGCGGCCGTGAAGCGGCCGGCCGGAGGGCTTCCGCGGGCGGATCCTGCGCGGAGGATCGAGCCCCGGTACTCTCAGCTGCGGGCCGACTGCGCCGGCTGCCGGAGACGAGTTGCCAGCCGTCTGACTGGTCGTCGCCCACAGGGAGGGTAGCAGGAGGGGAATGACGCAGTTCGGAACTCGTAGGCGCGCTTACCGGGCCGCCGAGTTCGGCGTCGTGTTGAGATGGCTGAGGCGCAGCGCTGGCCGCGGCGGGGGCCTGGGTAGGCCCGCCCGCCGTCTGGCCCTTGCGCCGGCGCCTTCTATTTTTCTTGCCCTTTTTGGGCGAGTTGTTTTGGCCGGGGGAGCGTTGCTGCTCCTCCGCCGTCTCGATGCGCTCTGGCCCGGGGAGAGGGGCCTCGCGCTGACAAGGGCGCTTGGTCGGCGGGCTGACGGCGGAAGGCGAGCCGACCGCCGCTACTCCCGGGCCCGTGCGGGTTTCAGCGCCGGAGCTCCCGTCGGTCGACGTGAGCTCTACGGCAGCTGATGCCGCTTTTTTCATTTTCCCCTCGCTAGTTACCCTAGCGAGGCGGGAATTTATTCAAAATAAGGGTGTACACATTTCACTCCAGCCTTTCGGCTTTTGGAGCTGCGGGAGGGCGATGACTTAAACAGACTAACTAAAAACTAACTTAATAACTAACTTAAAACTAGAACAAGCCACTTTGGGCGATGCGTTTTAATACAATGGTATTTTATTTAAATATTCATATTGAGTTCTTTAGATTGTTCTTATTGATCTTCCATTTTCTTTTTTGCATTCACTCACTCATTCATGCCACACTACACTTCACTTCACTATCTACACTTTGTACACTGATTTTTCGCCACGGCGCCGACTTTACTCAGGCGTCCGTGGCGCCGCGACGTTTTCAGGGCCTGGCGGATCAGACCCGGCTGAGCGCGAATCCGCGCCTCCCACGCAGGTTCCGGCATCAGTGAGCGGCGACCGCCTCCCACGCACTGTCAGCTCCCCCGCGTCGCACAGCTCAGCGAGCTTGTGCGGGGGAAGTGCGCGGAAGGTGAAGGCGACGTGCTTTGGGCCCTTTCTTCTGTGGAAGGCCCTGTGCACGCCGCTGTTCGCCGCTACGCCGGTCTCGCGCAGGATGCGCGGAGCGGACGGCCTCAGCGCCCTTGCGAGCGCCGTTTCCGCCCGCTTCTGCAGCTCCGCCGGGAACTGATTTCGCACGCCCAGAACTCTGAACACGTCAGCGTTTTTAGGAGTGCGGTCATGGCGAAGGTTAGAAAGATGCGGGCGCGCCGCTCTGTTCTCTGCAACCCGGATGGGGTGCAGAGTTGAAGAGGGAGCAGCGGCGAAAACCTCGCACGCGTACGCCCACAGGGGGCGCACGCACGCGGTGAATAGTCGCCGCTTAGGAGATAGAAAGTTCAGGAGAGCGGAGAAGAGGTTTCAAGAGAAGAGTGCGGTTTTGAAGTTTGGCCGCAAGATATCGAGCGTGCGCATGCCAACGGAGACCGCTGTCAAGCAACACGCCCAGATATCTCGCTTCGCTCTGCCAAGGCAAGCGCGCGCCCGCCAAGCTCACCGTTTCATCGGGGTTTGCCCTCTTACGAGTGAAGTTGACGGCTACGCACTTATCAAGGTTCAGAGCGAGTCGTTTCCGACTTAGCCATTCAGGAAGGGCGGCGAGACAGTCACTTAAGTACTTAACTGACTGCCTGACGTTCGCCGATTTCGCATAATATGCGAAATCATCCGCGAACATCAGGAGCCCGCAGCGTTGAATACCAGTTTTGGTTTCAGCAGGCAGCGGCGCATCGTTCACGTATAAGCCGAAGAGAGTAGGAGAGAGATCACTCCCCTGAGGCACGCCCGCCTCGGCTCGTCTGAGGGACGAATATACGTTATTGACGCGCACTTTGAACTGCCTGTCAGAGAGAAAACTCGCGATCAATCTGACGTAGCAATCGCTCATCCCCGACTCCGTGAGGCACTCGAGTAAACCCGCGTGCCACACAGAGTCGAAGGCCGATCGCATATCCAGAAAGACCGCTGGCAAGTTCTGCCGTCTCTCGAGGGCGAGGCCGATCTCCGTGCAAAGCCGCGTTAGCTGCTGCGCGGAGCTGTGACCAGCTCTAAATCCAAATTGCTCATCTCTGAGAAGAGTGAGACGACGTATTTCCTGCTGCAAACGCGACAGAATCAGTCTCTCAAACGTCTTCCCTAGGATGGAGAGGAGACTAATTGGTCTATAACTGCTCGGGATTAGTTTATTCTTACCAGGTTTTGGAATAAGCGCGATGGTCGCAATCCTCCACGCTTTTGGGAAATAGCCGCACGCCAGGCACGCATTCAGGAGCTCGAGTAAAAACTCGACTCCGCGCCCGCCCAGAGCACGCAGCTGCGCCCCGGTCAGCCCATCAGGGCCCGCCGCCTTCCTCACACTAACGCTTCTCAGCGCTTCGCGGAGCTCCGCTCCCGTAACTCGGCGCGCCGAGGAGAGAGGGAACAGCGGGCCAATGGCGTTGCAGCTGGTCGTTCGGGCCACTGGCGCACCACCGGTGAAAGTGGCGGCCAATGGTGGCGCAACGGCGCCCGTTTCAAACGCGCGGAACTGCAACTCAAGTGAACTCGCGAAGATTTCACTTTTCGTCGCGTCGTCCCACGCGTAAACGGGCTGAGGTGGTGAAGCGCCGGGTGCCCCCGTCCCGGCGTTGCTCTGTATCGGGCAGTTTACTCCCGGTTTGCAGCCCAGCGCACGAGAAAGATCCCAAATGTGCCTCTCGTGGAGATTGCATTTTGAAATAGTTTCTGACCATTGAGCAGTTTTCTCCTCTCGTAGAGATGAGCGGAATTCTCTGCTTAAACTGCGCGCCCGCTCTCCGTCAACGGGATCGCCATAGCGGCGATGAACTTTGACAGTTCTGCGCAGTTCTCTTAAGATCCTTCTTTGCTCGTCTGAGAGCTCAGGGCGAGAATTCTCTACTCGCGTGACTACGGTATTTCGCTTGAAGGCCGAGTTCAACGTTGCAGTGAGGTGAGTCACTGCTTCGTCGATTTCGTCCTTCGTATTTACTGGTTTCTGCTCAAGCTGAGAGTTCAGCTGAGCTGAGAAACCTGCCCAGTCCGTATCACGCGAAGTTCGAAATTTAGCTTGGCATTTCGCTGCAAGAGACGCCACAACACATGTTATTGGATTATGATCGGAATCCAGTGCAGCAATTGAGCGGGGAACCACACACTCAACTCCTTTCACGATCATAAAATCAATAACACCCGGATTTCGGTTACGAGCATCCGGGAAATGCGTAGGGCTATTCGGTGCGCAGATTACTACGCCCCGCCTTGTCGCTACAAGATTGGCAAATTTACTGCCGTTTCTGTTAGCTCCGAGGCCGCCCCAAGTTCTATGTCTGGCGTTAAAGTCACCTACAAGAATGACTTTGGAATTTAATGCGAGAAGCGCATCAATTCCAGCCGGATCTAAGGTTTGGTCTGGGCAGTAGACGGAGACGACTAAAAGTCGCCCGTTTCCTACCCAAACGTACGCCCCGACCGCCTCTAGAGACGCGAGAGCAATAGCAGGGATTTCGGCTTCGAGCTGCGGCAGTTCGCGGCGTAGTGCAAGCGCTACGCCGCCACCTGGCCTGCCTACGCGGTCTCGGCGATAAACAGCGAATCCCCGGAGTTTGAATTCGTGTTCATCACTAAGCCACGTTTCTTGTAAAGCCAAGATATCTAATTGAAGATCAGATATGAAGTGTTCTAATTGCTGGGCTTTAAAGATCGCACTTCGCGCGTTCCATGACCCAACGCGGAGAGGTGCAGTTCGCATGTCTGCGTTAAAATTCCTAGACATTGTTAGGCAACATGTTTAGGAATTGCTCGAATAGCTCTAGGAACTGGCTCCTAGAGATAGTCGGCGCAGCAGCTGCGGGTGCAGTGGGCCGCGCTCCGGCCGCCCCGGAGGGCGGTGCGTTGGCCGCTGAGGAGCGCGCGGCGCCGAGACGCCCCGCGACCTCGTTCCAGGCCGACCCGCCGCTAGCTGCTGCCTGAGGCGCAGAGTTTCCAATGAAATTGGATTTTCTCTGCGAGGATCCCTCAGTTCCTATTGCACGCTCGTCTGAAGGACGTGTGGGCAGCGTGCAATGACTGCATCCTGTGTAGGATGCAGCGTGCCTTTCTTTGCAATTACAGCAAGTAGGTTTTACAGTGAAGTTTCCCAAGAGAGGGCAATGCTGCGTGCCGCGCTTGTCGTCACCTGCAGGGTGACCCTCGCCCGTGCAGAGACGGCAGCGCACATTATGCTCGCAGTTGCGAGCAATGTGGCCCCAGCGGCAGCAGCGTGAACAAAATCGTGGTCGCGCCCACTTTTCGCGTTCGACCACGATCGCGAAAGATTCTAGTTGCTTTAAAAAATATATTTTCCGCGACTCGGCGGTGTCACGAAGAGTGACCGTGAAAGTTCCCGTAGGAATTTGCACGCGCCGAGTTTCGGTGCCTACTGCACCATTCGCCACACCAGAATCACGGTTGCTGGCGACCGGTGATTCTCTAAGCAGATAAATCTGCTTAATTGCGAGAGGAGCGTAGCCCAGCTCTCGCAGCTGCGACTCTACGTCCTCCGCGGTGTAGCCTGGCGGAAGCCCTCTTATAAAAACTTTGAGAAGTTTTTCAGAGTTGTCGGACGGAGGCGGGTGCGCAAAGAGGAATATCTGAGCGCTGCGAGCGTATCGCTCCGCCTCTGTGTACGCCACACGGTCAAATGTGTGGATCTCGTACACGATCCTACGGTTCCGGTTGGCGACCTTCGAGATGGTCGCCTTGTACCCTGTTAAGGGTCCAAGTGCCCGGCCGTGTTCTAGAACCTTGTCAGAACCGATTTTTAATCTAATTCTGAAAGGTCGTTTCGGCGGCCGTGAAGCGGCCGGCCGAAGGGCTTCCGCGGGCGGCTCCTGCGCGGAGGAGCTCGCCCCGGTATTCTCGGCTGCGGGCCGACTGCGCCGGCTACCGGAGACGATTTGCCAGCCGTCTGACTGTTCGTCGTCGCCGTTGGGAAGGGGAGCAAGGGAGTGCTGACGCGGCTCAGAGCTCGTGGGCGCACTCACCAGGCCTGAAGATGTTGGTTGATTTGGTGGAGGTTGATCGGCGGCGGGCGCGGCGGGGACCTCGGGAGGCCCGCTCGTCGCCTTGCCCGGGCGCCTTTTCCTCCACCGCTTTCGCCCCTTTTTGGGAGCGTTGTCAGGGCTGGGCGAGCTTTGTAGCTCGCTTGTTGTTGCTGTGGGCTCCGAGGATGGGGCGTCGCGCTGGCAAGTGCGCTTAGCCGGTGGGGAGACGGCGGGCGGCGAGGCGCCCGCCACGTTCCCCGGGCCCTTCAGCGGGGCTGCGCCGGAGCTCGCGTCTTGCGACGCTCGCTCGACGGCTGCTAGCGCCGCTATGCCGCTCTCCGCCTGTCAAATGGCTCCGTCTGTCAAATGGCTCGCGTGACCGCCTTATAAAGAAAGACGGGGTGACCAGGATTGGTCAAGATATCGGCCAATAGGAAGCCGGCAGATGGTATGGGATTGGCGGAGGAAGAACCGAGCTGTAGCATTTGACAGCAGTACGCTCTGAGGAAGGCCACAATATGTTGGCCGAAACGTTAGCCACAAGAACATCGACGCGGCTTGTCCCGGACAGCCAAGAAACATAAATTGTGTTAGTTCGAAGTCCTCATAGAAACTTTTCTCTCGCCGTAGTCTGGAGGATGAGATCTTCATGAACATTTTTGCTGGTCCGGCGCTTCTCGATATTACCCCACCTGCACAGAGACGTCCAGAATCTGCAACGAAATGTGAATGAGAGGGGCAGAGACAGTGACGGAGAGAAAGGAGTGGGGAGGAGAAAGAGGGGAGATGAAGGGCTGAACGTCTGCCGGTTCCGCTAGTACCAGATAAAATTCAATAGAAATATTAGTAAATTTAAATTCACGGCCCTTAGTAAATGTATCAAGTTCAGAACAAAATATTTGGTGTTAAGTTTGCCACTGTAGCCCTGTGAAGGTTAATGGTCCAGGAGTTCAAACCTTGCTCAGCAGTATTTCTTCATTTGAAGTTTGTGCCCCTTCGTTCGGCTCTCCACATTAGTGGATGTGGTCTGTCGCGGGTCCACTGCGCGGGGAAATCTTATTCATAAAGCTTACCATTATTGAAAGAAAAGGTTACAACGAGTGAGCTGTACTACAAAATACAAGAAAACAGAAAATATTAGTAAGACACAAAAGTCATTGTTTATCCGTTTCAGTACTGTGTAATAACACAATTTGATCACGGTAAAAGTACAAGACACAAAATAAATAAAACAAATGAAATACAACGTACAGAAAGACGTTACATAAGACGAAAATATAAAATCGAGAAAACGGTTTGTTCGCAGTAAAAGTATTAGAGGGGGGGGGGGGAAATGGTTGATTCAAATCGGTTAAATTTCAAACTGTTGAGTTTCAAATTGAAAGCTGACAGTGAGATACCAAAATAATAAATTTTCATTCAAATTCAGAATTGATTTTTCGTTGAAAGCAGGTTAATGGGGCTTGGTTAGTAGAAATAAAAAGAATCTACCACATGGTTGTTTGGCGACGTTTCGGAAATTATATTTCCATCCTCAGGGCTGTACAATATGAGAAAGGAAACTACACATACAATATATGGCTACAATTGAACACTTACAAATGTTGTTGACAAGAGTTACATATCTTTCAACCACCGACTAAGTGTATACGTAATTAAATTATGTGCTGCATGTTCTTCTATATTAAACACAGGCAGTGAGGGACATACAAATATCCTCGCCACACCAGCACACACCATGATGCTGGTAGGATGTTGGGGGGTGAGACAATCATATATTGTGACTAAGTGAAGTATTAACTAGCTTCCGTACGAGTCTATAGTTAATTGCAACATGAATATATGCTTTCTTGATTAATTATAATTATTTTTTCGTGAAAATTGAACTACCCGTATTTATTTACTTTCTTGCCACTTAATTATTCTTTTTTTATGCCAAAGTACTTTTTTTTAATTGAGAACAAAACTAAAAAAAAAGGAACCGGATATGAACATATTAAAATTACACATGTCAAATAACAATTACAAGCATATAAACATTGACATTGATATTGAATTATTCAATTCGTATGAAATTAATACAGAATAAAATTACCCATTTCTATAAATTTACAAATAAACAAATTGACAATTATAAGAAATAATCGTAATGGAAAAATTGATTTTTTTCATTATGCACTACTGCTCCGTTACACTAGGGCACATGCAGTAGTAAAAGGAAACTCGGCTGCAAACCACTTGCTTTCTTTCGCGAGTTGTTTGCTGATTTCTAACGTTCTTCCTCGGAGAGCAAACGCGTATATGATCTTTTCTTCGGATCCCTCGCTCATTTGTCAATAAATGGGGGTCAATGACCCCCATCTCGATCGGGTTTTTGTCCAGTTTCCCTGATCCATTGAGCAAATGCTGAGATGGCCCCTTGATTTCCTTCTGGACGTAAATGTAGCTTCACTATGCGCACGTTTTGTTGAGCTTTCCTTTTGCTTGTAGTGGTAGTAGTGCTTAGGGTGAGTTTCTATTTTGTTAACAATACAGAAAAATCAATCTGTTTGTTCGTTTACCGTTAAAAATAAGTTTTCTATGATTCGGGTACGAAAATATCTAGTTTTTGAAATGTTAATCTCTCGCTTTTTTAAAATGTAGTTATGTTTGTAATGTATTATTATTATTATTATTATTATCTATATATTTTAAAAAAAAAGGTATTCTGCCATGGCTTCGTTTAGAGCATCTACTGAACCGATTGTTGTATTTTTTCTTTTAAATGAAAGAATATCATCCCTAGATGTGTTAGCAGATATTGTTTGTGATTCACCAACATTTACGGTGTAAATTAATTAATTAAATCATTCTTTAATAGTACGCTTATCAATAGTCAATAGTTTTCTTTCAAAGGGTGGCAGTTTCAAAATCGATATACATGAGTCCATGCTGCTTGATGTTTTGTTTTGATTGTTGAGATTTGTTTACAATTCGTCAAGGTTTTGTTTCAGTGTAATAATTGCATTGTGGTGTTGACAGTTTGCATGTATTTGCTTCTGTGGTGTATTTTGTAGAGAACATTCGCACAGTGGGTTTTGCTCGGTTGTACTGAAGTAATGAAGTTGTTTACAGGTTATGTCGAATTCCGAATCGTTGTCCACGCGCCCCAAAAGACGCAAACGTACATTAACTGGGCGCAGGGAAAGAGAAAGTCAGCATAGGTGTCGTGATAGTGAGGTCATTTCGGAAATGCCAGTTTTGTTCTGCTTTGTACTTTCCATGTGAGGGAAATTCTGCAACGATTTACTGTGTGTTGCTTAAATGTGAAAATAAGTATACCTTCGAGTAATATGACAGAAGAAATCAATCAGTTGTTTATAGGAGATGATGACACATCAAAAAAACTTTAGAAATAATATCCTTCAGTATAATAGTGCTATATCTTTTGAGCCGATATTGCATTGCCACCTGGTCATGGGCCATACGTGTTCAAAATTTTGGGAATTACTCATCACAGAATATCTTCATTATACCCTCAAGATCCAAACAATGCAATATATTGTCTGGGTACATTATTGTACATTTATCTCAAATCTCGCCGTCAAATTTTGACGGGTTCTCACTAGTTGTTATTATTATTATTATTATTATTATTATTATTATTATTTCATCTTTCATCTATTAATAGTTATATTGTTGGGAAGGGATTCTGAAACTCAAGAAAGCGTGCGCAGGTGATTCCCCCCCCATACGTCACATACAGTTTTTTACTAAATAAATAAAATTCATTACATCCAAGGGCATTATGATGAAACTAATATCTTAAGTAGCAATTTAGTTTCTTGAGACCTGTTCTAATTATTAAAACTTTGGTGGTACTCCGACAAAACTGCACTTTTGTTACATTTTTCTGTAACTATTTATGATGTGTACAATAGATCTGAAATTGTGAAGTAAAATTATTTCAGATTATCACAATGCAATTCCTGAAGTGATGAAATATAACAATTCAATTCCTGAAATGTTCTCTTTGAAGAGTGTTAATCTAATGTTATTTTTATCATTAATTTAAAGAAAGAAAGGATTTTCATAACATCCTTTAATCTGTAAAGGACCTATAACAGTGTCCTGGAAGTAGAAGGCACTTATGTAATGTACTGTACGAATATTTTATTGTATCAATGTCAAAAGTTACGCTCGTGGAATATTTATTTTTTTTCCTGTTATGAAATCTGGTTTCTCTATTTTTTCGTTTTTTTTAATATTTATGATTGCCAGAGGTGATAAATATTTCTAAGAAAGAAGTCGTTATTGTTTCTGGATTTGTTGATTTATTTGTTCAAATATTGTAGTAAAATGTGTGAGAGAATTCCGATTTTTAATTTTTACCTTTTGTCTTTTTCCCCCTTTTCCCCTCAAATACAACCAAGTGTAAGAGGCAGTAAAATAATATGAAAATAGATCAGACCTTAGTATGTTAACGACATTATATATGAGAAAATGCGTCGATCATCATTAAGAAACACTTCAAAATCATATTGAATTTAAAAGAAGCAAAAAAGTTATTTTGAAGACGTCCAGGATCATCTATTTATTTTACTAAGACCCCTGCAGCTGAGGAAATATTAATCAGGCGACTGCATTCCATTTAATGTTCAAGAAGGAATGGGGTGTTGGGGCAAGGTTTTAGATTTCAAAATGGACGCAGGAGCTTGGAAGCGGGGAGGGGGTGCAGACACTTCTTTATCTGGAACAGCTAGAAGGCAGGTGGCGACGTGTGCTCCAGGAAGCGCCGATCTTGTAGAAGGAAAATACGCTTTGTGAAGCATTGATGCCGAGGGGGTGTTCCATTAGTTCGACTTAATAAGGATTTTTTACCAAAGGTCGACAATTGCTGCTTGATATCGTATGTATCATATCATTAAGTCATTCCCCTAGGGATCCAAGGGTCACAGCTGCAATCGATGGGCCATGACTACTAGGGATACGATGTCGAAGTTTTCAAAACATCGATTTTATAAAATTGATGTATTTAACATCCATTTTTTAAGCGGATTTTTTTAAACATGTTTTCGGGATCGACATTTTTTAAAATGAAAGAAAAATTCTCTCAATTCTATAATTTTTAGATATCCATAAACTGAGTACAATTCAGACCAAAGTGATTAAGGGTGATAAATAAAAGCAAGTTTTTGTCAAAGAAGCCTATAATATTTAATTTATCTAATCAGATAATCCACGTTTTCTTGTCCTGATTTTTTTTGTGCGTTTTATCAGTAAATCTCAATAAGAAATAATAAAAGATACCACTTTCAAATTGGATCCCCCCACGTGAATTTCAATGGTTAATAATCCGGTTTTAAAAACATAGATATCAAATAAGTGGTCTTCGGATGTCGCACTGGTGAGGGAGTGGGGATACCCTTCCATCTACACTGAATCATTTACTCTTTTTTTTTTAATTTTTATTTTATGAAGACAAGTTGCATGCGCCTCCTACGTCCCAGAACGCAAAGTAAGGTAAGTTGACAACAGAGACGGTTCATCGGGTTTGAAGAAAGGTAAGTAACATTTCTCTTGCAAATGACTATATAAGTACTGAAGGCAGAAGTCATTCGTAAGTCCCGCATTTATTTTGCAGAACTCGCGATTGCTTCGTGGCGACCCGGCAGCGAGCATTCTCCTTGTTCTGTTATGCGGAGTGAAAGGGTTCGAGGTGTTGATGGAAAATTTATCTTGCTTCACATTTTCATTCATTCTTAGCAAGAGCCCGTGGTCATTGCTTTGGCAAAGATGGCGCATTTTTTTCGAACGGGAAGTGGTGCAGAGTTGTACTTTCACACGAAGACACTGACCAATCAGGACAGTCATAGGATGAAGGCAGAATGTTATTAATTTGTTCGGACACTTTACATCTGAACAACTTGTAAACACATTCCAATGTGCCACCCAAACTACTTACATTTTAAACATCACTCTTCCCCATCTGGTACGACAAACACTAGGCAGCGAGATGAAGCATGCAAAGCAAGAATTAACACCGAAACTGAGAGAAAGTAATGTAACACTGAAATTAATTTCCTCTGAGTAAAACACTTCACCCGGCTTGGTCTCCACATGAACCTGGAGAACGGTCACTCGGAGTGAGCTGGCTTGTCTCACGACTAGAGTGAATCGTGGCCAGTCCTCTGATAAAAACGCATACCTTTCATCTTCCTTACGTTGTCCACCTCCCAAACCTATTTCGAACCCCCTAAGCCTTCTCGCATTCCCAGGACCAATTCCTTTTCACCCGATGCCCTAATAACCTCACCTGTCACTGTCGGGACACGTTCGACCACGCGCTCGGGGTAAACATGGAATAAATATGCAACTACAGTCGGATGCAGTAGACAAGGGATGTAAAGATCGCACGTGAGCTAACAAGAAGCTCGCGGGCACTGCGTCCAGAGAAATTGGCTCGAGATTTAAAAGTAAAGGTTGTACAAATTTCTCCGTAGTGGCGGTACATCACTTGAGTCTTTGTGATAATACCTTTTAAATAATTTCTCCCAAATTTAACTGTATTAATTCCCATTTTCTCTTTGGGGCAAAGAAATCCATTAAAGAAAGGCATTAAAATCCATTAAAAAATTTGAATGAAAAGAATTTTGATTTTGTAATACTGTTTGCTTAAGAGTGGTATAAAAGCATGAAGCAACTTTCTACGTTCAGGTTAGAAGGTTTAACAGACTCTCCGTCCGTAATCGAGAATTGTTAACTTAGAGACTGTTAGATTATTTCAAATTATTGCTAAATACAATAAATAACTGAATGATTTAATAGCAAAACGGAAACGAAACAATTCGCCTTTCAAACATTCCGTCGCTTAGTAAAGAAGAGGGAGAATTTAGTAAGAAAATAAACATCAAGTCGTGAAGTATGTAAACAATGCAATTCTCGGTTATTCGATAGAAAAATCTGTTAAACCTATTTTCGCCTGAAGCCGCTGTTTACTGCCCCGCGCCGCTCCAGCTTGTGCATGTACACCCCTTTCAAGATTTTAAGGGAAGTTGCCCGTGCCCGTAGGAGCGCCGGGCTCCCCAGGCGGACAAGTAGCTCGTGCGGGCGCGATTTGACGTGTCTGCAATAGAAAACCGTGTAGGTACTGGCAAAAGACTCATACTGCACCATAACATTCAATCGGTTGCAAGTAGAACTTGTTTATCGAGGCTCCCTTACAGAACGATTTAGATCAGAAATGTTCTTTGCTTAACAGAACAGTGGTTACGTCCTATTGAACTAAGCATTTTCCAAATTCCCAAATTTTTACGTGCAGGCTGTTATTGTAGAGGAAAGCAATCAAGAGTTCTGCATTCTTGGATTTTACGTTAGAAATGATATTGATTCTACGTCCTAGAAGGAAGGAATTCTACACTCCGCTGAAAATGTTTTTGATACATTAGTGTACATCTTCCTGCAATCAAAATTACCTTAATATAAATCTGCAGGCCGTAAACAAAGCTTGAAGGCGCGTTGGGCCAATCTGGACTCAACATATCAATAAATTGAAGGAACGCCTATTGCGGGGCTTCGAGACGCGTTGGGTCAATGTAAACCCAACAAATAAATCAATTTAGAAAAGCTAATTTGGGGATTATACGCGGGTTGGTCGATGTACTCTCAACAAATAAAAGGAATTAAAAACCTTCGGAAGTTAAAGGCGCGTGGAGTCATCCTACATTCAACAAATAAAATTTAAAAAAACTATTTCGTGGCTTGGAGTCTAAATTTAAAAACTGGATTGAACTTGTCTCAAGATTCAGCCGAGAAGCCAGCTCATCCATCATTTGAAGATCAAATCATTGTAAAATCTAGATGTAAGGCTTAGTTTATAAATTTAAGATCAAGAACCACGTGTAATTTATTTTTTAAGTACTTAGAATCACATGAATAGGCTTTTAACCACCAGATCTTGATTTATATGGCCATAGAAACGTGTTAAAAATGCTAGGTGATGGTACAGTGAGTTGTGAACAGCAATTATTTGGTGATTAATCAAAATTCATAATTTATGACAAAATTCTGGTATTCAAAAACTGGTTTATGCTCATTGTAAAGAAACCAGCCATAGAAATGGCTTCTACTAACAAAATCCCAAATCTAGATAATTTTTGGGGATGATTGGTACCTTGGTTTGCCTTTGAAAAGGTTGAAAAAGCAATTTTTTAGGCAAAATAAAAATTTTTCCATGTACATGCTAAGTTTCCACTGGCGCCCGCTAGAGTGCACTGGCTGTAAATGCCTGTGTATATGCAACCTGCCAGGCGCACATGTTTAGCATTTTGCCTAGTTGCGAGGCGCTAAAGCTTACTCCTTGTAGGAAAATGAGCATACCCTTTGCAATCGATTGGTACTGCGACACGCCCCAGTGACGTCTGTTGGCGCCCCCCACCTCTCCGGAGAAGCTATATAAGGGCGCTCCGCCCGGCATTTCTTGCCACCCGCCTCGAACATTAGCGCAATTTCTTGCCTGCGACGGGTGCGCCTCGGCCTTATGCCCATATTTTTTTTTTTTTGTGTTTCTTTTTTTTTTGTGTTTCTTTTACAGGACTCCATTGTAAGATTGAATTTTTGGAAGTGGCTTAATATGCCACATTGTGATGGAATTGGATTGGTTAATTTATGTATTATGTGTTTAAATTGGTGTGATTTAATTTCGCCTTCGTTTACAGTGCTGTTTTTTGCTATGTTTATGGTGCGAAAGCACATTGTGTACGAACTCGCGTCGAGCCTAACAAGCGGCGTTTTCCACACCTTCAGTTTTTCTTAATTTCCATTTTTTCTAAATTTGTGTTAAAATTGTTTACTATTATTAATTTTGTATTGTTCATCTTTCAGCTTATACTTGTGCAGCAAGAGGAATTTAATATTGTTAAAATTGTGGTTTTGTAATAAAATTGTGGTATGATTGTAATAAATGTTTGTTATCGAGTGAAGTTGGATTGTGTATCTACAGCTTAGATCCCAGTTGAAACTCACTTGGATATTTCCGAATCATGTACCTTTTCCCCTTAGAAAATAGCACCTTCACGAATGTTTTGATGCCTAGGAAGTTTTGTGTTAATTCCGCTCCCCTTCATTCGGACCACACATGGTCATAATTTCCTTTGTCAATTTGATTCGCTGTTTAATACAGCTGGCGACCGTGCTAAGTTAAGAATTTTCGCTTGGCTCATAGTTACTAACGATGTAGACCCTACAAATAAATTTTAAAAAACTTATTTCCGGGCATACAGACATGTTGCGTCAATGTAGTCCCAACAAATAAATTTAAAATCAGCCATTTCGGGACTTAGTGACGGGTTGGCTCAACGTAGACTCGACAAATATAAAAATTAAAAAATATCTATTTCGGATCTTTGAGACCCGTTGGGTTAGTATAGACCCGACAAATACATTTTACAAAATATTTCGAAGCTTGAGTGGTTGGGTCAATGAGGGCCCAACATATATAAAAACATTAAAAAAGACTATTTCGAAGTTATGTTAATGTAACAAATAAAATTTAAAAAAATGATTTCGTGCCATGGATAAAAAAAATCGGGGCTTAGAGACGCGTTGTGTCTATGCAGACCCAACAAATAAACGACACCCTGAGGAGAAGAGCGGGTGACCGCCTAGTTCAAAGTGAAAGGCACGCGCCTGCTTGTTTGTTGTCGAAAGAAAATTGACTTGCCAAGAACGACGATTCCTTCGTATATTGTTTAAAAGTGAAATAAACTTGTCATGTAAAATATACATGGAGGTAAATTTAATAGTAAACTTTGCTAGTTTTAGTTTCATAACTAGATACATACGCTCCAGAAATGTATGTGTTTTATACTTTTCTGTTTTAAATAAATATTAATAAATTATAAATTCAGATTCGCAGAACAAATGTTTATTATTATTGCTTTGAGTAATTAATTTTTATGTTTTAATTATTTTTAATTTATTCTGATACTATTCGCCGTTACTGTTTCTTTGCAAAACAGACCAATTAATCAGCGTCGATACATGGGCACACCATACACCAATCTTTTTTAATGCAATGGTCTCTCGGTACCCCCAGTTTTTCTGATTAACATATCCATCGAGATGAAGCCAACCCTTATGACTAAAAAACACTTTATCAAGTGCATCAAGACCTTCGCTAACAATTCGCCGTAGCCAATTACAGTTATTCGAGCAGCCCGATCGGAAACCTTAAGCTCTTGAGAAGTCCGCTGTTTGAATTTTTCAAATTGTCAATGACATTTTCAATTTTTTGTGGCACAGTGTGCACTGCCATACGAGAGATTACATCGCTGCTGGAGCTTTTTTAATCATTTTTTCGAGGAAGTTGAAAGAACATCCCGAACTTCTAGTTTTCGCTGCGTGAGCATTCGGCGACTTGGTTTCCGATCCCTCTGTCTCACGATAGCACTTCACCGAAATATGGTACTCTTGTTTGGAATACATTCAGATGAAAATTTTTCTTTGAAGCTGCCCGGGCACTGTTTGAAAGATTTCCTAAAATAACAGTCCAGGCATGGGCAGACTGGATATTGTCTTTGGAATGGTAACGTAATTAGAATTTGCGCCGTCAGTGTATTTTTCATGATCACACATCTTTGTACGGTATTAACCAGTTAAATTCAATGGGTGCATGCAAGAAACTGATATGTTAAATTTTCGAAAAAACTGAGTTTTTACCATTGAAAGACCTAACACGTGTCCCTCTATTTTCCCACAAAAACTCAAAGCTCTAAGTAGTTCACGAATCTCACAATATATGCCATCGGGCGGGAACAAAGCTTTTGCCTTGGTCCGTGCAAGAACCGGATACGTGTTTTTCTTAATAATGAAAAATATATTAAAATTATAATGAAAAATGATTTTCTAGCTTTGCAGAATTACTCAACTACATGGATAATAGCGTTTGATATGCAGCAGGCACTCCAAACACCTCATATTCATACTAAAGTGGTTTTCTATTCCAGGCAACTGAGGACATGACGCAAGGCTTAGCTAGTAGGGAATCTTTGATCTCTTATTTTCAAAACAATTGAAATTCTAGCAGAAAACCCTTCTTATGGTGTCCAGAGCAAGAAAAAACAATTAGTGGTACTACTTGATCTACGTCGCTTTGATGAAGTGCAGAATAAATTCCCTCTCACAGGAGAATTGTGACAGAAATTTGGGGCTTATTGAGAAGAAAAAAAGAGGTTCACTCTAGCAGAGCAGTGGGTAAACATTATCAAGGAAGCGAAACGAAACATTCTCATGTAACTAAAATGAAGAGAGAGAGAAGTTTTTTCCCCTCATTCCTATTGTCTCGTCCCTAGTCTTCTGCAAAACATGTATTAAAGGAAACTCAGTGCAAATTCATAAAGCTTCGAATATTGAAATGACAAACAAACCAGGTTCCGTTTTCTCCGCACTGATTTAGCTGACTGGCAAGAAGTCAATCGTAAAAGTGATCTGCCTTTTTCTCTGCCACGAAAGGAAGCGCTCAGCTGCATAAATGCAAGATTTGGGAAAGCTGTTTTCGTACATTCCACGTGGGTTTCGGGAGTACTATAAAAGCATCCAAAGTGTAACACCGAGCTCGAAAAAGCTAAGATTTCAAGAGCATCAGTATTATAGTAAAGATTTAGAAGAATCAAGTGAAGTACAAGAACCAGATAATGAAGAAAATTAGGATTAAACTTAATGAATT
This sequence comes from Teleogryllus occipitalis, assembly GCA_011170035.1. Lineage (NCBI taxonomy): Eukaryota > Metazoa > Arthropoda > Insecta > Orthoptera > Gryllidae > Teleogryllus > Teleogryllus occipitalis. Next base: position 103,446 of record BLKR01000555.1, read on the forward strand.
GTAACGTATCAGGTTCTTGCACTCAATGACATTAGTCTGAAAAATTGCTGTGTATGCCATATTTCTAAAAACAAACTAATGATAATATGCAGACATAATTCTATAATATTTTACTACCTAATAAAAATAAATTGTAATTCAAAATCTCGAAAATATTAATATTCTAGCCTCAAAATGTTACACCTATGTCCCAAAACTTTAAAAACGTAACATCAGGTTCTTGCATGCACCCATTGAATTATTCAATGTTTTGTTTAGGTGTCTGCCCATCAGTAAACGTTCATCTTAATTTACTCATCTTATTAATTTATCTTGTTATTTCATTAGCTTAATGGGCTCTGGTATCAAGTAATTTTTTTTCTCAAGTTTCAAATAGTGTACTGATCCATAAAAAATACGGCAACGTTTCACTACACATGTCAAAAGCCCATTTTCCATATATAAGAGTTCCTGCTTAAAAGAGAAAATTCCATTTCCCCAGGTGGCTCTGACAAAGGGGTTTTGCAGTAGTTTTCTAATTTCTTTGGTCTGGGCCACCTTTATAATCTTGCCCCATTTTGCCAGCTGCCATCTATCGCTGCCCGAAGTATTCTTTTTTTTCATAATTTTCGGTTTTCAAATGATAGAACCGAAATATTACTATACAATAATCCTAATATAATAAACTATTATATTAAGAAAAATCGTTCTTCGACTTACCTCATTAATAAGAAGCAACTCATGGATTGCTGAAAACGAGTCACGGACTGAATTTTTTGTTTTATTTTACGTCAAAAACAGTTAAAACTATGTGTGACGTGCTACGGGGAGAAGTGAATTCTGTGCACGTTTTCAAAATTCTGTGATTCCTACCTGAAGCCATATACTTGTTGAATTTTGAATACACAAAGAAAATGAGGGTTTTTTGCGAGGATTGTTCACAATTGTTCCGACGCAATAAAATCTATTTTCAAAGGTAAATCAGCAACAAATTTTGGCTATCCCTCATGTCCTTCGTAAAGGAATAAAACTTCCTGCCGCGACATGGAGAACGATAATTTTAATAACTATATTTCCCACTGAATTCTTGAAGACGTGCAGAACCACCAAATATTTCGGAAGAAGAGTTCAAAATACTGAAATGTATCGATTAATGTGTAAACAATATCGTAGCAAGGTGATAGGACTTCAACAAGAACCAATTTTTTTTATTTATATAAACCCAGTTACCATCTTCAGTTTCTGCATACATCAATTTCTGCATTACGCCAATGACATGCAATCTGGTACCATCAGGTCTATTTACTCCATTGACCTTCTTTCAACACTGGTACTATTTCATAGTTTTTTTAAAATAAAAAAAGGGAGTAAAGGAAAAGGTAAAAATTAGATGTACCAACTATCCAACTGAAACAATTTATTCCGGTAATACATGTAATATTGTAAAAAATGCAATCAACAAACAAGAATTACACAGTTATTATGAAAAAATATTTTTTCAATGTCTCTTCTGGCAATTATTGTACACATCTTCCAAGTACAAAAAATCTTTCCACATACAATAAATAGCACATGAATGTATTCTTAGGTATCACACATTTGTAGGATTTACAACTCTTAAAAACAACAACAATTAACTCATATCATTAAGAATCCGGGATAGCAGTTTAAGGCACTTAATATATTGAAGACATTTCATGGGAATCATTATTAAATAATAATTATTGGATGAATACTTTTCAAAAATAAAAACATCACATCAGGAATTGCATTGTGTTATGTGCATTGCAGAAGAGTTATAACTTAATTTTATTCCAGATTTGTTTTATTGATTACAAGTAATTACAGAAAAAATGGAACAAGAACAGCAGATGCAATATAGTTGGCGAAATGACACGGTTTATCATTCCTAGGGTTGAGTTGAAGAGACTGGCATCTGAGATTTAAGATACCGTACCTTACGAGTATATCCCTGAAGGACGATTCAAAGGAAAAGTAATGTGATGTACAATCCACACAAGAATGTTGAATTTTGTCAAATTAATGATTCAGTTTCTATGTCGTCCTGTTGTCGTGTCCCCCCTTGACTAGTTTCTGGTTCTGTGGACTTTTATGAACTAAATATTTTTACAAAGTTACCCTATTCAGAAGAGAGTTGAACATTATTTGAGCAATGCATTAGCTGTCAGTGACGAATTGCGTAAACTTGCAATTTCCATTTAGGAGGATGGTCCAGGATTTATTAAGGATGGCTGTTGCATTGTTGAGCGAAAACTGCACTTCGATGTCGTGCCCAACGAGCTTGAATTACATAGAGAGGAAATGTGTACAGCGCTCCTGGTTGAAGCTTTTTTCACTACTCGCCGCCATGTTTTCTGAGGTCAAAACAAAGAGTCATTTGAACCATGTATGGATTCTTGTAACAAAGAACACGTTTTCGGCATACTTTGTTGTAGTGTTTGTGGATTTGCGACATCAAAATGCCGTCCTGTTGTTCGGCGTACAATGGCACCTACAAGACTATTGGAATATCGTATTTTACGCATTTTCTCATTCACTCCATTGAAAGCAGAATAGATGCAAGATTTATATGGTTTTCCTGCCGCCGGGAAAAATAATACACCGTCTTATTGCCACATTCATTTTATTTCTTGACCAAGATACACTGGATTTGACGGTGCAACATATTACTTATGAACGTCAAACAACAAAATAAATGGAAAGCAATTTATTCTATTGAGTTGCAAACCTCTCTTGTAGTGAAAATATGCCCATATTTCATTGCTGATAACTTTGGCTAATCAACTTTTCAACTTCCATAAATTATATGCGATTACATACCACTTTCCAAAAACATTAGTTTAGAAATGTTGTAATTTTTATTTTTCATTTAATTAAGCCATATTGAATTAAAAAGAGCAAAAACTGAATATTGTTTGAACGACGTAAATTTTCATGGGCAATTACAACAAAAAATAGAACCCACCAGAAGCACCTTCTGAATGTTAGTGAACATAATTAAACGTTTTCCCGTTGAAATCAGCTGCACTTACCAGCCATCTCAAAATGGTGACTGTTTAAAGTTTATATGGCGAGTTTGTGAGTAACGTTTATCAACAATAACAATTCAGTAAAAAACGGTCACGCAACTGAAATTTCGAAAAAAATTGCTGACGAGTTCGCATAATTTCGGGTCCAGAACTTTCATACTAACTTGGTTGCACCATTTCTTTCTAGTAACACGATAAAATAATGGAGTCGCCAGATAAATTACAATTTTTGGTCAAAAATATTTTAATAGGAGTTACATTAACCAAATTTTTAAATTACGTTCACACAGAATATATGTTTATTTCAGCAAGAGATATTCTGTCGTATTCATAGACATCGGTTTAGTCCGGTGGTAGTCGGTACCATAGACAAATAATATGAGTGCTCTGTGGTCGGTACTAAGATAGTCCGGACTCCACACCACGTTAGTCTCTGCCGTCTTCATAGACGCTCTTACCCGTCGGACTACCTTTTCCTGGGAACTTACGGTGTACAGCGTTGTCAAGCATTGCAATATCCAGTGCGCATGCGCGAAATTACATTTTCTCTTAATTCAATAATTTTCTATGGCGACTATGGAAGTTCTTCGACGCTGAACATGTGTTTATACTTCGCGGTGTATTCGTACAGTGCATTTTAAATTGTGGTCGTAGACACGTGGTACATTCTCTAGAGCTGATTTCTGTTGGCATCGCAAATTAGTCATGTCTGATAAACGCCAGCGGCACGGCATATTGGTCCGCGGAGGAAAAGTATAGCCTCTTCGAACTGATTAAATCTAGAAAAGGTATCGTTGAGGCGAAAAAAGGCTCCCACCAGGGCAAATTGAGGAAAGATCGTGCGTGGGAAGACATACACAAAGAATTTTCTGCAAAGCACGGCCACGCACGAAAGTTGGGAAAAATAAGAGAACAGTGGAAGCGGATGAAAACGCAAGCGAAGACGCGAATTAGTAAGTTAAGGTGTTTATTTAAATACTCGTGTATATACACACTTTCGTTTATATTTAATAAACTATGGGCTTTATATTCTACGTGTTCTTGTTTATATTATTGTGAATTGGTCGTAAATGAATTTCATTGTCGGTTAAACAATAGCAGAGGCAGACTGGTGGTGGACCCCCACCAAACATGTACACAACGGAACTGGATTGGCAGATATCCAGTGAATTGCCTCTACTTCCATTATAATACGATATTGCTTTGCAATGAGATCAGCCCTCTGATATTATTATTGTTATTGTTTGTGGATGTTTCACTTAAACATTGCTTGATATCTACATAGTGACTTAGTCGTACAGCGTACGAATAAAATGCCGTCATGCTTTGACGACTCTCTATGAGCTTATGTGTTTAATCTGTGTTACTTGGGTAAGTACTATTTTTTAAATAATTCTTTTATTGTTCATTACTTTATGTATGATTATGTATCTAGGTTGATGTTGATACATGTGTTAATTTGTTTATATAATTAAAATTGTAGAACCACTGAGGATGGGAAGAGTTCCCGAAACACGTGTTTGGCTAAATGTGATGCATATTAAAATTATATAGCCAACTATTGTGGTAGATACCTCACTGATCCCGGATATTTTATTCCTACACACGTTTGCGAGATTTCGTACTAAGGTGAATCAAGGATGATATTTAAATAAAATTAAAATTGATGTTAAATACCAATTTACCTTACATCTTTTAATTATTTATATCATTTATTCGTGGCAGCCACAGGCTTCAGGGAAACCCAATTATTTACGATAGTGTGGTAGTAAATTACAAGAATAAAGCAGAGGACGATGATTTTAAATTGTATTGCAGATAGTATATCCACAATGAGTACATAACAAAACAAAACTAAGTAAATTGAAATATATAAAAAGGAATACATGTACTGTATGATCTGTTTGGGCAATCTAAAGCGATTACTACATTTCAATCCAGTACTTTTAATACTTTCCAGTGCAATATTTGTATTTTCTAATCCGTTTGGATGTGAAATTTTTAGTGGTTTCCTAATTGCACTCATCTGTTACAACGCCTTAATTTATGAGTGGGTAATAAATATTTTGACACAAAAAATAAAAATTTCACCCCAAAAGAATCTAGAAAATACAGGTACTGGATTGAAAAGCATTAATAATGCAGGACTGAAATCTAGTAATCACTTTAGATAGCCCGAGAACATGTGGCTAGTGCAGAAATAATACCTCCGGCAAGCACAAAAAAGTACAGCATATAATTATTTTGTATTGCGGGCCTGGCACCACTGCTGAGGAGGTAAGAAAGAAATGGAATACGATACGATGAACATTCGCCAACGAGAAGAAAGTGGTAGACATAAGAAAATCTGGCATTGGAACGTGCCAGGTGTACCAACCCACACAGTATTATTTCAAAGAATTGGAATTCTGGACCCTGCTGTAATGTTGAGGGACTCAAAGTCCACTCCGGAAATTGACGAAGGCTATGTTCTTTCCACAAATACTTTAGAACTAGAGGAGGAGGGTTATGAAGTGATTGGGTCATTCAATGTAGAGCCCGGAGGTACAGTGATGCACTCAACTGCCACAGACATTAATTGGGAGTCAGGCTGCAGCAACACTGTAGCAACTCCGCAATCCTCCTGGGTTGCGGAGAAAGGATAAAAAGAGAGGAAGAGAGAATGATGCCATCTCTGACGCACTGCAGAACGCAACTCAAGCATTGAAGAGACTGGAAGAAGACGACTCTGCTACAACGTTTGCCAGATATATTGCGAACAGGTTACGTCAGCTCACATACGAGGAATGTATTCAAGTTCAACACGAAGTAGAGAACATTATTTACAATGCAATGAAAAATAGAAAATAATCAATAACGCACTTTATTAACTTTTAATTTTGCTTAAAATATTGGGTTAATTCATCCCTCATCCTCTGTGCTTATATTTTATGTGGGGAATACAGCTTTTACACAGTTTTTCTCTATTATCTCATAATTGTGTTTATTGAATCACGCCCCATTTCCAGTCAACCACTCAATTAATTCATGACTAACTGTACGAAACAGGGGGTGGATGTTTAGATAGTGTGCTACTTATTTGGCTTCACAAATAAAACGCTGGCGCTGTGTTACATTAAAATCTAATGAACGTTGCAGAAATAAATGATCAGGTATTGCCCTCTTTCAAGAAAGATTTTTTTATACATAATGTAAGACTTTCTTTGATGAAGGAACATTAATAGGAACGAGCTGCAATAAAATCTCTTCCATGTGATATTTTTGTTTTTCTTTAATACCAACGATTATAAGCTACAAGTATGCGAAGAAAGCCACGAAGTTCATCACCAAGCACAAAATGGATATGTAAAATCTGTGTATTCGAGAAGAAAAGGTATCCCGTGTCAATGAAATGCAGAACATTACATTCATTCACACATGCAAGAAACATACAGCACCAAAATTGTCTGAGTTCAGTTCAATGAGAATGACCTTGATATTAACTAAGAATACCAAAGAAGACAATGCAATGGACATAAAATGTATAAAACGGATGTTTCTAGATGCCAAGTGTACGTAATTCATTTGATGTATTTTCTACATATTTTATAACATTTTTCTTGTTAAACACGTGATGCACTACACAATTATTTAGTTATTTGCTCGTTTTTTAAATTATATAATTCATTGTATATATTTAATTCTTACGTAATACACGGAATATATGGTGACCTCCCGCCCTGATGTGGGAAGCTTGTAACATCGTTTGAAAGCGCGTTCTGTGAGGGAAGAGATAACAGATAGGTTCCGACCACTACGGACGAGGAGCACTTCAGAATTTGACGTAACGACTTCAACACCCAGCTCGCTCGCTCAGATTTTTCTGACGTGAATGTGGAAGCTCTTGCACGAGTTGGTCAGAATTGAAAAAACATTTACATTACTTGCAAGAAGAAGCAGAAGGAATAACAGAAATCCTAGGTTACTTAAAGGAGTTTTGTTTCCTGTTATACAGAGCGTTCAAACAGACTCTCCGCAGTGGCCGTCTCCCCACCCCACCAGCCTTTACGGGGAAATGGCTCATTCAGCGCAACGGCCTTCGAATGTTAGTCCCAGAAGCGCGCTCGCTGCAAGCAAGCAGCAGCTGAAATAAAAATACGTGATCGTATTATTCGTATCCAATTGACACATTCGGTTTGACTAAATACAAGTTGTTTGCTCAGATTCTGAATCTGAATTGAAGTGAACGACAGGCAATCTTCTGTATGTGAAGTTTACAAGTTGTTTGTTGTGAGTGAGGACTCAGATTATAACTTTCAGAATGCTGACACTGGAAGAACGTGTATTTTTGGTGGAATGTGTTTCGAGCAAGTAATAAGTACACGGATGATGTGAAACAATTGTTTGTGATGAAATTTCCAACATCTGTAGTGCCACATCGTGATACTGTGCGCGATTTAATTGCGAAATTTAGACAAACAGGTTCTGTAGCAGATGCGCCGAGAAGTGGGCGACTTCGTGTTTTATCAGAGGATAAACTTCTTGCAATCTCGGATAAAATGTTACAGAGCCCCACAAAACCAATGAAGAGATTATCTCAAGAATCTGCAGTCTCATTAGGTACTGCACACACTGCTGTAAGAAAAGAATTGAAACTGTTTCCTTACAAAGTAATGGCAGTACAAGAATTGCAAGTTACTGATCACCAGGAGAGAGTTATTGTGAGTGGTTTCAGAACTTTGTAAGCAGAGGTATCGATGTTCTGGACTACACGTTTTTTACAGATGAGGCTTGGTTTCATCTTTCGGGATACGTAAACTCTCAGAACAGTAGAATATGGACGTCAGAGAATCCTCACATCATTCAGGAAGCGACATTGCATGACCAAAAAATAGGAGTATGGATTGCCATATCTAGAGCACGTATTGTTGGTCCCATTTTCTTCCATGATACAGTAAACGCACAGAGATATTGTAATAACATTCAGTATCCTTTCATTGAACAGCTGACAGAGAATGAAATAATGAATGCGTATTTCCAGCAAGATGGTGCCACAGCACATACTGCCAAACTTTCTTTGGATCTCTTGGAAGAAGTGTTCGGGGAGCGCATAATTTCGAAAGGGCTATGGCCGCCAAGATCACCGGATCTCACACCTCCTAATTTCTTTTTCTGGGGTGCAGCTAAAGGAAATGTCTACAAAACTCGTCCCAAGACTATTGATGAATTAAAAAACTCAATATCTTCGTATGTAATGTCCATATCTCAAGAAACTTTAAAAAGGGGTTTTGATAATAAATGTAAAAGCCTTCAATGTTCTGGTAAACATTTTCAACACATGATGTAAGAAGATAATTATGAAAAGTAAAAAATAAACTGTTTATTTCAAATGCTTTTTATTTTAGTGTCACTGCATTTCATGTTTCACATCACTCTCCTTTGCTGCTGTTGCGTAACGGACCAGGGCGAATGCGCCGTCGCGGCGCGATTCAGCCCGCGATGTTGCCGTTTCCGCAGAAAAGATGGAGTGGGGAGGAAGCCACTGCGAAGAGACTATTTGAACGCTCTGTAGTTCTTCCTCAGGAACTTGACGGTACGTACGGATTTTTGATACGTAAGGATTTGTACGGATGATACGTAAAGAAATGACGTACGGATTTGATACGCAAGGAAGAAGTACTTCGTGAATTCCAAAGAAGATGGAGAACGGGGTGATTTGATGACCGCGTATTGTGCGCCGAGGGCCCGAGATACCTCTCGAAGCTACTGAAAGCACGACAAACCTTTCATCGCCGGTGGGAGAGCCCGGATCCTGCAGGTGGACGCCGTGTTACTGAAGCACAAGACACAGTCGTCACTTCAAGCAGGATCGTCGGAATTTTACAATGATTACGGAACATTTTGGTTAATGAAATGTAGGTCTTTTGTAGTGAAAGTACTAATAAGAAAAAATGGAAAAGTAGACAAAATGCTTATGCTTTAAGATCGGAATGGATTGTTTAGAATGGAGCAATGTAAATATCTCGTCCATAATAACCTTGAATGGTTTTTGTAAATATGAGAAGACAATGAAAGTTAATCCGTGAACATTGAATTGATGAGATGCGGTGTTTCTATGCGCATGTGTTATACTTTTTTAGAGAGAAGAAATATATTTTAGGTGAATTTAATTTATACACAACTTAAGTACTATATTAAGTGATATTTTAAGTGATATACTTTTTGTATGATGCTGGTTCTAAAGAATAGTGTTATATTGCAACGGCAAATTGCTACCGCAAGTGTTGATAGCACTGTGGCTGTTCTGAACATTGGTGCACTAGGGCACCATGGCACCATGCCACCATGTACCCGAACAATGCAGTAGCCCAATGCCAGACCACTGCCAGGGCGACAAATGGAAATTCCATTTGTCACGGTGGCTGCTGAAGAACATTTAATGAAACCGTTCAAACACAAAACTTTAAACGGGATGGAGAGAATTTTTAATTACAGGCTATCGAGAGCTAGAATTGTTGAGAACGCTTTTGGTACGGCTGCTGCCCGATTTCGGGTTTTACGCAGGACGATTGAACTACCTCCAGAGAAAGTCCACTTGATAGTAGGCACTATCAGTGCCCTACACAATTTCTTGCTTACTACGTCTGGCAGAATGTATACCCCGCCTGAAACGTATGACCGAGATGTTAATGGCACATTTGAACCAGGGAGTTGGAGGAATGTTCCAGATAATCCCTTCCTTGACCTCCAGCCAACTCAAGGAAGAAATTATTCCACAAATGCAAGGGAGATAAGAAATGAATTAAAAGAATATCTTGCGAATAAGGAAAAGAAAGAAGAAGGTAAATGATACGATAAAAAATAAAATTGTAGCAGCACTCGATAAAAAGCAATGTGTGGAGACTCGCCATTTTATAAAACCACAAAGATAATTAATAAATTAAAACAACAACTAGCGTTTACCAAGGCTATCGCATGGAACACACAAAATGATCAATATGAAGAACACACACACGCTTGGAAACAATACCTGTGAATCTCACTTTGCCAATCATTTACTGGCAATAGAAAATCAATTTCATACCAGACTGACATTAAAAAACCTTCACATCTATCTAAATAGTAACCTACTGAATGTAAATATTAAAATTCTTTGACACCACCCTCAGACCACACTGTTGGGGCGCGGCCCAGCGCACCGCCTCCTGCACCCGACAGCCGGTGCGACGCCTGCCCGCTTGCGTGCGCGTTGGAGGTCGACGCATCTCCCGCTCCCCTGCATAGTTCCATTCAATTTACAATGTCAGGGAAAGTGGAAATTAGTTTCCAGTTAGATTCCGCTTACAAGTAAAACGATTCAACGATAATGTCTCAAAGAATTGGTATGTTCTGGGAAAGCTAGTTGAGAAAGTTTTGGGGAAAGTTCGAACTGGCTTTAAGAGGACATGAAAGGGAAAATATAAGCAATCCGGGATTTTTTCGCGGATTGGGTTAGTCTCATGGCTGAACTGGGTAGCGTCTTGAAGCAGCAGATAAGAGGAAACAGATAGTCGGGTGTCCTTAGGTCTCTCTAAAACTACTCAAAATCAATCACTGCATTCATACACGGTTTGCTTGAACCTTGTCAGATATGAATTACAAGACAAATTATTTAGCAATTGAAGCTGACGAAACAACTAGTTTTTATTTTGAGATACGTGATAACGCGATAAAAATAACAACAAAAAGCCACAACGCGGATGGTATACGTGATGCCATCTTCGCAGAGCTAGAGAAAATGAAGATACACGAGACTCCTACAAACGTTATGACTATGTTCTCGTCGTGAGTGGTCGTAACAGTGAGAGGTGCAAGTGAAAATAAAATTGATTGTGATTTCAGAAGAAGTTCTGCCAGAAACTCCTGGAGCACATCGCACAAAACGAGCAACGGATACATACAATCCCGTAATTTAGGTACCTATAGAGAGGCCCAGAATCGCGTCACACCGTTTGGCGGGAAAGTGTTGGGTGGCAACCTCTAGCGCGACCGTAAGCGTTTCCTAGAGAATTAGTAAGATTTTCGCTGTACTATGCGGTTGCCGAGGTTTCCGTTTCTTGGCGCGTTTGTTATTTACAATCCGATTTGCCTCCCTTATGTTTGTTTAGGTTCTGGCTGTACATCTCGATCACAAATTTCATTTAAAGATGCACTATTCTATCTGATATACGTCAAGTCACTATCTTTTCATTTTGAAAACGGTTCGAAATAAATATCATGACCTTAACGATGATGCTAAGGTGCTGCTTTATAATAAAATAAAAACCATGAAACGCTTGGATCCACATGCCCTTTCATCGGTTATGAAAAGTACCAACGAATTTCGAGCCCTTATGCTATTCAGGAGTGACTCCTTCCACATTTTCATAAACTGTCGGCTTTTTAAATATTTATTTTAGAAATTTGTATTAATAATTATCATTGGCAGAAATAATACCTACGTTAAACTTTCCTGATCTTTGGAAAAAAATGTTCATTCACACTGTCCCAAAAATGTTCGCAATTTTTCTCGGAGTGGAGGAACTTTCAACACTAAGTTAACCAGAATTTGGTATACTTTGACATATTAATTACAATAAAAACACGGTTATTTAAAAATATAAATGTTACACTTGTATTTTTAACATGTTTTGCAGTTTTCTGTGCTAACTGTTGGATAGAGCGATTGCTCTTGCGAAGGTGGCAAAGGATTCAGCAAATAGCAGCTACACGTTTGTATTTTTGTATACACGGAAAATGTTATGTTCACTTTGAAAACTTTTGGAACATGTTATGTCAATTAGTGTGAAACACGGAAATCAATTGTACAAAAAATCGAGAAGGCTGGGAGAAAAGAAAAAGAAATTCAAAGAATTGTGTGATCTGAAAATGAATGATACAATTCAATATGACGTGCTGACATGTGAAATTAAAGATCTGAAAATGAAGTTAAAAAAAGTACAAGCAGAATGAATTTTTCCTGCAAAAGCGTCAGTGTAAGTGAAAAACAATGGCCCAAAATATCTCTTAAATCACAAGGTCAATCTAAATCGTGAACTTGCCACAAAGTTTCATTCGAATAACTGCCAGCAGTCGGGCCCATAGAATTAAAACGCGTACAAAAAACATTTTGAGGATTTAGCTCAAAGATTTTTGTCAACGAGCTACAAAATTTCGCACTATAGCTATGCGTTATGGGCTAGAAACAGAAAAAGAAGCTAGGCTACACTCAGAGTATTAAAAGTTTAATTGTGGAAGAAATGGGACTTGTAATTTCTTTGAAGCAGCCTTGTTAACTTGCAGTCCTGATGGTATTGTTCGCAGGGGGTTAAGAATTCGAATTATTAGAGATTGAGTGCCTTTATACTGTTAAAGATGGTACAATCGTGGACAGGGAAGATAAAATGGTACTTGTTCCCTATTTGAAATTTGATGAAAACGGTGATTTACAAGGAAAGGTCATATTCAGAAGAGAATGGAGTCAAGACAGAGCTCAAAACAATCTAGGAAAAAGGCAACTTCTTGATGGAAAGCCTATTGGAGGTAGGAACCGGCTGACACATGCCAAAGATTGCGGAGATATTATGGGTTTTGTATAAAGCAGAATACCAGAAGTGTAGATGATGTGAGGAAGGCAATTTGGACTTTAGTTTTTCATACGATGTCCAGATGCAAAACCTGAACACATATTATGACCACGTGATCTCTCGTCGTGATGCAAGTACAATTAGTTGGAAAATACAAGAGAAATCTATGAGCACAGACACAATTTGCCTTCAGAAGTTATGAAAGAAATTAAGCCAATATTTAGAGAATTACCAAATGGAACATTATTGGAGAAATGTCTACAGAAAAAATGCCATGAAAGTGTAAATAATGTAATATAGAGTCGCATTACCATAAGGGATTTTCGTGCAATTAGACTTCTACAGTTTGGAGACTATGATGCACTAGCTGTTTACAATAAAGGAACTTCTGACGAGGGTAGGGCTGACACCAGGATGCTTCACAATTCAATCCAAGGCTGCCATAGACTCTGAAAGCATAATAAATGCTGAAAGGCTGCAAAAAGCTTATGATCTTGCCATCGCGCTCTTGTAAATGACCAGATATTTTCGATCCTGGATCTGAATAATGTGTGTGTGTGTGTACCAACGACTGAACCGTGCGAAACGTTCAAGGCATTTGTAGTGCCTAGAGGAGTACGAGTTCACTAACATCCCAGTCGACTGTGTAACAAAACAACTCCCTTCCTGTGAGTTGTCGACGAAGTGTTTAGAGACAAGTGTTCTTAAGGCGAACTAAGTACGTAATGAAGAGATGAAAATAGTACTCTGTCGGAAGGCAATGATTAAAAAAGAATTTAACATGAAGCTTGGACTTATTGAAGATCGTCCTAAGCCTCTATATGGAAGCATAAACAACGCTAAAGTTACAGTTGCGAAGCTGTTAGCTTCTGTTGTATCCCGGAAAACCAGAACAAGTCAGCATTAAGGAGGAGTGCAACTGGAATTGCGTTGAAAGTTTGTGGTTTTGCGGGAAGATGAGATTTATCGAGGATGCAGACTTAATTTACCACTCCAAATCGCCTTCTGGGGGAGTATCACCAGGAAATGAACAGAGAAAATTACAACAGATGGTTAACAGAGCGTTTAATACCGAACATTCCAGATGGAAGTACTGTTTTGGATAAGGCACCATACCATAGTGTTAGAGAAAATTAATTCCTAATTGATCAACACGCACAACAGAAATATAATCGGAGCTTCCTCACACAACTTTAATTATCACCCTGATCCAAGAAAAACTAATAAAATTAGTGTCACAAACCTGAACCAATATATACTGTAGACAGGTTATTAACTGAACACATATGTCTTACGCCTACTTCCGAATCATTGCGACTTTAATACTACTGAAGTTATTTGGAATATAATGAAACAAAGAACTGCCTCCAGCAATGTCAACAGTGTCAAGAGAAATTGCAAACACAACTTGCCGCAGTTGTTCGTGTTATATTTTTGCACTCGACGCGTGTTGTACGTCACGTGGTGTCCGCGCGCGTATCGAAGAAATTCGGGAGGGGGCGGAAGTCCGAAGGAATCGAAATAACGCACCGTTCGGCCACGTTTCGCGTACGCGACGAAATGAGTACCGTCGCCGCTGGCGTCGTCGAGGTTGACGACGCCGCACTCACGCTCCGACGCCGCCATTGTTCTTTTTTTAGGCAACGCATCACGCGTAAACACGCCACGAAAATAAGGAATATTCAAAATCTTCTTCGCAAAACGTGTCATTTCCTCGTGCGTGAGTGCTCGACGCGGTACTCCGCTCATTGGTTTTTTCGAGACGAGCCCCCCCTCCTCCTCCCCCTCCTCCTCCCCTTCGCCTTCTTGGTCGTTCGAAGCATTTTCGCGGCCCGTAGCAACACGCCCGATCCTTTTTTGACTTCCATGACCTTGTTATGACGCATCATTTCCGCTAATTCTTGGTTTTTGCTTTTGGCGTTTTTCACAGCGTTCGCGATAGCGGCAGCGCCGCCTGCGACACTACCGACCGCGCCCAGGCCGCTTAGAATCGCGGGGAGTAAAGGGAGGAGGGCTGGCAGAAACCCGCCTCTCTTACTCTTCCTTCCTTGACACGCAGCTTTCTTCCTCCTCCTCCTCCTCGCGATATTCCGCGACCCATCGCGGCGGGGAGTCGGGCGCGGGGGGTGATAACAGCACCCGCCGGTGAATACTCGTCCGTGTCAACGCTTCTCACCCCTGCTCTTCGTGCGCCTTCTCTCCTCTGCGGTGGTAGTGGTAACTTCCTACAATCTCTCGTCGTTGTCGTTCTACACACTGTGCGAACCATGACAGTACTAATACACGAGCGCAAGTGTCGAAATATATATACCTTTTTTTTTCTTCCTACAATATCCCCTTCGATTTCAATTTTTGTTCTATTTTTAATTCAATCTCGTTTTTAGTTAATTCTTTTTGCGCGTGAAAAACAGACTCCGTGTAGTTTTTCGCCTTCGCCAGCGTGTCGTCTATCTCTTTTGTGATAAGCTCTTTCTGCGCGCGAAAAATATTCTCCGAGTGTTTCTTCGCAGCCGCCAGCATGCCGTCCAATTGATCCTTAATCACTACGTCCGAGCCAGCGGTGCCAGGGCCTACTTTGCGAATAAGCCTGCCGTGAAAATTGTAGTTACCGGACGAACCGACTTGCGGTAACGTGTCCAAAAGCCTGGGAGGAATTTTGCTTTCGTGCGCGGTCACGAGCGCGATGCATTCGCTCTTCGCGAACGCCTTTAGGTCTTTTCCCTGTTGTTCGACACGCGCAGAGAGCTTCTTCTCGAGGGCATCGAGTTCGATTTTACTTGTTTTTTTCAAGCTTTCCGCAAGCTTCTTCTCGAGCTCATCGAAAGTATCGCTTTTTCTTTTTACCGCAGTTTCCGCAGACTCAGCATCATCATCATCATCTCTCCTCCTTGTGCGCTTACGTGCAACACTGTCAACTTGTTCATCGACGTAACGCTTCGTGACGGCGTGACGTGACCGAACCGCGTGACCGAAGACATCCATCACATTGATGCGACTGACAGATTTGTTTTCTAAATCCATATATTTATATTAAACAAATTTCGAAAGACAAAGCGGCGTTTCGACCCACTGTGTACTGTTTCGCGTTGCGACGTGATCGAAGCATTTTTTTTAAAAAAATTTCGATCACCAAAGCGGTTTTTCGACCCACTGTACACCTTCACGCCATCTGTTTTCTAAATCCGGATATTTATATTTAAAAAATTTCGAAAGTCAAAGCGGCGTTTTGACCCACTGTGTGCTAATTCGCAAAAGCGGAAAAAGAGTCGTATTAAAAAAGTATTAAAAAGTATTAAAAAAAGCGGTGTAAGAGCATCGGATCATTAAAAAAAAAAATTTGTCCACTAAAGCGGCGTTTCGACCCGCTGTGTAGTTTCGCAAAACGGAGAGAGTCGAGCGTCCTCGAGTTGCGACGCGATCGGAGCATTTAATAAAAATTTCGACCCCCAAAGCTAAGTTTCAACCCACTGTGCACCAACTCGATCGAGTGTTTCGGTCTACTGTGATGGCGCGCGCGCCCTCTAGCACCAACACGGAAGACTGAAAGAAACAAAAAAAAAATACTCGCGGTGAAGTGCACACGCGCGCCCTCTCTTAGCAAACGTGTGAGTTTGCGCAACGTGTTTTTTACTCGAAGCCCATGTTAAAATTATAGAGTGCTGGAATTGTGCACAAAGTCTCTCAGCGAAGGGGAGATTGTCTCCTATCGGACTGATATGAAAGTAGGTCGCAGACGCTCGCGCCAGCAAGTGCACGCGCGCGCCCTCTCTTAGCAAACGTGTGAGTTTGAGCAACGTGTTTTTTACTCGAAGCCCATGTTAAAATTATAGAGTGCTGGAATTGTGCACAAAGTCTCTCAGCGAAGGGGAGATTGTCTCCTATCGGACTGATATGAAAGTAGGTCGCAGACGCTCGCGCCAGCCCGCCCGGATGAGTGTTAGGGTTGATAACACGCGGGCGCGCTTCGCGATTTCGACAGCACTAAAAGTCAGTCGTGTTCGAAACCTCTTCCTGTGCAGACAGTCATGGTCAATATGCAACGATATTCATTCAGAAGATTCGGTCAATTTACCAATGCGCAGTACCTACCAGTGGACCCGTACGGTCGCAGCGTTATACACTACGCTGCGGCATTTGACGACATTTTGGGACTTTTATTTTGTTTAACTCGCGGCGATCCAATCGATCGCGTGGACTTCTTCCTCCGAACACCGCTCCACTACGCCTATAGACAAGGAGCAGAAACCGCGTGGAATTTTCTCCTGTACGCCGGTGCCGATCCAAACAGACTTGATGCTATGGGCAACAGACCGCAGGACCTGTTACACCAAGAAAATATTTGGTGTAATTGTCCTCCAGGTTGCGAAATGTGCCTCAGAGTGCCTAACCACTGCGTGGTGGAGGTGCCCCTCGTGCATTATCTACAAAGAGAAATCTACCTAGAGGAAAACTTGCACGACGGGGCACCGCCGCCGCCGCCGCCGCCGCAAGACCCCGCGCCGCAAGCACCCGCGCCGCCACCGCAGCCGCTGCCGCCGCAGCCGCTGCCGCCGGGCGCCGGCGACGGTCCCGCGGACGTCGCGGAAGCGCCCGCCGCCACCATTGCCTCTGAGGCGCGAACACCACTGCCGCCGCCGCGGCTAGCGGCCGAAGGCAACGCTGTGGAAACCGGAGCGGCTGCGCCCTCCGCAGGAACAGGAACGGACTCGACTCCACGGCGAGTCCCCATTCTGCGATTGCAGAGGGTTTGTGGAGAGACGTGGAGCACTTTCTCCTCAACCCCGCTGCCACCGATACCGTCGCGGTGTAATAGCACCGCGTCTACGGTGTCGGCTTCACCACAACCACCACCACCATCATCACCACCACCACCACCACCACCGCCGGCGGCGCGGATTATACGGTTGAAACATCCGAAAATTATAGTTCGACTACTACTACGACCCGGAGGAAGAGTACGATGTCAGCGATGAAGAGAGAAAAACAAAACAACACCGCGTCAAATTTCCCACTCTCCGTCGTCCGGTTCATATCGAAAACAATGGCGGCAGTAGCAGCAGCAGCATGAGTTTGCAACACACTCAACCACATACAAAAAACAAATCGACCTCTCGAAGTTACCACCCTCCCTCGCAACAAAAAAAGAAAAGAAAACCGGAGAAAACACAACAAACGCGCATAGTCACCGTGGTCGAGTCAGCACTGTGCGTCACCACCATCACCGCCACCGCCACCACCACCACCACCATTCTATCGACGAGACCGCGACGACCATTTTCTTTTTTACGTATAAAACGACGTGAACGCACTTTGCGGCCGTCAGTCTGCAGCATGACTTCCCAGCAAGGAGACGTCTACTACAACTCGGCAGAGGAGGAGGAGGAGGAGGAGGATGAGCGGCAGCAAGAAGAGGATGAGGAGTACGATGACAACGTCGAGGCGGAAGACGAAGGAATAGAATATTGCAATATACCGGATTACGTTGCCACCAAAGCGTACGTGGATGCACAAATCGAACTCGCTCGTGAAATCGCAGTGCAAGATGATAAGAAAATATTGAAGGAGAACATCGATATACAAAATTCGTTAAAATGCGTGATCGAAAATCAATCCAAATGTCTCCGCCAATGGAAAGACGACAGCCCCTTTAACGCGGATCTCTTTCGCATTTCCAATACGGCTTCTCCCATAGAAGAAAAAGATGCCGTCAACAAAGGGTACGTCGACCGCAACATCAAAGGCATCAAGACGCAGCTAGAAAAAATTCCAAAACTCCGATGCAGCAAACTGGGAAACGTCAACGTGATGAAAAAACGTCTTGTCAACGTGGCGCCACCATTGAAAACGGACGACGGGGCTACGAAAGGATATGTGGATGAGAAGATCAAAAAAGAAATCAATAATTTTTTAAAACAAATGTAAATTAATTTTTTAAAAAAATATTTATATCATGTATTTTTCAAAATATATATGTGTGAAGATTAAAAAAGAAATTAATAAGATTTAAAAAAGTATTTGTATCATTTTTTTCAAAATATATTCTTTCAATATATATACACATTTTTTTTGTTGTTGTTATTTATCATCCCGTCACCTCCAGGCAGGGATTCCCCCCCCCTTTTCATAGTCCATCCATAGAGCGAGGGGGGGATTTTTTTTAATAGTGACGTCACCGCGGAGGGGAGGGGGGTTCACAAAAAAAAATAAAATAAAGGGAGGTGGAGGCGCACGCGCGTCTCTCTCATTCAGTCGTGGACGACAGAGGTGACAACATCGCAGCAGCAGCAGCAGCAGCAGCTTCTCGCTTCATGGTAATTATATGTGTGCATGAGCGCACGCACGCCACGTTACGTCACGCCACGTCACGCGCGCGAGAGTAACGTAAAACCCACTCAAGAGACGCTCTTCTCGGCCGTGTCGCGGTAGCTCAGTGCTAGCGTGCGCGCCACACCCCCCTCACAGGAAACGCTACTCCGGGCGGTTCGAATCCACCTCGCGCAGACTTCCCGTTTTTGAAAGACACCACCACCACCACGCACAAACCGAGTTCCACACAACGCTCACAGAGCGCGCCACCACCACCTTCACCGCCGCATTTCGCCGCCAGGGCGCGCGCACTCGGCCCCAGGAAGTGACCTCACTTATCTGCTGATAAGATAAAGCCACTTCCGGGGGCCCCACAGGCGGGACCCGGAAGTGACGTCACTCACTGATAAGATAAGATAAGGCTTATCAGTGACGCGTTTCCGGGTCCCGAGGCCCTCTGACGTCACCCAACACATATGCGGGTATTGGATCGGAAGTGACGTCACTGATAAGATAAGATAAGGCTTATCAGTGACGTCATTTCCGATCCAATACCCGCATATTCCCCCTACTAGAGATGTTACAGGTAAGTAATTTTCTCTTTGGAAACCAATGTGCGTGTATTCAGTTCATGTTGGATGTAAAATAAATTGTCTAGCGCAAGGACTTTTATCTCCTCCAATAGACTAATACCAACAAAAGACTATTTTACTAATGTTATTTATAATTTACAATAACAATGCCAAAGTATGTTTAAATTTTACTCCCAATACAGAGTATTCTAACCTACATTTGTGTTAACCTTACTTTTATTTACAATGCTCTTAAAATGCACATATTTTGCCCAACAAACAATTACGTGCTATCCTGTCAGCGAACACTTCTAAACTGAATCCAACGCCAACTTGAGGCATTCGCTTCAAAAACGAGAAACGAGAGCAAGGCGAGCAGTTGCTGCGACCAAGCTGAGGAGTAACTCCTGATCCGCGAGTCCGACTCGTTGGTTCGTTTCAAGAGCGTGGGGAAACGTACAGCGGGATCAAACCGAAGTTCATCCGATCAACTCAGGATCATATTGACTCCGGTTGGTGAAACCGGCCCTTAGTTCATTCTAATATGGGTTCTAGTAGTCGAAGTGGTAAGAAGTTTTCGCAGAAATTAGCATAAAAAAGCCATGCAAACAGAAGATAAACCTGTGACAATTGACCCTTCTTGTAGTGTATCTCATTCATAAATTTCAACCAGTACGTCTATTGATATTACCTGTAATAACGACTATTTTAACATTATTTTCGACGAATCCTGCCTTCATATATAAATAAATGTGTTAGCATGTCCTAGTTATAAAAGTGGTTCAATGGAAATCATAAATGTTGAAAACCAAAGATTTGGATGGACTATGCCACTGGTAGTGTTTTGTAAAGTGTGTGGGTATATAAATGACTGTTTGTCCATCACAGAGACAAGACAAAATTCCTATAGTGAACAGAAGGCTTGTTTATGGTATGAGGTTAGTTGATTGTAGATACGAGGCAAACACTTTCAACTTAATGAATTTACCTCCTCCAGTATACAATGCACATGTCAGTGCCCTTTCCCTCGTAACTTCAGAGTAAGCAGGCGAATGTATAAGAACTGCTGCTAAAGAAGTTGTAGAGAAAGTCGGCACTGACTGGTGTTTCTGTTGAAGGGTCAGGCAGAAACGTGGGCACTCGTCACGTGTTGTACCTGCAATATCCGTCTACACCGGAAAATGCTTGACGTTGAAAAGTCAAAATCTTGTATGGGATGTAAAAAGCATGCAAATGATGATTCTGCATCATATGCTGCTTGGCAAGGTGATCATGCTGCAGTGTTTTCTAAGAACTTTGTAGGTTCACCTCCTAACAATGGAGCAAAACCAATTCTTGCTCGCTCTTGTGAATCCAGAGGACAGCAATACATCGACTTTTATGGATATAGGAACTCCAAAAGCTATAGAGCTGTTGTAGTTGTACCCATATGACAAAAACATTAATAAACTAGAATGTGTGGGACATTATCAGAAATGTTAGGGCACAGCATTTCGTAAGCTGGCACGAGAAAAAAGTTCAGTGGGAAAGGGACACTTATTGGAAATCTTATTTATAGGTGCCAAAACTATTTTGGAATAGCTTTGAGCGGAAAAACAGTGGTCAACAAATGAGAAATGGGTTATGGACATCTTTTTACCACTTAACAGCAACGAAGGACATACCAACACATCATAGGTGCCCTGTTGGCAAAGATAGTTGGAGCTCTTTTCAAAATGCAAAGGCTAAAAACCAGCTAGAGAAATATGAATTTAAACCTGGCATATCCTTTGATATTCAAGTCTGCAAGCTAGTTTATGAAAAACTCTGTGATCCAAAAATGTTGACAAAATGCTTGCATGGAAAGACCTAGAATAATAACGAGTCTTCCAATGCCATGATATGAAGGTGCAAAAAGGACATTTACGTGGGGCTAAACTCCTTGAAATTAAGTGTAATGAATGCAGTTTTACATTTCAACTGTGGCAATACTGTAGAAACAGAAATCTTAAGAAAAATTAAGCTTGAAGCAGGGAAGTATACCATGGCTGGAGTTCTGTAAGCAGATGTGACATCTTTACACGGCCAAGAAACAATGTGCCCCGGAACAAGAGCACCGAAGAAAATATTTGAGGAAAACAACAAAAAACAAAGAAGACCACCATCTTGAAAAGGAAGGTCCTACATATGGAGCAGAGCAGTATTAATTCCGAGTGAGTATTACTATTTATATTTTTAATGCAAAATTCAATTTCGAGTATTATCAAAATTTAGAAATTGGTACGTTTTCACACATTCCAATCCAAAAATACCAGACAAACAATAGTCCTACAAAATTCTTTCATATCCCAAATTAAAGGATAATAGCATATCCCCGCGAAGAACTTTCGCATGTTAAACACCTCCCTCTTCTCTAACCTTCCATTTCCAAATTAAGAGGGAAAGTTGTTATAATAATTTGATAATTTGAAACAAATTTTGAAGTTATTCAGTTATTTATAGATTTTCTTTAAACAATTCACAATTCCTTAAAAACATTCCAAGTAGTTACACAACCGTACTTGCCAGTTAGCTTTTCGTTTTCCTTGCCAGTCGCCTTCCTGTTCCCGAGCTTGTATCAGAAGATACTCAATGGATTGAGTCTATGTATTCATATTGGTAAGACTTATAAGTTTTATTAGTAAGACTTGTTTCCTTGAATCTAATGATATCCTTAATAAATCACATCAGGATGGGCTTCACCACCACTGCTTCTGTGGAATTCATATACGAAATCATTGGAAATTTGGAATGAAATAGGAAAATAGAAAAAAAATAGGAAAACATTGATCTTTCAAATGCATTTGATAGTGTATCTAATGAAAAACTGTTGACAAAACTAGATTATTTTGGAATAAAAGGTGGAGTTAATGACCTCATTAGATCATACCTCACAAGCCATAAGCAATGTACAGAGATCTTCTGGCAATCTGAAAATTTCTTGTCCAAAGTTAAATCAAATTTTGATTTAATTACCGCAGGTGTTCCACAAGGATCTGTGCTTGGACCTTTGCCGTTTCTAATGTATGTTAATGATATTCCAAGGTCATTGATTTCTATGTAATTTCTTATGCATAAGATACGACATTAGTGTCTGTATGACAGATTTTGCCCCCTGCTTATTAATGTCTGAATCATTAAAATCAATTAAAAGTTATTTGTCCATAAATGAATTGAATTAAAATGTTGATAAAACTGTATTAATCAATTTCGAGTTTCATCACGGTTACCAACACCTGAACATAAAAGTGGAAGTAGACAATCAATCAGCAAATCAAACTGATTGCCATAAGTTTTTAGGAATACTCATAGATCAGAACTTAACTTACATCAAACAAGTTGATACACCTTTTTTATTACAAACTCCAATTCTTGAGATACATTTCCAGATACCTAGAAACAGACTCGCTTCTGTCAATGTATTATGGCATAATCTCACAATTTCAATATGGTATTGAAATATAGGGAGGTACAACACAAAAAAAACATATGGACAGAATAATAGTCCTTCAAATGAAATTCATCAGCAGCATTTTCATACTGAATCCAAGACAGCCCTGTAACAATTTCTTTATTAAATATGAATTACTGACTGATGTAACACTACTCAAAGTAATTCTAGAAATTCTGAAATTCTAGAAATTCTGAGAAATGATCAGAATCAATATCTTGTGAGTAATAAAGAGAGAGACAACTGTCATAGCAGAGGAAATATGGATTATCACAGGATATTCACTAGCAGGTCTTCTTTAAAGATCCTTTCTGCATTGCTGCTCAGCATTTTAATAATCTCCCAGTCACCATAAAATCAGCTGATAATAAATACTTCAAAACAATGCTTAAACATCATCTTATTAGTGTGTCCATATAAGATATGAATTGCTTTAACTTTTCTGTAGTTAAAAAACATGTACTGCTAAAAGAGTGATCCTCTTTGTACCAGTCATTCAGTTCAATAAGGCTATGTACTATTTAGTTATGTAGTAAATAATGTAATTTATGTGGCAGGATACTGTAAGCACTTACAATTATTATTAACACCTAATGAATACAAGTTATTGTAAGTTAATTGAACAATTCCTGTAAGGTAATGTGAATTACTCACTCTAATTGTAAGTTATTTGCCACTGTAACATAATTTGCTAGTTTATTAATGTAATGCATTGTTAGTGTTATTCTTAATTCATATAACATATAATTTATCAAGATAATGTAAACTTATTAAATTATTACTGTAAGAGAATGTAGTTTTTTTTAAAAAACATACTTAACTTACTGTAATTTTAATTAATTTCTAGACAGACTTTGCATGATACTTTCTGTAAGTCTTTAAGTAATAATAAGATGAGTACCTGCTGCGAGCAGAATCTCTTCCCATGAGAATGCTCATTGTCACTCAATGGAAACTAATTTTAATGTATACTTTAGGATTCATTACAGGTTTATCATTTTGTAGTACACCAGTGTGTGAATCCTATGCCTATTTTGGAAAAGTTGGGGACAAATTTTGCCGTAATATGCAGTAAATTTGTTTTATATAAAGTGTTGAAGTGTGTTTGTCAGAGTAGTTGCTGATTAATTAAAGACTAGCACAAAACATGAACGTACAGAAGGTTTATAAAAAGGGCAACTGCAGAAACTATATCTACTTAATGTTCTTGAATGTCAATTAAATAATGTGTGTTTAGCGAGTAATTAAAGGCAATTTTTAAATAATTAAGTGAAGTTTCATGTGGTTTGCTTTGGTCATCCCACAACAGGTAGGCTCTATTTGCTGCATTCTTCAGTGGTGTTGTGCTTGTGAATTTAAGAACTTCTGGCAATGTTATTTTGCTCCGAGCTACGGTTCTGTTAGAGCCACGGAATGCTAGAGAACAGTACATAAGTGAAAAAAGTTGATGATGACTCAGAACAGTAGATATCCCCTTAAACATTCTAGATGGTTCAAAACCAGTGGATGATGTGTCAGCGAAAAAAAGATGAATATGCATTTGATGTGTTACAACAAGAAACTGTAGAGACTGGCAAATGTGTGTATGGAAATGTTACAGGAATGTCATCAAGAATGTTAATTAATTCAGGTGCTTCATATAACATTTTGGATTGGAAAACTAAACATCATAAAATCTTTTCCAATTCCAGGAAATTTTCAGATAAAAAGTTGTATATATATAGTCAAAAAACAGAATTTGAAGTTGTATGGTTTTGATTGTCAAGTTTGTGTATGAAAAAAAGAAAGCGAGGCTGATTTCGTGGTTATAGGTGGTATAGGGCAACTTTTGTTAGGCTATGACAGTCCAAAAATTACAAGTGTAAAAAGTTGCCATTCATTTCCAAGTTAAAAATAATGAAGAGTACTTAAATGACAAAACTGTGTAATGGGATACAAAAAGCGGAGGATTTTCTTTCTTAAGAAGCCTATTAGTAGCATACACCAGCAGCTCAGCCACTAAGGCGACTTCCATTTAAATTACGAGACAAGGTGCAATTACAAATTCACAATATGAATGATTCAGACATTATTGAGCAGGTCCAACCACTTGGATTTCACCTAGTATTTGTAAGAATGAAAGATGGCGATGTTCAATAGTGTACGTATGGACATGAGACGAGTAAACAAAGTCATTATAAGACAGCGATACCCACTTCCAAAGTTAGAAGATATTTTACCAAAGTTTGCGAACTGAAAGTTGTTTAGTGCGAATAATGCACATTACCCAGTTGAACATGACGAGCAATCTCTGGAAATTGTAAAACGTTCGAGATTGGTTTGGCTTAAGTTGTGTTCCAGCTTCCTTCTTGCTGGCGACTACAATCATCCAAACATCATTGGGACGACTTACTTTATGGAGCCAGTACATCTATACTTTTCTCTTCAAGGCTACGGGTTAATTTATCTACGACTATTCTGCCATATACTATTTCTTCCGCAAATGTTAACAATACGAATACAACGATCACAATTCGCTACTTGATCTTATTTGACCCTCGAGCGATCGCGTTGGTTCACCGAGTCAACCAGTGGCGTGCATTCCAGGTAAGCTCGGTATGCTGCGCCTACCCTGGAGAAAAGACTGTTAAATGTAATTATTATATTTTGAAATCACCACTTACGCTATAGAGAATTAAGCTTAGTTTTTAAAATTCTGCCAAGTAAGGGTACACTAGCTTGCGTAGGCACGCGGCCCTTCATTGAGCATACACCGCTGTTGCTAACAAAGACAGAAAGCGGTTGACAGAGACGGAGGTAGTAGGCGCCGCAACCCGGCCCGAACTGAGCATGACGTTGTTCTCCATCTAAATACATTAGGCAGTTCGCGCATGCGCTCTTGACTTTCTGGAAGCTCTATTCGGTTGTATGCAGCACGCTGGCAAGCGCCGCCACCCGGGCGCACTGCCGCGGCACGCCGCCCAGGCTGGCACTGAATTGGGCTTGCAGATGTGTTCGCATGCGTACGAGCCGACCCACTGGTATAAGCGCCGCATGCCACGTAATGCCACGGTCTTTTTCTTGTGGATTTATTTGATCTGTGCGAGTTATTCACACTGTGCATATTATTTTTGAGTGACTGTTATTTTTGTGTGCACTTTTTGTGCTACATAGCGGTAAGATACTGTGCTATGGCAGAAAATACATTTATAATTGAGGATATTAAAAAATATATTCCATTGTACTCTTGTAGAGAAAAGGGAATTATTCGTACAGGAAGGCCTGTTCCAAAATATGTCTTCAGGTGTTTGCGCAAAGAAAAGGGAGGGATCATTTTCGCTACTTTAACACCTCAAAATATGAAAACACCAGTTGGTTAATAGGAAACAGGAAACCAATAATTTATTTTGCTGGGCCATGATTAGTGTTTTCCCATGTTCGTAATGTGAGAAATAAAGAGCGCTATAACAATTTGCAGTCTCTTAAAAACAATCACAAAAATGATCGATAATAGAGTCATTTCTGTCCACTTATTCAGCTGGTCAGTTTTAGTGTCAGCATTGATCTATCAGATGTAATGCAACATAATTACACAACGAATAAAGTCATATTAAAATGCCTGATTGACGCGAAAAAGAAATTTTAATGCATAAATTACCTTTCGGAAGGCATCGTAAAAATGAGTTGGTTAGCAAAGGCTACGTTGATCGAACTTCTAAATTTGTTGAGCAAGTATGTTACGAGCTTACAACAATATTTAAAATTTGCCAAAACATTTAAAGGCACTTTTAACAAAATTCAAAATGATTTGATTTTTGTAATTAGAAATTTCTTGAGTAAATCAATTCAAGAAAACATTTCCATGGCCCAGCATGTTGCAATTGTTTTAGATGAAATATAAATATATATAATACTGATAAATATAGCTAAAATATAGTCATTGATCATATGCTATGTCGTGGAAGAGAGGGCAGTGCGAAGAAAGCTTCTTAAGAGTCGTGAGTGTTGCCAAATAAGCACGAATAATAGTGTCTCTTATACGGGATGCAGCATTCATTACGTTCCGAAAGATAACTTACGAGTATTTACGACGTGTGAAGCGTTCAAAAGGCAGAGGTTGATAATTCACTTTTGGTTCACTGAAAATTGTAGGCGCGTATGGGGAGGATTCGCGTTATTCCAGAAGATGTAATAATTATTATTAATAATAATAATAATAATTTAATAGTAATGTACTTTTGATATAATGATTTAATTTAAAACGTAGAGAACTGAATATATTTTCGTTTTGTCTTCCAAAACAGGCTCCAGATCGCACTTTTCCTATTTACAGAGCTTACTCAGTCAAATTGGTCACTGCACGCCCCAGTTCTTAAGAGTCGTGAGTGTTGCCAAAGGAGCACGAATAATAGTCTCTCTTATACGGGATGCAACGTTCATTACGTTCCGAAAGATAAACGAGTATTTACGACGTATGAAGCGTTCAAAAGGCAGAGGTTGATAATTCACTTTTGGTTCACTGAAAATTGTAGGCGCGTATGGGAAGGACTAGCGTTATTCCAAATAACGCAATAATAATAATATCTTTTTGATATAATTATTTAATTTAAAACATAGAGAACTGAATAAATTTTCGTTTCTTCTTCCAAAACTGGCTCAAATCGCATTCTTGCTATTTACAGAGCTTACCCGGTCGAATTGGTCACCGCACGCCCCTGGAGTCAACCACTCATTTCCTGTTCCAATAATCTAATCGCTCTTCGTTGCTCAACTGAAACTTTGCGTAGCTTTTAACTATTATTAAGATTCTCCAGTAGACTTTCCAAGAGCGTAGAAGCATTATATTTGTAGATATATTATATAATTTTCATCGCTGCGTACGTTGGTAGACAGAATCAACCACGCGACCGGTAATGCAAGTATAATTTACGTCGTCACGTTTAGTTGGTTTAAAAAAAAATATCCACGCACATAACAATATTAATAAAGACTAACCAATTGACATTAAAACGCTTTTGCTGCCGTTCATACCAGAAAATCAAGAGGAAGCCCCACCGAAAAGAAAGAGCGGACGTACAATCTGCAGAAGAAAATAAACACCGTTACCAACTTGGATGCTGCAAGTGCCAGGTTTTAGTTTGCGAAAACCATTCTTCCGTTGTTTGCCAAACTTGTGTGCATAGTAATATGGTTAATACACCAGAGGACTATGAGCAATACGTTTCAACGCTATTCTGTAGTTGAACATTTTTTTAGTCCATTCTCCAACGCTTGCAATGTTCCGCGCGTATTTTTTAAAATAATAATTAGAAAAATACGTGATGAATGTGTGTAATATTTTGTAGAAATTATATACTTAGTGAATCGACGCCTTTTCAATAATTATTTAAGGAATTTATACATGGAATTCTATGGGTGACTGAGTCAACCACGCGACCCGCTATGTTCCGCAAAGAGGTACGACTGCTCGAGGGCTAAATTTGAGTTGGTAATCAACAGTACAATTGATTTTAACCCATTATGACCTAGCGTGACCATATGGTCACGCTACACAGCGTGCCGCTTATTGGCTCCTGATGTTTCAGACATATTTTATATTAAACTGAAAAGTACAATTATCGACATCTAAAACTTTATTTTACTTATCAAAGTTGGTATTTTTGTGTTTATGGTTGTAAGCAGTGCATCCGGGGAAAGCCTATTCACTTCGGATACAAGGTTTGGTGTCTAAACACCAAGGTAGGGTACTTAGTAAACTTTGAAATTTACCAAGGCCGAATTCCAAATGCGAATGAGCAGTATGAAGCAGATTATGGCAAAGCAGTTGCTCCAATGCTGCAAATGCTTGACATATTTCCAAATTCCATAAAACATCTGCCTTTCAGACTATTTTAACAACTTGTTTACAGGAATGAGTCTTCTATGTCATCTGAAAAGTCGAGGGTATGAAGGGACAGGCACAATACGTCAAAATAGGGTGCCAAAAGATTACCCTTTATCAAAGCCAGAGGAGATGAAAAAGAAGCCCAGAGGAACATTTGAGGCAGCAGTCAGTGTAGAAGAAGAGATAAACCTCACTCGATGGATGGATAATAACATTGTCACTGTCGCGACCACCACACAGTGTAAATCCTGTGACACCTGTTAAACGTTATAGCAGATCACAAAGGAAAATTATAAAAGTGGATCGCCCAAATCACATAGCAAAATACAACAATTTTATGGGTACGGATCAAATGGACGCCAATGCGGGAACCTACAGGATAGGAAGAGGAAAAAAGTGGTGGTGGCGGCCCATCTTTACTTGGTTAGTGGATGTGTGTGTTCATAATGCATGGTTAATCATGAGGAACAAGGAGTCCAGCATTTCCCAATTAGCCTCCAGAAGAGAAATAGTTCAGACATACTTGACTCGTTTTTTCAGGTTTTTTCCTTAAATGTTCAGGTAATTTTTTAGAGAAACTTTGAAACAAGTATCTAGTTTTAGAATTCTTTGGTAAACTTATCAATTAAATCTATTTTATATATTATCACACTCTTTATGAATGAAATAAGAGTAGTACTTCAAACCTAAGCTTTTATGTGTTTGAATGCATAATTTTATAGTTCCTTTTTTTAAATTTCATTTGATGTATCTTGGCAATACTACTGTGAAAGAAATACATGTTAGTTTCTGGTAAAGTTATGGCTTATAAACTGGTCAACTTCATTTGAAATGGGCAGTAATTTGTTATGTACATTTTCTTTACAATTAAATTAGCAATTTACTATTGCTTTTATTGGATTTTACCTGACAGTCTCCTGTTTAAATTTTAAAAAATTGAATTGCCTATCAATTACTTCAGTAATATAAAAGATAAAGAAAAATTAGTAAATTTGATGAATTAAACATTCTGAAATTTTAATATTGTTTCTTTGGACCTCAAATAGTCAAACAGTAGTATTAATTGTGCATTGGAGTTATTTAATTCATTGCAGTTTCACAAGAATGTGGATAGGGGTGTCAAAATTTACTAGCAAGAGCAAATGTACTAGCTACTACATACAGTCATAGGAAAAAGTATTCTTAAAGTGGAGAAGTGAACAAAAAATACTGTTGGAATATTTTAGCTCATTACATTGATTTACATAACATTAAATTAATGGCATGTTCTATATAAAAATAAATAAGCAATAAAAAAACAAGTATGGTAACAATAATTATTATAATACATCATAAATTAGTATAAAACAAAGATATAAAAACTGAAGTGTGTAAAATGTATTTGTATACTCTGTTTTTAACCATTTTAAGTGCTATTTAATATTTGGTTGAAGTCCTCAACTTTATGATGGCCTCCAATCGTCTGATCATTGACTGAACAAGTTTAGTGGGGACCTCCGGCCCAATCTTTCCCCATTCTTCCAAAATAGCAGCCTTTAGAAATTGCTTTGAAGTGATATTTCTCTTTGAGGCAACTCCATAAATGTTCAATTTGATTAATATTCAGAGACTGGTGAGGAATTACCATGTATTTTGGTGTTTTATACAATATCCACAACCTAAAATCTAGGGTCATATAGGGTCATTATCTTGCATGAAAACATAACTGTTTGTTAGTCCCAATTTTTCAATGCTGGATGGTAAATTCTTAAGTAGGTTAATATAACTTTCATGATCCACCTATAAATTCTAACATTCCTACCCCAGCTGCACTCGTGCAGCCCCAACCCATCGCACTACTATCTCCATGTTTGACTGAAGGAAGCATCTTTTCTTCCTGTTCTGAATTATTTTCCCTCCACACTTTTTTGGCATGTTCTAGAAGAACAATGAATTTACTTTCATCAGTAAATAAAACCTTTTCCAGTACTCTATTGAACAATTCTTGTAATAGTTTGCATACTCTATCCCTTTCCTTACCAGATTAATAAATAGTTTGCTCCTGGCATTTCTACAATAACATCCACTATAACACACACATTTTTGACCAGTAGATGCACTAATATTAAGATTTAAATCAGTTTGCAGTTCAACACTAAATTTTGCTGCACTTATCCTAGGGTTTCTCTTAACGTTTGTGAGGACTTGTCATTTTACATGCTTGGTCAATTTAACAGGATGTCCACATCTCTTCAAATTTTTCACAGATTTTCCTCTTCCATACCTGTTAATAATACATGAAAAGGTGGATCTTGGTCTTCGTACCATTTGTGATATTTGAGAGAGCAATAATCAAGAATTGTGAACCCATATTATAATCCTTCTCTCCATCTGTTGTTTCTCTCATTTTACGCCCCATTTTCCTTAAAACTAGTTCAAAAATGATTAAAGGGCACTACTCTGCTCACGACAGACTCGATGCCTAGTTTAGCGCAATAAAATAGAGATAAATACTAATAGAGACACTTATATGCTTTAAATACTTTATATGCACTTAAGATAAAGCTCTCTTCATTACTCTGTCTTTAAATGCTACCCTTTTTATACCTCTCTGTTTTGAGGGGAATATTTCGAAGGGAAACTTCCTGGCTTCTTATTGGTTACGTTTTTAACATGCCCCGTTGCACATTATAAAAAATACTACAACTTATATAACAACGAATGACTAAATATGAAGGTGTACGAATACAATTTCCTATGACTGTATAATACATTACTGTGGGTACTTGTGTTAGTAAGATACAAAGATAAGCAAGGAAACCCTTTCTTGAACCAGAAATATATTCGTAGTATTGAGCCATAATATATCATCTGATCTCAACATCTCTAAAGGCCAAGAAATATGCATGTCTAATGACTGGATTCTCTGCCCACAGGTACTAGTAGGACCGGACATGGAAATCCAGGACATAACTGCGAGGTATCCTCGATCATATCACGATGCTAGGATATCTCGACTCAGTGGCCTAGGTATTCCTCTAGAAGAGGGACGTATTGGAGGTGTGATATTAGAAGACAGTGGCTACCCCTGTGAGACATATCTTCTGACACCTGTGCTCAACCCCACCACACCTGCTGAAAGAAGATACAATGAAGCCCATATAGGCAACAGAAATATTGTAGAGAGGACAATAGGCATATGGAAACAAAGATTTAGGTGCCTGTCACGAGGTTTAGGTCTGAAATTGAAAAATACAGCAGCTGTGATTAGTGCTACAAGTGTGTTGCACAACATCGCAAGCGTCAGCAATGACCCTCTTCCTGAAGAAGAAATTGAAAATCATGAAATTGAAGATGATCTACCATTCATGGGAAATGAAGGTCCTGGATTGGTAGCGTGCAGACATTTCATTGAAAGACATTTCTCATGAAGAAGAATATTTTATCATAATTAATAAAACAATTTATATTTTTTGTAATTATTTATTTTCTAATTGTTTTTTCTGCAACAATAACACCTCTATTTGTAAGTTTTTAATAATCTTGTCTTTTTCATGAAGTTCCTGAATAAGTGTTAGTTTCAAATTTTGGATCTCTTGCAGGTGTTTGTTTTTTAAATTGAAATGCTCGGCTACCTGCTTCTCGTTAGCCATTTGCACCTCCAATAACTTCCTTTCGTTTTCCATTTTTGTCGAATGAAAAAATCTCAAAAAGAAGTGCACGATCCTCTTAAATAACTGAAATTCATGTGTTTCTACCCCCATTGTATAATTCTGTCTTTTGATTGCTGCATCCCATTGCATAATGGTACTAATTTCGATACAGGTTCTTACGAATTCCAGAACTTAACAAACCAATTATTGTCAATTAATCATTGAGAATAGTTCTAGTAAATGTTTCGTTTGATTTTGTTCATTACAACGGCATTTAATATTATAAATGATGCTTGCCAGTTTTCAGTTCTTTTATTATTAGTAATTTTTTTTACTTTTTTTTTGGTTTGCAATATCACGTAAAATTAATTGTATCGTAATTTCACTTTCATCCTGTGTGACTAACGCACTGGTAAACCAAAGCCATCTGTGCAGGGCAGGGTAGGAACTCTCCACGAGGTGGCCTTGATTGAATCCTGGTTGGCAACTGCCACGAAACTATTCAATATAAAAGTTTAAATTATAAAAGTTCCTATTAGTCGTAGAAATGTTTCATAATATACTACTGCAAACTGTTCACTTGAACGAAAGTAAGCAGCCTCTATTACATCAGTAACATTGTTCACAAAACTAGTTTTGATCAAATTGTTAATGTCTTTTTTCTTCTTTTTTTATTTCTTTGTTTTAAATCGCTTTGCAACTACATGGACATAAATGATCAAAACGTGTTTTGCAATTATACATTATACGTCAATATAGACATTATATAACAGATTTGATGACATTTTCTTTTTTCAAGTCAAAACATTCAGACAGACACATTTATAACATGTTAATTTTTTATTTTTACAAGAAAAGATATGTATATTTTTCCAATTTTGCAGCACATAAATATTTAATAATTTTGTCAAACTGCACGCTTGAATTTAAATTTTTTCTTTGCTTTAAGGGCATATTTATAATATTTTATTGATAATTTTTGGCGAATTTTTAGGTCAACGAAATAGGTCCCCCTAATTCTAATTTTCCAGATAACTCAAGTAATTTGCCAGATGATTGCTTCTATCAGCAACTTCTGAACAAGGTTTGAAATTCTAATCAAAATAGAACAGTATTCAAAAATAGAGAAAGTACCAAGGGAGAATAGCCGTGTCGTTATAAGAAAGAAATACAAAGGAAACCACTACGAACACCCGTAACCACACACACACACCACCACCACCACCACCAGAACTCGAATGCACGTGGCTCAGTTAGAATACGGAAACAATCTGCAAACGCAGATGTCATACCAACGATTACACAAAATACAATTGTGGATGTGTTACTGGTTTCAGGCTACAATTCACTGGAAATGTACACAAATTAACTGGGTAGTATACAATGTGTGTCAACGTTTGTATATTCACTTTCATGATAAAACACAGTTGAAAGTAGAAAGAAAAATAATTTCACTTAGATTTATTGTGTTGGTACACTACTTCATCTGGCGTGCGAGTCTCGCTTAAGTCGTTCCACCAATCAGAGCAAGCTCCCGTTCTGGGACAAAGCTGGAAGTGATTTCAGAATACTATCGGCCATATTGCCGCTGGCAGCCCCCCGGCCTGGCAGCAAGGGGTCCCCAGGTAGCAGGCTGCCAGGAGATTGCTGGGCAGCGGTTCGAGAATATGGCCCCCGTTGATGCCACGTTGGGGGGCTGCTAACGGAAAAGAACGATTTTCCTAAGGATGATCCAAAGTGACAGCTAGTGCTGGCAACATAACTGAAGTGCCCTAGAGCCCATTAGACTCCCTTCCTGCATTCGCTGCATGCTGTTCGTTTGCAGTTGGCTAACTTGTAAAGGGCTTCGACGCTTCCATTTGTGATGTCCTCGTCCATCAAAAATATAGTGCGCAGCAAGAAATAATTGAAATTAGGAAGTGCAGTGCTATATGCTCTTCTGTAAAAATTCTTTTTTTCTATAAGCATTAGATTACATTTACTTTTTGTGTGATAAATATGTTTATTTTAAAACAGAGACTTGAATGCGAGATGCGTACCGATGCACGTGTTTCCGGCTTAAAATCATTTTTCTTTCTATTTCCATGTTCCTCCATTATAACGCCCATGCTTGTATCCGTCGGAATTTTCTGTAGATTTCGATTCGAATTCTGTATTTTTTTTTACTTTTATAACGACCCGGCAATTTTCTTGTGGAATATGGCAAAACCAAAGGCACCTTCCTTTTTTAAATGAATTTGAAAAAGTTCTTTTGTGCAAACTGGTACGGAAGAATAAAGAGATTGTTGAAAGTAAAGCTTCAGATGACTCCACAAAACAAAAGAGCAAAGCATGGGAGCACATTACTACCACGTATAATAGCCATGAAGGCGTTACTAGACGAGATACGATGCAGCTAAAAAGGT
The DNA here is from genome assembly GCA_011170035.1 of Teleogryllus occipitalis. Classification (NCBI taxonomy): domain Eukaryota; kingdom Metazoa; phylum Arthropoda; class Insecta; order Orthoptera; family Gryllidae; genus Teleogryllus; species Teleogryllus occipitalis. Next base: position 138,306 of record BLKR01000555.1, read on the forward strand.
ATGTTTGCGTTTACATCAGTGCTATTATGTTTATTTTCAATTAATTTTCTTGATGCGCAATATTTAATTGCAGGTGCTAGGAGAAGATGAAAAGTACAACAAAGAAAATTTTAGATTCTGAGAAAGTTCAGAGGAGGGGAACTGGAGGTGGCCCCTGCCTCCCAACCAATGCAATTTATGCGGAGATATTGGAAATCTCACCACACATGAGTGTGGAAATCGACAATTTTGATTCAGTGAATACGAGGATGGAAACATTTCACGATGCTGTTGCTAGCGATCCTGCAGCTGCTGATAATGGTCTTGATCCATTTATTATTATTATTGCACAGAAAAAACGCACATGTGTGCAATCTTAAAATGAGAATCAACCACCAAGGTGCTGTTCAAAGGGAAGGGAAACAGCGAGAATACCAATGCTTATTGCGTTATGAGTGTGCCACATTCAAACTATCCAAAATGACCACACTGAGAATATCCGAAAAACTAGACGCCAACTTACCAGACGAACAATGTGGGTTCCGCAGAAACCGATCAACCACCACCGCCATAAGTCTGCTAATGAATAGCATAGAGAACGAACGCCACGATGAAGAAAAAGAGTAAACTATACGCGATTCTTCTTCGACTTTGTAAAAGCCTTCGACTACGCAAACAGGCAATGGGTTATAGACAAAATCGGAGCAGTACTCGGCACACACAATTTATGGACAAGTCTTATAAACTCCGCACTGAGACGTGATGCGTGAATCGACGGTCTAACTAAAACAAGAGCCAATCATCCCAACAAACTGAGTACTTCAAGGCGACCCATTAAGTCCCCTACTATTCATCTTCGCATCTTCAGACCTGATCGACATGGCAAGAAACAAGGGAGTAAAGGCCGCTTCACAATAGCCCGGGAATAGGAAGGCGAACGGGATCGTAAAGAAAGTTAAAAGATGGGCATCTCAGGCAGGCGTTCACAACACGACGGGAACGGCAAGGACGGTCAAACATTTATCTCAGCACGGGAACGCGAAGTCTCTCGACCAATGACAGTGCAGCAAATGGCGGCGAAGCTTTCCAGCAGATCGAGCGCGCGACAGGCGACACTGGTCTCAAGCGGGATTGGGAGTGTAGAGCGATTTTGCGAGGTTGTGGTTTGAGGCGGGTTCTACTCGATATGAGAGTACCCATTCAGGTAAATTATTATTTAATAATCTTTAATTTCTTTTCAAACAACATACCATTCGCATTGAACATTTCAAATTTATTTCATATATCAAATTAATTTTTCTAATGGCTTTTACTATAGAACTGATGCTATAATTTTTCCAGGTGACCTAATGGTGGAAGATGCAGAAGGTCATTTACAAATGGACTCATTTGAAGAGGAAAGTCATGGCACCAACCAAAGTCAGGTACAATCTTCTTTGGGTACACCAGACACACCACTGCAAGGGGCTCTTTCCAAATTTAAGTTTGGCTCTAGAAAATACAATTTGAAAAGATTAATGGGTTATCGTAAAGGACAAATTATTTCCCCTCGCAGTTACAAAAAATTTCAGGTAGCAAAATATTTTAAAGATAAACATTTGAGGCAGACGAGGAAACGCTTGGATATGTCCTTTTTGCAGGCACGAAATGTGTCTCATGAGGAGAGCCATGTTGTTGACTTGCCTAATGAAATTTTTCACTCTCATCAACTAAATTCCCCCATTCCCATTAATTGTAGGTGGTATTCAGATCGTATTAAGGCTGTGTCTGGCTATTCAGGGAAGTAGTGCTAAAGCCTACCGGCTGCCCAGACGTGTTTACCTTATCATCGAACAAAACTCTGACCCGCATTTGTCAGAGTGTTCCTTTAACCATGAGCATTTCCAAGACTATGCCAGCATGGCACATAGCATGGTTAAGCAACTCTCTACCATGTCGGAAATTGATAAATTATGTGTCCTGGTATTAGACGAAATGAGTTTGACCAAACATCTTGATTATGATCCTATTCAGGATTATATTTTGGGTTACCAAGATTTGGGAGGGAGTCACCATCCTTCCTTTCCTAACCATTCTCTAGTTTTCATGGTGCATAGTCTGATATCTGAATAGAAGCAACCTGTAGCTTTCCATTTGGGTCAGGCCATTAGCAAAGGAAATCTAGAAAATGCAATCAAAGAAACTGTGGTTGAATTACAGCGCATTGGGTGTATAATTGTGGCCATTGTTTCTGACCTGGCATCAGCTTATGTTTCGGCTCTTAAAGAACTGGCCACAAAAACCATGCCTGGAAGAGACGACCCAGTTATCAAAATTGGGAATGAAAAAATTGTTGTTTTTGCAGATCCACCTCATCTTCTCAAGATTTTGAGAAATAACTTCTGTGAATTTGACATTCAATTCAAAGGGTGGGATGATAATCAAATCAAAATTGCCAAATTTGATGTTTTGAAAGAGTTCTTAGAATATGAGAAAAAGCAGAAAATGTCTGAGGTGCATCCATTAAAAATCAGTGATCGTCATCTTGATCCAAATTCTAAAGAAAATATGAGAGTAAAATTAGCTGCGCAATTGTTTAGTCATAAAGTTTCCCGTGAATTGAGCTACTATGCCCAAAAAACTGGAAATAAATTAGCTGAAGATCTGTCAGAATTCATTTTTATAGTTGATAAACTTTTTGATACTTTTAATGCTTCTTCAGTAAATGACAAGGAATTGAGAACTCCTGTCTCTCAAAATTCTAAACACCATTTTATTTTGAGTACATTCAGAAGAAGTCTTAAAGATTGGAAATTTGTGGTATTGCCTTCTAGCAAAAAGCCTCAAAGTCAATGTTTTGAATTTTGGCAAAGAAATATTATCTCTATCCAATCCCTTTGAAAGAAGGTGAGGGAACTGGGAGTGAAAAGTATTAAAACTAGAAATATTAATCAAGATCCTTTAGAAAATTTTTTTGTTACTGTTAGGCAGCAGAGAGGCTGTAAAACACACCGCACTTCAAGACTCTCTGTGGATATTTTCAAAATTTTAATGCTAAATTCTTTTGCAATGAATATACCAATTAAAAAAGGTAATGTTTTACACAACAATATTGCCCTACTCACAGATTTGCCGAACTCCAAATCTGCAAGTAGTGAGCCTGTTCATTCATTGGAAACTTTATTGAAGGAGGGACATTCTTCAACTTCTTTAGCTTCACTTTGTTCAGTGAGCGAGGAGGTTGAAGCTTGCACTGATTGGGTGAATAAACTCTGTAATGAAACCACAAAAGGGTTATATGGTTCTGCCCAAAAAATTTACTGATTTCTTTCCTTCGAAAACGTTCGCATTACCATTTCCCCTCTTCTTTCCAATGTTTCCAAAGTATTTACCTTTGTACCCATTCAGAATCTTCCTTGAACAACACAACGTGTGGCAAGTGTACCACTTTAAATTCTACTTTGGCTTCGGATAAATTCAAAATTTTTCTTTCGATACTTGAGCAATTACAGAAGTATGGGTACAAGCCACACTTGTCTGGGGAGTTGACGGCTTATGCCAAGGCTATTCCCCTTCCAAGATCTTTCTTGCAGCACACATAAAGATGAATAATATGAAGCAATTTTAAATTTTATCATGGATTTTGCAATTCAGAAATTTTGTTCTGAAGTAAATAATTGTATCAGAGATGCTGCAAGAAAGACAAATCCAAAAAAATAATTTCCAGCAAGTTTTTAGTTTTTGTGTTTGTATTAAGTGTTACATTCATATTTTGAAGTGAGATCTCTTAGGTCACAAAAGTGGAGACATGTTATAATAATAATAATAATAATAATAATAAAGTAACCTCCATTAAGAATACGGTTTAAAAGGATTTCCTTTGCTTTACCAGGATGGCGCTGTTGATGACCCTGATTTCCGTTGTCTTTTGGAGCTCATGTTCATTCGCTGACCCAGGAGGTCCAACTGCAAGCAGACAAAGTGCGGCACAACCTCGACTGGTTGTGTCATCGGGTATTGAGATAACCCCGATTGCTAACTCGAAACTCTCCTCGGGGAACCTGCTCTTACCAATCATCTTAGAACATCCGCATATCCAGCTTCAATCGTTATTCACTCAGTTCATGTCTAGGATTCCTGAGAGTAGAAGAGAAAGAATCGGCCGAGAGGGATTGTCCCCACTTATCACTGCCTCTCCGTGGTCTGATAATATGGTGCTCATTCCAGATGAGGCAGCCAGGCGCCGCGTGAAGAGGGGAATCAATTTCCAGAGGTATAACCCGCTGGCGTATGTGGGGTGGGTTTGGTCAAGGGTCATTGGAACGACCCACAGTTTTGATATAGAGGATCTCAAAGTAGAATCGGACGACTTGTCGGCATTCGTTGATGAGCTTCGGACGGCAGTTGCAGGAAACCGGAAGGCCATTCTCGGTCTGGAGTCAACAGTCCTTCAGTCCCAACGTGCCACCCACCAGTTTTTAAACAAGACTCTCACTCTTTTGAACCAGGAGCTCTCCCAACTGTCTGAATCAGTGACTGACCTCCAGATTGTTACGAGTCTTCATGGGTATATGATTATTGCCTTGCAAGAACTAACGGCCTACAATGAAGCGAAGCTGAGCTGTGCCGATCATATCTTAAGTCAAGACCTACTCCCTATGGCGCTCCTAGCTCGTCTAATTGCCGACCAGGAGAAGACTCTTCCAGGACACCTGCGGTTAATTCATGATGAAAATCATGTCTCTGAATACTACGGGATTCCGAACTGTTACTGCCTCATAACCCCAAGCCAAATCCTGCTTAGCATTTCTCTTCCCTTCACTGAGACCCATCATGCCTTAATGTTATATCAAGTGACCATTATCCCATTTTCGAGAAATAACCAGACCTGCTTCATTGAAGAAGTTTTGCCTCCAGCTTATACCACCTTCGGGAATGATGAAGTCATTGATGTGCGGAAAGACTACTGTATCCAAGGAACGAGAGACTTATGTGTTTACAACATACAAGGTACCCTCATGAATCCAGTACAGAAGAACTGTCTCCAGACAATCCATAGGGGTGCTTCCCTGACACAGATCAGAAGGAATTGTAATGTTCGGTGCAGGGATCCTGAGTATCCTGTGTTGGTTGCACGAATTAACTCTACTTCTTGGATGTTAACTCCTCAAGCTCTCCCAGCACTAATCCGTTTTTCTCGGACCCATCTAGGTGCTCCACTGTCTCCCTGGAATCCGTCCTTGAACCTTATTGTTACACTAGATTGTGACACCACTCTTGAGTTTCCTCAATGGAACCTATCACTTACCTCCTTAGAGAGATGGTGCGGCACGAGGCGAGACACATATACTGACTATACACTCTCGTTATCCATATGGAGGTTCAACTATAGTCACCTAATGATTCCGTCCGGAATGGGGTTTCTCGAACTCAAGGGGATAGATCTGAGCTCTGCATTAGAAGAGGGGGTTATCCAAATTGAACATATCTTTAATGAGAGCCAAATTCCTGAGGGTACGGTCCCATCTATCCATTGGACCGGACCAACTGGGCTTTCCTTCCTCTCAACCATTGTCATAGCAGTGTGCTGCATCCTTGGGTGCCTTGTTGCTGCAACTGCCTGGAAACGATTCGGTTCTCGGAAACCCCCTGCAGCCTTGACTGCTGCCTTAGTTCCCGCCGGATTGCCCGTCGCACACGCATGCGATCACCTTCCCATTATCCTGGCGGATATGACGAGTAACCTGATCAGCATCATCTTCTTTATTGTTATTGGCTGTCTAGCATACCGAAAGATTAAGGTCTTGTTGAGAAAGAGGCGATGTCATGATTTAGCTCTTCCATTAGTGACATTGAAGGCTCCGACTCATTTAGACTTAGTGATGGTCCTCCAGACCAATACCTTAACTATCGCTCTAAGTGACCTTCCCTTGCCGAAATTGTTTTACCCGGTATCCACATGGGCCATTCCTGTTTTTGATATTGTAATGGGGCCAAAATCTAGCAGTGTAACTTTGGAGTTCACGGAGAACCTCCAAACAATCCATGGTGATCCAGTTACCCTTCCGCGGGCCTTTACAATCCCATTCTCCGTTCCCAGCCAAGGGGGTCATGCCTTTTATTCCCTGCAATCCTCGGATATGAACTAAGCCTAAGTCCAATATTTATCACAGAATGAATCGGATAACGCCTCGTTAGGAGAGGAGGAAGACTGGCCGGGCTCCTTACTCCCAATTATCACTAAAGTTTGGAGTCACAGGGACCCCTCGTAGATTAGATCACACATCCTGATTTCTTAGAATTGGGAGAATGTATTATGCTCTATACTTTTCTGTATTCCGTAGTTGACATTATTTCATAGCTAACTAATGTGGGACACTCATATAATCACAAACTGCCCGTAACCACAATACAGTTAGCGTCATCAATTAGCAAGGCAAATTATAACAAAAAAAAAAAAGGGGGGGGGGCAAGTCAAGTCCACGTCCCCTCCGTGCTCCCCGGGACCTTCCATAGCAATGATGATTTTATGGATGCTAACGGACCTCTGTGAAGACTAACGGGCCAGGAAGCGGAAGAGAATCCCTGGATTTCAACGGTTTCTGGCGCGAAGGACCCTTCAGAGGAGCATACCTCTATAAAAACCTAGGCTCAGCTGGCTCCGGCTGTCAGTACCTAGCAAGGGCCCCTGCCTAGGGTACAGGTGAAGAGGACCAACGGCTTCGACGGCGGAAGAAGATCGAATCTCAACGGCGAAGAAGGCGTACGAGTTCTTCATATTCAGAGGGTTGTCAGATCCCTCCAAAAAAATTGACCTGGTTAGCAGATCCTCTTCGTCAGTTATCCAGTACTGGGCCCCCCAGAGAAGAATTATGAGTAGTGCTTTAAGGAAAAGTCACGCTGGCGACCGGCCCTCGCAAGGCCGCGCAGCTGTTTCTAGCACCGGGGCAGCTGTGAGAAATATGTTACCTGTGCAGGTGGAAAGCGGTGAACCTCCGCAACAACTAAGGAGGCGCGGCGCCGCCCCACCTAGGGCTACCGCAAATCTCGATATCGCGTCGCAAGATGCCGCACCTGGTAGAAGTTTGGGGAACCCAAGGGGATCCCCCACTGCTTCAGGGAATCCAAGCCAACGCATGCAATGGACAAGAGAATTAAACATGTCTGTCATGCGTGCATACTACAGAAGCACAAAAGGCGAGACGGAATGTGAGGGCTTCAGGAGAAGGCTCCTAACCGAATGGAGAAAGATATATCCGGAAAGCGCTCTAAATGAGCAGCGTGTGTGTAGCCAACTGAACTCAATCAGGAGAAGAAAAGTTTTCTCAGATGCAGAATTAAATCTTCTCAAGACGGAAGTGAGACTAGAACTAACAAATGAGGTAGTCCTGGAGCAGCAAGTTAATGAAAATGAACAAACAGTACATGAGAACGAACAGCACGCTGTGGTTTTCATCCCCCAGCTCGAATATGAAATGGTGGACAAATCCCTTCAAGATATTTATGAGGCAACAAAGCTTCACTACCAAGGAATATCATTAGATCTAAGACCAAAAATACCAAAACTGAAATGCAGCGCTAATGTCTATGAAGTTGTTGGCAAAATGAACCAAATTATTGCCCCAAACATCTCAGAAGCTACTTCTCTTGAAGATGTAGCCGGACTGGTTCACTGTGCTGCAATTGCTACCTGTCAACACCTAGGTTACAAAGTACGGGTGGGAAATGGCACTTCTCTTTCTAAGAAACCTTATGAAAGACAAAATCCACCGGCATGGTTAAAGAAAATTGAAAATCAAATTGCCCAAGCTAGACGAGATATCTCGCATATTGCTGAGTATTTCAGAGACAAAGGAGGAATTTCAAAGATGGTTCGCGCAACTATTCGCTCAATTCTCAGAAGACTGGGGATAAAAAGAACACATAAAGACCTGGAAAGTAAACTCAAGGTTGAAGATGAGAGATTAAGACAAAGAATAGCAGCTCTAGGGGCGAGAATAAGAAGGTATAATGAAGCAGCGCGACGCAAGAAAGAAAACTCTCTCTTCTCTAACAACCAAAAAGGCTTTTATAGATACCTAGAGTCGAGTGGTGCCAACGACAATGACATAAACCCCCCAAGTGCTTCAGCCATGACGGACTTCTGGTCTCAGATCTGGTCCACTCCAAAGCAACATTTTGATGAAGCATACTGGATACGACAGGAAGAAGAAGCGTGTCATAATATCCCAGAAATGAATGGAGTTGTGATTTCAACAGAGGATGTAAAAAGATCTATAAAGAGAACTCACAATTGGAAAGCTCCAGGAGTAGATGGAATCCATAATTTTTGGTGGAAATATCTGACGTGCACTCATGATATATTGGCGAGTCAATTTCAAAATATTTTGCAAGGAACATCTGTGCTGCCAGAATTTTGTACCATGGGTGTGACATTTATGTTACCGAAAGGAGAAAATGCGTCTTGCCCCGAGAATTATAGACCTATTACATGTCTACCCACAATTTATAAAGTTCTCACCTCCATTATTGCCACCAAACTCGACGAGCATCTGAAAGAAAATGAGCTGCTTTTGCCAGAACAGGTTGGTTGTAGGAAAGGATCTCGAGGATGCAAAGAATTATTAATAATAGATAATATTGTATCCAAGCATGTAAAAAAGAAAGCGCATAATTTGTCAGTGGGCTGGATTGATTTCCGAAAGGCATTCGATTCTATTCCGCATTCTTGGTTGCAGCGAACCCTTCAACTCTACAAGGTTCATCCCTCTATCATTACATTTCTTACAACGTGTATGAACAGCTGGCGAACAACACTGCTTGTAATGCGAGGGAAATTCAGTTACCAGACAGATACTTTAAAAATTTGTAGAGGCATTTTTCAGGGAGATAGCCTAAGTCCGCTCTGGTTTTGCCTAGCATTGAACCCTTTGAGTAGGATGTTGAATGCTTCCGGCTATGGGTATGCTTTGAAGAACCCCAAAAAGATCATTTCCCATCAATTATATATGGATGATCTCAAGCTCTATGCTAAAGGGTCAGAACAACTTCGCAGCATGCTGACACTTGTAGAAAGCTTCAGCAGCTCTGTTTGTATGGATCTTGGTTTGGAGAAGTGCGCGGTTGTTCACGTGAAGAGAGGTAGCGTCCAGAATACAGAGAATGAACCTCATTTGATGGAAGATTTGAGAATTCAAGAACTCTTCGGTGGCGATGAATATAAGTATCTGGGCCTCCAGCAGCTCCTAGGAACTGCAGATGAAAAAATAAGAAAACAAGTGGAAAGAAAGGTTCTCTCTCGTGTGACGAAAATCTGCAAGTCCTGTATTAATTCAAGAAACAAATTTACAGGAATTAACACCTGGGCTCTTTCAGCAGCATCTCATACATTTGGAGTTGTCAAGTGGTCTGAGACATCTTTGCAAGCTTTCGATAGAAAAGTCAGAACACTTCTATCAAAATATCGGATGCATCATCCTCGAAGTTCCACCGAAAGGCTGTATCTTTCAAGACATCATGGGGGCCGTGGACTGTTAAGTCTTGAAGTTATGTGCCGCCAGCAAGAAAAACAGCTCAGAAATTATTTCACCAACAACAAATCCATGACGGCCATTTGTGCACAAGATCACGGCTATACACCTCTTAAGCTGCTCCAGGAAGATCACAATCCAAGAGTTCCGAAACCTGTGGACCGAATTGAGCAGTGGAGATCAAAGGAACTCCATGGCAGGTTTGCTACTGCTCTTCAAAGTAACTCCATAGATGTGAAGAGATCGACTGAATGGCTGAGAACAGCTGGGCTTTTTGGCGAGACGGAAGGATTTGTACTGGCCATTCAAGATCAGGTAGTAGCCACTAATAACTACAGGCGATATATTATGAAAGAGAACATCAGTGACAAGTGTCGCCTGTGTAAGAAGGCCACCGAATCTATACAACATATCTGCAGTGGATGTTCTCAGTTGGCACAAACAGATTATTTACAACGTCATAATAATGTAGCCAAAATCATCCACCAAGCTCTTGCTAAAAGATCGGACCTGATAAAGGAAAGCCTGCCATACTACAAATATCTACCTGAACAAGTTTTATCTAATGAGAGAACAAAAATCTTGTGGGATACTCCCATTGTTACAGACAGAACAGTGGAAGCAAATAAGCCCGATATTGTCGTATTCGACAAAACTACTCGTAGGGCAATAATAAGTGATATCGCAGTCCCACTGGATCATAATCTGCTGACGACTATTGCAGAAAAGAGGAGAAAATATCAGCCACTCTCAGTTGAGCTGAAAAACTTGTACAAACTAATAGAGGTAGATATTGTACCCGTGGTTATTTCAACTAATGGGCTTGTGGCTGAAGATTGGAGGATTGTGAAAGAAAAACTCCATCTAAATGAGTGGCACCTCAGAACCATGCAGAAGGCCGTGTTGCTGGCAACCACCAACATTGTGCGCAAGGTTCTCTCCCTAAATCATTGAAGCGGAACCTGAGTGCACTGGAGCAAGAACTTCTCACCATCTGTCTCGCCATATGTGTTGACGTTCTGTCCTTGAGTTATACTTGAAAACTCCGGAAGAGCGTGAAATTTTGAAATATGAAATAATAATAATAATAATAATAATAATAATAACAACTTGAGCAAATCAAAAAAGAAGAGAGAAAGATAATGAGGAAAATTCTAGGAGCAAGACATATTCAAGATGGTTACAGGCTGCAAACAATTAAAACAACGGAACAGTTTTCAAACATCGAAATTGATATTAGGAAAAGGCAAATGAAATTCTTTGGTCATCTCAACAGACTACTGGAAAATCGACTGACAAAAAGGATACTAAATTATATAACGTCACTTAAAAATTCCACACCTTGGCTAGATGAAATTCGAAAGGACCTCAAAAACGCAAACATAAGACCAGCAGACATTTTAGAAAGAGACGCCTTCAGACACAAAGTAGACAAATGGGAAGTTATGTCAGAGCAACCTAAACAAAAACAGTACAGACCAAAATGGTCAGAACATACACGAGACTTCTCGGAAAGAATGAAAGCCTGTTATCATATGTTTGTGTTAGAATGCCTTAATTTGTTTTGTAGATTTTAAATATGTCAGTGCTACCATGCTTTGATATTGTATCTGTGTGGTATCCATGTGAAACCAAAAACTTTGAGAGTAAACAAAATTATTATTATTATTATTATTATTATTTATTATTATTATTTAATACTATTATTCTTGTTGCTGTTAATTATAGATGAAATCCCAGAGAAAATTCTGTGATGGGGTGAAATGAAATTTCATTACTAGTTAATACAAGTATATCTGCACAAATCCCCACCATTCGAGCTTCTTACTGTCTAGCATGGCACATTGTGCAAAATGACTTTATAAGATTTGTTTTAGTGGTTCAAAAATGAAGCGAATAACAGCTGGATAGAATAGACCAGGAGTGATACCAAACTGCAGCATTAACAATTTTTAAGTAATTTTCTTCAAGGTTTACTATGAGTGGATCCCAATAAAAAAAAAAAAAAAAAAAAAAAAACACCAGCCTTTTTTTACAAATTTCAAGATATCTTATAGTACTAATACTTTTCTGAATGTAAATGACATTAGGATTGTGAAAGTCATACAAAAGTCACAAAAAAGTAAAAGGATTGAACAGAATGTGAATGTAATTATTCAGGATCTATTTGATGGTATTAATTTTTGATTGTATAATGGTATTAATTTGATGGTATAAATACATTATCAAAATTGTGAAAACGATGAAAAATGTTGAACAAAATTGAAGAACCAACATTCAAAATATTTTTAATAATTTTTGTATGTATGATTTTTCTGTATGAAAAGTATCTAGAAAATAAATTAAAATACTTAAGTGGAATTGAGAATTAATTGATTTATTGAATTGGAGGAATTTGAGATAATACATATTTTTGCTCTATGAAATCAAGTAAGCAAGTTTTTCCAATACTTAAACAAAGAATTTATTTATTGCAATTAGGAAAATTAAAACTAGAAAACAAGTAAATACATTTTTTTAATGTTAAAAAATTAATTCAAAAACAAGGATTATAATTTCTAAATCGGCTAAATACAAAGGATGCACTGAATTTCCAATGAAATGAACATAAGTAAAATTTAAATATTGAAAATTAATTGAACTTATTGCTTTGTGACATGTAAGTTATGAGGACCAAAATGAATTACACATTTGTGAAAAGTGTTAATGAAAGTAGGAAACTCTTCAGTTTTAAACATGAATTCTTGTAGCAAAGATTTAATTATCTTATTCCAACATTATTAAGATATACCTATTTAAATAATCTTTGTAGTCCCATGTTTTCTTTGCTCACATTACCTGTCATAACATCATTGTTAATGAGTATTCGGTTCGATTGCAGAAAGATCTGGCACCATTGTTTGTATTTGTATATTGGTTTTCTTATTTTGTAAAACATGTATTTTAGTTTTCATTTAGTTTTTTCTGCTTGCTTGCTGGAAATTATGTGGTATGCGTCCTAATCTCAGGCCCCTCTTGATTCTTATACCAAACAATGCAAGAACCTCTTATCCAGTTAATGACGGTAGTGTCATCAAGACAATGTTATATTTAGAGTTGAAACATGTTGAAAAACTCGACACTATTGGTCTACATAATATTTATTTTCCTGATTGTTTCCTGCAACTTTTGTGTTCTTTGATAAATTTATGCAGATACATGGGGCCTGCAAAATATTCAGAAAAACTGAGACTTATTTCTTCTTTAATGTCATAATGCAATGACAACTTTCAAAATGTTACCAATTAGGTTCAATAGCATTTTCAATGAGTGTTAATTATTGATATTAATTTTTGTCTCCTTTTATTATTGTTATACTTAGATACATATTATTTTTTATATTGTGTGCATTCTTCACAAAACATTTTGTTGTAACTTATTTCTCTGCAATTTTGAGTTGAGTCTTGTTTAATTGCTTTTTAAGATTTCAAGTTTGTCAATGCTTTGATTTTTTTAGGTTTTGAACTAATTTTGTTAAATTTGTAATGTAAAATTTGTATGTTGGTTGGTTCTGTGATATTTATTTTATATTATATTTTCAAGTTTTTAATTTTCAGAGAGTAAAGTTGTCAGTTTATTATTTTGCTTTTATACTGTATGATTTAAACTATAACTTCCATATTTAATTTTGTAGTGGGAAAGAAAAAAAAATATTTTTTTTTCGTTTTTGAAAATGTCTTTTAATTTACAAGTTACCCTTGCCCTTCCCAAAAGCAATACATAAATAATAATTATTCATTTCCTACGAAGCATATGCAAGGAACGGTCTACCTCAATGGCAAAGAGCAACGCGCGTCGATGCGAACGTCACTGCAACTACTTGGAAGAAGTTGGGTACACGACGGTCCGTCCACTGCACGTAGCTCCCGTTCCCGCGCCTCAACTGCATTCGCATAGGCCGAAGACGTGGTGATATGCTCAAGAAAATGCCACTGACCTCTGAGCTTTGCAAGAAGCCATTCAGGAAATACAAAAATGGCACAAAACCCCAAACTTCCAGATTAACACTAACAAGACAGAATCCATGATCCATTTATTATGGGCTGCTGATCCTGCAGCCGTTACTACTTTGGCAACAACTCCTACTACAATTGTGGGCATTAAAGAAGGAATTTCCTTTAAATTTTACAAATGTTCAGTTCTGAATCACACAATGAATACGAGAATGCTCGAAACTTCCATAATAAGTTGGGATAACATTCTTCGAATACTGAAAAACAATTTTTTTCGTCCCGTTCTCCCCAGCCGCCACGAAACAGGCACGCTCCGCCCAACGCTCCCAGACGTTCCCTCCTTCGTAGGGAAGCTACACCCCGACCTGGAGGAGCTCAGGGGCGTCGTCATCGAGGCGACGAAGGCCCCCGTTTCCGGCATCAATTGGCTGCATCTTGAGATCCTCATTGATCAAGCTGTGGAGAAGGTCCAGGCACTCTGCCTGCGCAACCCGGCCACCCCTCTGCGTCCCGGTGCAGGCGTCACTCGTCCCGACAACGCTCTCGCAAGCAAGGCGAAGATTTCTTCCATCTACTCGTCTAACGCCCGCAGAGCGATGCGTATTGTTGCGGCGATATGCGAGAAGTTATATCGCGCGCCAATTCGGCAGCGCGGGACGGAAGGCAGCAGGGCCACGAACCGGCGCGAAGACCGCCCAATGAGTGAGCGGCCGGCGAGCGGATCTACAGGCCCGAGGCGAATCTGCGACGCGGAGCGCTTCTTAACGGGCCGCACCGGCCGGAGGGGCACTCAGTAGTGAAGTGCGATCCTGAAGCGAAGTAGTGACTGTGACCCTAGTGCGAACTCTGCGACGTATTTGGTTTTCTCTCTCCGGCTATTTTTGGACGACAGTGCGCGACTTTAGGACATCTACTGGATTTTGGAACACCACTGCTTTGTACTACGGACTACGCTTTTGGATACTTGTAAACTGGATCACGCCTGTAAAAGTTGAACCAATAAATTGTTATTGTTGACTTGTGTCTTTTCACGTACATAACACGTATCATCTCGGGTAATGAAGGCCCGAGGTGTGAAATCGACCCGGAAGAGCTGTCGGACCATTTTTCGCTTCCGGCTTTCGACCTCCCGTCTTTGGAGGGCTGCTTTCCGGTGGCTGAAGGGCGGCCCACTGTGAAGGAAACTACCTTCACGGAGAAGGAAGAGGGCGAGCGGCTGCAGGGAATGGCCAACACGGCTCCTGGCGACGACCGCTTGCGTTATAACAACTGGCGTAAGGTCGATCCTACTTGTCGGCTGCTCTGCTCCAGTTTTAGAGCCTGCGCCAAGTTTTCACGGGTGCCTTCTAGCTGGAAGACCTCCAACACTGTCCTGATCCACAAATCGGGACACAGCGACTCTCCAGCTAATTGGCGCCCTATTGCCTTGTCTAACACCATTCTCAAATTATATTTGTCTCTATGGGGCCGTCGACTGAACGACTGGGTTGAGGAAAATGGCGCCCTCTCTCCAGCCCAGAAAGGTTTCAGACCCCATGACGGGGTCCATGAAAACAACTTCCTCGTCGAGCGGCTCCTTGACGAGGCCAAGAGTGGGAAGATAGACTGTGCCTTGCCTTCGTCGACTTCTCCAATGCCTTCGGTTCTGTCTCCCACCAGGCGGTTCTGGAAGGTTTGAAGTCGGCAGGTGTAGGCAAAAAGCTACTGGATGTTGTCAGGGATTTGTATACCGACAACCAGACGACCTATCTCTCATCCAAGGGCCAGGTGCCTCAGAGGTGTGCGTCAGGGTTGCCCACTCAGCCCTACGCTCTTCAACCTCGCGATCGATCCTCTCCTCAGGTCTACGCTGGCTCTCTCGGATCTCCGCATCCCGGGCGGTGCCTACGCCGACGACGTTTGGCTGGCGGCCACCAACCTGGCGTCACTACAAAGGATGATCGACCACCTGGCAGCTCAGGCGGCCAAGATCGGAGTCACTATCAACCCTAACAAGAATGACTCCCTATCTATTAGAGACGGCACGGTCCACGACAATACATACACTGTGGACGAGGCCCCCTTGAAGACCCTTACTGACGCCGACTATACCAGGTTCCTTGGCAAGCCGGTGGGCTTCAATATCATTCCCCCTCTTGCCAAGGTGAATGATGTATTAGACCAAGCCCGCGACGTTGCTGACGCTTATCTTGCGCCTTGGCAGAAGATGGACTCCCTGCTCACCTTCGTGCTCTCGCGCCTCTCCTTCCCCATCAGGATGAGGACGTTAGCCGTTGGTGACGCTGACGACCTAGACGCCTGGATAAGAGCGTTTATTAAAGCCACGGGACTCCCTGACAACGCTTCCTCGCACTACATCCATGCGGGGAAATCCGGTGCGGGCATGGGTCTCCCGCAATTCACAAAGGAGGTCCACTACGCTTTTATCGAGGGGGCGTTTAAACTTCTTACCTCCCCGGACATTACTGTCCGTGAAATAGCCAACGAACAACTCCGCTCCACCGTGGCACTGAGGATGCGACATCTCCGCGAATGCAGTAACGGATTACCTCAATGGATCCCCCATCTCCCACCAAGGCAGGGGGAACCTATGGTCAAGAGCACGTCAGGCCTCCAAGGCAGCCGGAATTCGCTGGGCTTTCTCCCTCTATTATTTACCCACATAAGGAGGGGGAGAAAGTTATTACTCCTAGGCAGCGGAAGAATCTGCTCCGCTCCCTGCGGCGTGCCAACCAAGAGGAGGCCTGGAAGAAGCAGCCGGACCAAGGCAGATCTGCCCACGACCTGGCCCTAGCTGGGGCTAGATCTTCGCATTTCATGCGTTCAGGAGAGGGCCTCAGGTGGACCGACTACCGGTGGGTCCACAGAGCACGTCTCAACCTCCTTCGAGGACTGCGTGCTGGATTTCCGTGGGCCATGGACTCCGCTGAGGGCTATTGCAGATTCGGCTGCAAAGACCCTAAAACAGGAGCACAGTCACTAGAAACTCAGGGACATGTGATCTGCCACTGCAAAAGAAACTATCGCGCCATCACCTCGCGTCACAACGTAATTGTTGATGCGATCAAGGGCGCCTCTTGCGCCATGGACTGGCGCGTGGCCGCTGAGGACCAAGTGTTCGGGAGCGACAATAAGCGCCCGGACCTTGTCCTTGTAAACAGAAATGGAACATCCTACAAGATCATTGATGTGGCCGTGGCCTTCGAAGATGGGAAAGGCTCCCTGGCGGCGGCCAGAAAAATTAAGCTTTCTCGCTATGAGAAGACGCTGCAGGAGACCCGAGCCATCGCCGGGGTGACGTCGGCGGAGATTGTCCCCATCGTCGTCGGGGCGCGTGGAGCGTGGGATCCACAGAATGACAAGCTGCTGAAGCAACTCGTCCACGAAGACTACCTGCCAGTCCTTCGGAGGCGCATAATTAGTGCAGCTATTCGTGGATCTCACGACATCTTCAAGGCACACATGGCCTAAATCCTTCACAGCCCTTCTAAGGGCTATGCCGCTCCACACTTAATAGCCCTTTTCAGGGCTCTGCCGTTTCACCTCATCTGCCTGTTCTTCTGCCTTCCAATCCGCCCTTCTCAGGGCGACCGGTCCTTTTCAGGACCACTCCGTCCTTTTTAGGACGATCGGCCCTTATCAGGGCCACTGTGTGTATGTGAGAGAATGTGAGTGTAAACCCCTCCACCTCCCAATTCCCTCTCACGAACAGAAATGATGAAATGTTCATCGCTGATGATGAAACCACTGATCTGTTGTCTTGTTCGTTACCAAATCGACCGATAGATCTGACACTGCATTCAAATCCATGGCATACCACTCACCCCTTGTCATCATTCACCCCGTGTGTGCAGCGTCATTGTTGGAACCCTCCGGCAATGAAACAATTATATTGCTACATTATTCTACTAGAGCGCCCCACAGCAACAAAAGCTGGTATACGAGAAAATGTCATTTTAACCCGTTTGAAAGACTGTAATGCCAAAGAAAAAAAAATAAAGTTTTTAATATAATTACTAAAAGTATAATAACGAAGGATTAAGAATTCACACTGGGTTTTAGTACAATCACTAGAAGATGTCTGTAATGGATAAAATTGTTTAATGTTTAAATGTGGCAAGTATCTAATTTTTACATGACTGATTTCTTACTGTGCCAAATACATGTCTTTATCCACTATATGCAGTTATTCAAAACTGAGTATGTAATTCCATTCCTGTATCAAACTTTCTTAAGTACCAATCCCGTAAGTTCTACAAATCTTTTCTCTCATGTAAACTAATTATTGTGGCTATAATGAGCAATGTAAAACTACACATTTTTTGTAATATTAAATTATCATGAACTGAAGTTAAGACGAGTACTAAGGGCATTATTCTACCAGTCAGCATATTACTTGACTGTCTTTCCCTAACCAGTGACAAAAAACAAAAATACTTCATTTTCCAAATAAATCTGTTGTAAAAGGCAGTTTCAGAAATTACAATTTTTCAAACCATGTTCAGAAGTTGAGGATAGAAGCAATTATCTGGCAAATTAATTGACAGTTCTCAGGAAATTTAAATTGCATGGTCATAATTAGGGGGTGGATTTTGACGGCCTAAAAAACCGCCAAAAATGATCAATACAATATTATAAAAAATGCCCTAGAAGGAAAGAAAAATGATGAGAAAAATTTGATCAAAACCTATTCAGATGAACAATGGAGATGTTACTGATGTAACTGAGGCTTCTTACTTTTGTGCAAGTGAAGTTTGCAACAGTACATTATGAAACTATTTCCATGACTAATAGGAACTTTTATAATTTCAACTTCAACACCGAATAGTTTTGTGGGAGTTGACAACCAGGAATCAGTCAAGGCCACCTCGTAGAGAGTTTCCTACCCTGCCATGCACAGATGGCTTTGGTTTATCAGTGTAGTAGTCACATAGGATGAAAGTGACATTACAATCCAATTTATTTTAAATAATATTGGAGGAAAAAACAACAACAACAACTAATAACTGACAAGCATAATACAATATTAAATACAATCTTAATGTACAAAATCAAATGAAACATTTACTAGAACTATTCTCAATGATTAATTGCCAATAATTGACATGTAAACTTCTCTGTGATTGGTAAAGAACCTGTATCATAAAGAGTATCATTATGTATGGGGTTGCAGCAATCAAATGACAGAATTATACAATGAGAGTAGAATAACACGTATTTCAGTTATTTAAGAGGAACGAGCACTTCTTTTTGGGTTCACAACTGACAGAAATGTGCTTTGAAGTTCACATATAAATAGAACTACAAGAACTAGAATTACTCGAATTGATGTCACAAGGAACTAGTACATAAAAACTTGTTGCGTGTTTTCTATTCACTAAAAGTTCAACAGGATTTCTGTAAAAAAATCAATGTTTTGTTTTGGTTTAGGACGGCGGAAAAGACACCAATTAGATGCCGAAGTTGTTGAGAGAGTTAAGAGACCCAGCAACAATAAATATTTCATTTAACAAAAATGGAAAATGAAAGAAAATTACCGGAGTTGCAAATGGGTAACGAAAATCAGCTGACATATTATTAAAGAATAAACACCTGCAAGAAACCCAGAATATGAAACTAGCACACATGAAGGAACTACATGAAAATGACAAAATAATTAAAGATTTACAAATCAAGATGTTTTTGCAAAAAACAAAATTAGAAAATATATAATTACAATAGCTCTAAATTGTTTCATTATGATTATATAACCCTCTTCATGAGAAATATCTTTCAATGAAATGTCTGCGAGCTACCAAATCAGGACCTTGATTTCCCACGAATTGAACCTTGAATACCAAGGAAATAACAACCTGTTTTGTAACAAAAGAGGAAATGGTTCAAGTTCAAAATGATTTGAATAAACAGTTTTGAAAACGCAAAAATAATCTCCGAGGCACATTCCATGCATCCATTTGAGCCTCTGTCACCATCTCAAATTGAAGCAAAACAACGAAGTTTACTATAGTGTTATATTTGATGTGTATAATCCTGCAGAGTGTCCAGATTTGAAGAATAATTGTTATTTTATTTCACTCATTACTCAGACAATTTAGAGGATACGAAAAAAACTATTGTCATCCCCTTTGTTAAAGGCCTCTACAAGATCAGATCTACTTTAAAAAATTGTGAGTTTAAAGTTGTTTTTGGTAGTCACAATGAAGGTGAGCATATCATCAAAACTGGTAAAGATAAACTTAGTAATGATAACAAGATCAATGTTGTGTACAAAATAAATTGCAAAACACAAGTCTGTGGCAAGGTTTATGTAGGACAAACAAAACACCATTTAAATACTAGAATTAAAGAACACTGCAGAAATGGTGAGAAAAAGGGTGATGATAATGTTATCTATAAACATACTTAATGTTCTGGGCCCACAATGGACTGGGAGAATCCAATCATACTTGATCATAAAACTAACTGGTACAAAAGATTAATTTCAGAGATGCTTTTCGTTAAAAAACAAAAATTCAAAAAGATTCTTCCAATCTGAATAACATTTATGACAAAATAATCAATAATATATCGCTGATTCTCCCCCCCCCCTTCACTGTTCAATTTAACTTTTTATCTTTTCAACTCCTAGGTTTTCAATTAAATCTTTGGTTCACCACATTTCCCCCTCCCCTCTGACAATTATTTTCACATAAATAGACAATTCATGTTTTTTTTTCTTTCTTCTCAGTTCATTTTACCTCCCAATTATGTTACTGTTTATATCAGAGATCCCACTCCACCATATTCCTAGATGCAGTAGGGTCTTCAGCATTTCATTTTATTGAAGTTGGCACCACCAACATATACATTGGCTTGACCAGTTCACAACATTTAACATGTTTTGATACTTTACCCCCATCTCGATCAGGTTTTTCATCCAGTTTCCCTGATCCATTGAGCAAATGCTGAGATGGCCCCTTGTTTTGCTTCTGGACATAAATGTAACTTCATTTTCTGTACACGTCTTCTAGAATTCAGTGGGAAATACAATTATTCAAATTATCGTTTCCATGTTGTCGCAGCAGGAAGTATTATTCCGAAGGACAACATGATAGCCAAAATTTATTGCTTATTTATCCTTGAAAATAGATTTTATTACATGGGAGGATTTTTTTTCTTCAAAATTTAAGTAGTATATAACTTAGTGTAGGGATCACAGAATTTTGAAAATGTGCACACAATTCACTTTTCCCCATAGCACGTCATAAGCAGTTTTAACTGTTTTTAGACGTAAAATAAATAAATAAATAAATAAATAGAAGTAATTGCAAGAGTGCCTTCCATGTTGCATCAACCAAATTTCTTAACATCCTTTAACTTTGACAAACAGATAAGGTGTTAACTATTGGAAGTTCCTGGTTAATTATTTTTCATATCAACATGTATACCTCACCTCACAATTATATAGGTAACATGTTTCTGTCTCGCTGTTCATATATTAAAACTATCAATATATGTAACATATTATGTAATATATTGTAATCGATTGTTTGATAAATTGACCTTTCCGAAACTGAAGAGGACCTCAATGTAGGTCGAAACTTCTGTAAAATATATATTAATTTAATTGACTGGAATTGTTTCATTGTAATGTTTGGCTTATCCAGTGATCCCTGATTTATTACACAACAGTTATGTTGCTTCATGAATGATTCTTTGTGGTATGTGGGTTTTATTGAGAAGCTAAACAGTGAAGAAGGAGATGCTACTATTAAATTCATGCATTCACAAGGATCTTCTCCATCATTTTACTGGTCTGATAATGACAGTAGCAAAATTCCATTTTTGTGCATGTTGTGCGATACTCAATGCTACTACAGGAAGAATCTATTCTTCAAGCAAAGATTCCTACAATACAATTCAAATTATTGCAGTTGCTAAAAAAAGTATAAGTTGTGAGAAAAAAGGGTGATGATTCACCATTTGTGTAAATGCACCAAACATTTTAAATGTTTCCATCGAAAAAGTACATAATTATCAAAACACAATTATAATTTTTTGTCTATATATACAGTACTATATGCCCATTGTCATACATATATTTCAAATTTTTCTAAGATGTGGCCCTTTAAAAATTATTTAATGAATAATTTAATACATGAATTCAAATAAAATTTTAAGATTGACTGTCTTTTCAGCCAATGGCAAATTATGGATCTTACATATTTTTATTAGATCACTCATTGTCAAATTTGTTGTGCAGAAATTTTAGAACAATTTCAATTTGTCTAACTAGGCCTCATATAGATTATTGAAGTCAGTGAAGACCTCAAAAAAAACTATGTATATCAGGATCCGAAAAACGGAATAAGCAAACCTGGTAAATGAATACTGTTCCGATGCAGATTTCTTTGAAGGATCTATATCATCATTATTGTCGGGCTTAAGAAGCATTATGCTTTGTAAGCAGCGATGTATTTTGATTGTATACTTTGATAATTTTTGTTACTATTTTGTACAAAGCAGATGGGCATAAATAAATAAAATTTAAAAAATATTATAAATTATTTATTTACAATTAGTAACTACGAAGTGGTTAAATTGGCTGACTCCTTGTTTCACCAACAAAATCAAAAATAGTGGAAAGGTATTGCAAAATAATAATTATCCCAAAAATGTGATTAAGAAATGTGTAGAAATTACAATTCATTAAAAAGCCTTCTTATAATGTTATTAAAGATTTATATCATCCACGTGTCATTTGTGGAAAACAGATGATGATCCTCAACAACCTTCATATGTTGATACGCACCATGGCAATGTGTTGTCATGGTCGGCAGGTGGAACCGTCTCTCATAAAGGGATGAGAGAGTCTACGATGTTACAACCCTCCTATGCCTGGCGAAGAACTTTTTCCGCAGATAACTTGATATATCGCAGGAAAAAGTTCACGACAAAACGTAGATTGACAGCTATTCCTGTTACTTCCGAAGGAAAAATTTCAAGAGAACAAGAAGTAACAAGAAAATATACAAAACACTTTACAGACATCAAACAAAGATATATAATGTCACTTAAGTATCCCCAAGACCCAACTTGACAGTCTCGGCTTAACCATTTTTTTGACCTCTGTATCATAAATAAATACGACTTGACAATTAAGTCCTTTTTTTTGTGTATGAACTGCAGGAGATATTGTGCAAGTTTGTCTATCTTGTCTGCATTCATTATAATTCTTCTCTTTGATTCATCTCTTGACTCTGATTCACAGTAATGATTACTTTTCTTTCTTTTTCTCTGTTTCTTCTTGTTGTAAAAAACTTTTTTACGCTTCTTTGAAAAATTTTTGAATATAATTTTACTTTCTTCTTTCACTTCTGATTCAGCACAGGATTCTAATCTACTAGAACTATCACTAGAATACGATTTCTTTTTCTGGTCTTCTCTAGGGTGTATATAATTTTGCTCTAGATTATCAAGTACTATAATTTTAGATTCTTGTTTTTCCTCTTCTTCAGGAAGCATAAGTTCATTTTCAGAAGCAGGTAAAGTCACAAACTTTGGTTTGTTGTGTAATTTTGTTTCTGGTATCTTCTTCAGGTGCTTCTTCTCTTCAATCTTAGATTCTGTATTCAGTTTTTCATGATCTGATTCATTATCAGCAGAATTTCTTATATCTCTTCGTTCTTGAGGAGAAATGTCTAGTGTTCCCACAAGTTTCAATACACCCTTGCCTACCAGATCGTATGAAGGATTTTCCATATCACCATGTTTCATTGCTGAAGACTCAAAACTAAAAGCTTTCATGAATTCCTCATAGTCAGACGCTAATTTCAGATTAGTGTTCGCATCAACACTATTTTCTGGATAGGGATTATTTGTTGAACATTCCTTAGGAAGCTCAGTTGCATAAGCACATTTTACAGGTTTTGGTATATTTTCTTCATTAATTTCCTTACAATGTTTGAGATTTTGCTTGTTCCCTGTTTCTTTGTCTTTCAGAACATGGCTGTCTTTTGCAACAGTGATAGTATCTTCGGAATTACTTTCATTAGCACTCGAATTTCCACTACTGCTATCACTAGAACTATAACTCTCACTGCTTGATTTATCTTGATTGTCCACTGGCATCTTATCTTTCGCACTTATTTCTGCAAAATTATTTTATTTTTCTTCCCTCTTTTCTGAATCGTTATTGACATTCTCTGGACTCTGAGAATTATATAAAGTCATATCATCTTGTTTGTTTCGGAATTTATCCATAATTTGATGAATGCGAGTGTTGTTCCAATGGCTGTCGTCACTTGAATTCCATCGTGTCTTTTGAATAAGACGCAACTTTTTGAGTTCAAATATTCTCTCTCTCTCTCTTTCTGCGGCCTGTCTCACCCTCTCTTTTTTTCCAATTACCATGTTTTTATTTGCCCTACATCCCACATTTTCCTAACTAGTTCAGGGTGTAAATGCACCCAAAGGCACTCATGCATACAATATCACATAAAAGAACATCGGTAGAAAATCAATAGTTAGGAACGTCAAAGATAAATTGGATAAAGAACAAGAAAATATAGTTATCAGATTTCATGTAAAGATGAAACTAAAATAAAGGCCAAAATGACAACTTGGAATAAGAAATAGAGAACAAAAATAATATCAGAGAACCAAAAAAACAGGCAAAATTCACTCGCACAACACATATTGGAAAAAAAAAACACAAGTTAGATTTTGAAAATATAAACATCTTAGATTCTGAAGGTAGATTTCCCTTATATGACTTCTGAAAACATTTACATAAAACTAAATGAAACGATGAATACTATGGAAGAAAGCACACAAATATCAAACGTTTATGACAATTTATTAATGAGATCAAATAGTCAGAATTAAAAGTACCTATACAAATCTCCACGTTCAATGATCAACGGCTTTATTCATGTCCCCCTACCCCCTCCCACCAGGCTGTGCCATCCCACAGACTTAATACTTTCTCCAATGAGCAGGTACTTGTATTCCAAATGCGTACATGTTTAGAAGGTCTGAGATATGCAGTTTCATAATGGAACTGTTTTAGTTTGATAGTTTTTTCGTTTCTTTTTTTAATGTAGATTCTCCTCTTTTACATGGCCCTTTTATAGTGAATCAAAGCTACAGGTGTAATATTAAGCAATTTATATTTCAAATGTACTTCAGGTAAGTGTTCACCAGCACTGGTGCATTTTTGTAATAAGTTTTACTATGTTATAATATTGTTAAGACTGCATCATTTATCTTCTTTTTGTATAATTGAATGTGATGTTATTCTGTGTATTATATATTTTAACGTGGTGAATTTAAAATTCCACCATTTTACCATCATAAGGCCTTGAAATGTTGGCAGAGATAAATTTATATTAACAAATCTGAAAAGAAAAATAACTGACAATCCTTAATAAATCCCTGACCATCCTCCTAAATGGTCATTCATTTCTCCTATGTGATCGAACATTTGCTGGCATTTAAGATCTAATGATAAAAGTAGAAGACTCACAGAAAATCAAAGGAGACATTTGCAGCCAACGACCCTAAATTGAACAAAGATAGTGGCAAGTCTCACTCATGCTAGCAAAGTCAGGGAAAAAGGTAAAATATGTAAAACTTGCGATTAAATAATGCAAGATATACTAATGATGTTCTTTATCCATTTTTTTAAAGGTGTCTACTTGAATAGGGGAGTTAAAGCACACAACAAATGCAATTCCCTCCATAAGCAAATATCATGGTAAACTTCATATTACCATGTTAATCAAAATAAATGTTATTGAATATTACTGTATTTTCAACTTTCCTTAATATTTAAAACAATATAGTGCAAAATTAAAATTCATCTCTTCAAAACCTGAAAGGCAGAATATTTGAACACACCGAAACCCAAAATGTAAAATCCTCCCTTCCAAACACTTTCAGTTCTTTCCTTACCAAATCATTAACTTTGTTTGAAAGTTTACGATTATTTTGGAACATGGCATGCTTTTACTAGTCGTAACAAACAAACAATCAAAAGTACACATTCAAACATTGTTCATTCCATATAATAACACTGCTTCTCTTAATATGAAGATGAAAAAATACGGAACAATCAATATTTTAATTCCAAAACTCTTCACTCACTACCTCTGAAGCCATGTGATGTTTTCTATTTTCGGCTCTTATTAACGAGGTAGCATCCTCATGATGAGATGAATAGCAGAGTAGGACGACTCCATACATTTCCATTTCTGCAGCCCTAAAAGCAACGCAATGCATCTTAGTTCAACAAACGGCAATTCAATACATCATATTTCTATTATAAAAGGCATTAACACAATAGGACATTTCTTTTCAATGAGCAATATTTTTAAATTCTGATTTCAAAATGAAGAACAATTATATTTTTGTTACATTGTCACTTCAAATAATCCTTTCATCCTGATTTTCCATCACCAAATTTTACATACTTTTAGAAAGCACATCCAAAATATTGTGAACGGTCAAGTTACATCACACACAAGTAAGATATTCATTTTTTCACATGGGGTAAATAGATCAACATTCTTACAAAACTTCGCAAAGAAAATGGGCAGAGACCACATTGCCACTTCGAGAGGAAGTAGTCACCTCACTTCAGTTACTTTATCTTAGTCTTCTTTAATTAAATACATTGTTTACTCCTATTGTTCTTTAATGACTATTTTAAAGTTCAATTCCCCAAAAAATTCACTTCCATTTCACATAAAAAGTAAGCATCATTCACAACAAATGTTGTAAATTAATATCCATTGCACACTAAGTATTTTCACATGCAACTCACCGCTCTTCACATCAGCTTGCTGGAAAACAAATTAGATCCAGAAACGTCAAAACACACAGCTCCAAAATCCTCATGAAGTATTTCCTCGCTGCACTATAATTTCCATGATTTCATTTATTTTGTGAAAAAAATCGTGAAAACTATATGTGAAATATGGGAGAGAAGTGCCATCTGCGGATTTTTTCTTGAGCTCCAGAATCTCTTTCCCACCTTTCAACCATTAATAGTTGAATGATGAATAAAAAGTACCAGCAAAGCGAGGTTAGCAACAATTGAAATCGCTGTTTGCACATCAGCATCCTCGCAAACGTACACAAACGAGGAAGGAGCTCAGCTCAGCGGACTGCTTGGATCTGCAGTCTGCAACATCTGCGAACATCTGCCTTAATGCAGGATGAAATTTTCATTGTTCTCCGACAAAAACAAGCATTAGGTACTCCTGCTCCATACTTGTACACGCATAGACGGAAACGATGATGAAAACGGTTAAGATGTAACCATCCTGCCGCACCGCTCAGAGCGCTTCTGTCGCCTACACAGAAAAAACACGTTTTTGCACGCCATTCAACATTTGAAAAACTAGACATTTTCGTTCTCGCGTATTAGACAACCTATTTGCAACGGTAAACGAACAGCAGATTTGATTTTTCCGTATTGCTAACAAAATAGTAACCCACCCTGCTAGCGGCGCCCTGCCGGCGGCGCTAGCCGAATGCGTTTACTACGCTCCGTGAAGTCACGAAGGTTAAGCGCATTCGAGACACTAGAGGCTAAAAACTAGACGGCGATTCGTGACTCTAGCGCTATTGTGGTGCTTTTGGGAACTATTACGAGCTGATCTTAGTGCCGACCGTCGCGGTTCTGTCCGTTCCACCCGTTCAACCCGTTGATTGGTTCAGCCCACCAAAGTGCGCGATATCCAACTTTCTAAGATGGCCATGAACAACTGACTGATCCAGAAGGTATTTCGGGAGGGAGGGTGCAATTCTGCTCAGGCCCCATTCCAAATTATAATTTTTGAAATAATATATCGTTAGCATGAAATTAAAAATGTATAAGTATTTGTAATGGGATTACGATTGGATGGGAATATGTTTTACATGGGATGAGATCCATATTTTTTGTTTTTTCATTGACAAGAAATTACGAAAATGCTTGCTTTGGAGGGGAACTATGGCTCACCAATCCCCTTGGATCCGCCTCTTCATTCAAATCTTGACTAATACAATATTGTATACATCTTATTTAAGTTGTAAACTATTAGGAAACTTGTAAAAGAAAAAAGGTTTTGAATTTCTTCATGAATTATGACAATTTGTTCTGCCCTAGGGAAAATTACTTATTTTTAGTTTGTTAACTTTTAATATAAATAAAGCTATTTAAAAATTACATTTGAGTGGTATTAACAGTGAAAACACAATTCTAAATGCATGAAATGCAACTAAAATAGCGCAAGTTACACAAAATCCAGGGAAGTGCTTTTGCTGTTGAAAACAGTAGATCATTAAACAAACACTATTTAAATGAATATTCATTTTTATATATTAATCAAAATGGAATTAGTAATGATGCCTCAGAATGTGTACATTTTCTAATTTCTCTTCTCTTTATCTTCTTACCCAAAATTAAAAATCAAAACGTATTCAAAAATTTCATGTTCATTGACACATATATCCAGTCCTATAAAAATAATAATTATAGATCACATAACAAAACAACAAAGAACATTTTGCAAATAAATTACTATAATTAATATCTTAATATATTTTAATAATTGGCTATTCCTTTGACATCAGAAATAAACATTCTATTTAAACTAATAAAGCTAAATGCAGTAAAAGAAACAATCTCTCTATAAAATTAAAACATTTAAAGGAAATCAATGTAAATACCATGCCATATTCTCATGAAAATAAGTATTAATAAATCACCATGAACCAGTAAATTTAAATGAAGATGACTATAGGAAAATATGTGTAATTTACATGTTGCCCCAAAAAATGATATAAAAGAAAGTATAAATTTCCTTATTCAATTGCATATCATCTCCAGTGCCCCTCTGAGGGAGGGGCAACTGGGGCAATTTGCCACAGGCCCTGACTAAATCCTCAAAATCTTCTTCTTCTTCTTTTTATTTTTTCCCCTTTTTTCTTTTTCTCTTCTTCATTAAAATAAATCTATTTACTTCTAATACAAATTAACCACTTAAAGTTAAAGTTATTTCTGTCGCAGGAGAAATGAATTCTGTTAATGTGTTGGAAGAGGGACTTTAGTTTGAAATATGGGTCCCCTTTGTATCTATAGTTGCCTCTTATTTTCTATGGGTGTTCTGGGCAATCACTCTATTATTGAATCAAATTTCAGTGAATAAATTTAAAGGAGAGGGAGCTGGCTAAGTAAATACTCTAAGCAAAAATCCTTACAATTTCAATCTAGGCAATAAACACATCAAATCTCTATTAACAATGAATCTACAACATCATGCAGTTCATAAACAATGATTGACCAATAAAACAAACCAGAAGAAGTTGAACAGACAACTGTCATTCAAATAGACACACTAATTAATAATTTTCAAAATTAAAAAATCAACTGATATAGATGATGTGAAATCTATCATTCTAAAAAAAGTGTAAATCAGCTTTGATAATCATTTTAGGCTACTTAATAAACTGCTTACTAAAGGACTGTACCTTTCCAGATGCTTTGATAGCACAACCAATACACCGAAAAGGAGACACTACTGTTGAAAAAAACTACCGCCCTATAACTCTTACTATTCTTACATAAATTTTCAGTAAACTAATAATAATAATAATAATAATAATAATAATAATAATAATAATAATAATAATAATAATAATGATAATAATAATAATAAGAAGAATAATGATGATGATAATAATAATAATAGTAGTAGTAGTAGTAGTAGTAATAATAATAACAACAACAATTCTAATAGTAATATCAATTATAATAGTAACAATACTAATAACAAAATACTATTCATTCAGAAATGATTTAACGATATTATTAATGATGCCTAGTGCATCTAACAAATTCAGGGTGAAGGAAAGAGAATTCTGGTTTGGCATTCTCCTTCTACATCAGTCCAACTGCAATTTAACACAGGCAGGACGGGATATGCCAGTTCTTTTTTCTTTGCTTCAACTTGAACAGTCAACATGAAACAGAAAACCAATGGGATTAGAATTTTTATTTATGTTTTTTAAGGGAGGTAGTGATGTGATTTGTGTATTCCTTCGCACTGTAGAACATATTGTTAAGCAGGAAAGCTTTCAATTTACTTTTAAATCTATGTATTGTGTTTATATCTTTAATATCATGGCTCAATTTGTTGTAAAGTGTAATGTCCTCTATTAGGGTACTTTTTTGATAAAGTGTAGTGTCAGAATGGGGAACATGTAGGTTATCCTTTTGTCGAGTGTTATAGTTGTGAACATCAGAATTTAGAGTGAAAGTATCTTTGTCTTCCATGAGAATCTTCTTTGTGAGGACAACTATTTCAAATATGTACATGCATTGTAGTGGAAGAATCCTTAATTTTTTACACAAGGGTTTGCAAGACTCCAGCTTATGAGTGCTGGTCATTGTTCGCAGTATTCTTTTTAAGATAATAAATGTACGAGTGCTTTCAGGGGCATTACCCCAAAATATTAATCCATATTTCAAGTGTGAGTGCACATTTGCATAATACATTGTCCTAAGAGTCTCAATGTTGAAGCTTGACCTGAGGGTGTATAGAGCATAGCAAGATTTGGTGAGCTTCTTATTAAGATTTGAAATGTGAGCATTCCATTTTAGGTTTTCTTGGATTGTTAGACCAAGGAAGGTAGTTTAATGGGATATTGTTACAGGATTATTATTTATGAGCAAATGCTGAGAGTTTTTCTTTGCATCAGGGAGTCATGAAATTTAGAGAGACTGTCTTATTGGTGTTTATGATGAGTTTGTTATCTTTAAACCATTTTACTAGTGCATGCAATGTTTTTTGAGTTTCTTTTTCTAATAATTGTTGCGTGTTTGCTTTTATGATTATGTTTGTGTCATCTGCAAACAAAATTATTTTGTTATTTTTTAAAGCCAAAGGCATGTCATTTATGTATGTAAGGAATAGTATTGGCCCTAGGATGGATCCTTGCGAGATCCACAATTTATCATCTGAGGGCAGGAGTAGTACGAGGAGATTTTGTTATCTTTAGTGTGCTGGAGGGTAACTACTTGGCTACGGTTTGATAAATATGATTTAATCAACTGACCTGCAATGCCTCGGATCCCTAGCATTTCTAGTTTTGTTAAAAGTATGTGATGATCAATAATGTCAAAGGATTTTGACAAATCTAAGAAAAGGCCAATAGGAATTTCAAACTCAACTCTGTTCTTTTTGTATTTGTTATTGTTCGAATGATTCTCTTTTGTATTTTGAATGTTTGCCTTAGCCTCTGGTGCTTGGCCCCATATTATTATCCCGTATTTGAGAACAGAGTGCACATTTGCAAAGTACACTGTTCGTGCTGTTTCTTATTATTATTATTCTAAGAGCATAATTAAGTTTGCTCAATTTTGAATTTATATCTTCTAGGTGTGACTTTCATTTGAGGTTCAATTGTATGGTGATTCCGAGAAATTTTGTTTTCTGTGCTTGTGTGATGCTGTTTCCTTCTAATGTTAAATTTAGTGAGTATTGTTGTGTTGAGTGGGAGAACGACTAGAAAAAGTTATTCTTATCGGAATAAATAGCTTACTAGAGAAAAAAATACTTGTAAATACTCAACATGATTGTAGACAAAGACTAGCCATCTCAACAGCAGTTGCCAACTTCTGCCACACAGTTTGAAATAACCTTGGACAAAACAGAAAGATTGCAACTCTATTTCTAGACTTATCAAAAGCCTTTGATAGTGTGTTCCATGAACTCTTCCTAAAGAAAATAGAAACCATTGGAATATGAGGTAAAGTAAATTTTCTTTTTGAATCTTCAACAGGCCACAAATAATGTATGGAAATTTTATGGGTAAAAGCAAATAGTACAATCAAATTACAGCTCAGTGCATACAGGTGTTCCACAAGGATCAGTACTAGGATTAGTATGTCTTACTAGAATCAGTACTATGTTATAATTTTTTTAAAATTTATTTGTGCAACAGTGAAAGACAGAATTGTGTATTAACGGTTTGCATTGGGTAGTCTATTTGTTTTTACTTATAATATTTTTTTTTATTTTGCATAGTTAAATAGTTAAGTGTAAGCAAAACAATAAGGCTCTGTATGAAAACTATGTGGGGTATACAGCACAGTACAGGATGTATGGTGCACTAATAATAATACAAAATGTATATCATATAATATATAACAGAAAATATATCACAAAGATTTACATTCCCACGTATATCACTATAGAACACAAAAATTATTCACACTGTGACACAGTATTGAATAATTTTATATTCCATATGCACGAGGTTGGGCAAAATACTTTAAATTTAGTACTTGAATACTTCAGTTCGAGTTTCTTGGCTTCGGAAGGCAATATAAAGACATATATTCCTAATACTAGACTGTATCAGTGAATATAGGAACGACGTGTAATTTTTGAATGAGATATTTCGGGAAAAAATGTTTTATATTTGAAAAATAAATATATCTTCTCAATGAAAATCAATATTTTATGTATTATTTTACTTAAATAATATTACTTTCAAGTAATACATAAGAAAAATGCAAATTTAAATTATCATTTACTGAAGTTTTTGTTTCCAATGTCAGAACTTTTATTACTGAAGCTGCATGTTTTACATACTTGAAAATATGTGGAATCTATATATTTAAAATAATCAGGTATTCTGCAATGGCTTCGTTTAGAGCTTCTACTGAACCGATTGTTGTATTTTTTCTTTTAAATGAAAGAATATGATCCCTAGATGTGTTATCAGATATTGTTTCTGTTGATACACCAACATTTACGGTGTAAATTAATTAATTAAATCATTCTTGAATAGTACGCTTATCAATAGTCAATTGTTTTATTTCAAAGGGTGGCAGTTTCAAAATCGATATACATGATTCCACGATGCTTGATGTTTTGTTTTGATTGTTGAGATTTGTTTACAATTCATCAAGGTTTTGTTTCAGTGTAATAATTGCATTGTGGTGTTGACAGTTTGCATGTATTTGCTTCTGTGGTGTATTTTGTAGAGAGCACAGTGGGTTTTGCTCGGTTGTACTTTAGTGAAGTTGTTTACAGGTTCTGTCGAATTCGGAATCGTTGTCCACCCGCCCCAAAAGACGCAAACGTACATTAACTGGGCGCAGGGAAAGAGAAAGTCAACGTAGGTGTCGTGATAGTGAGATCATTTGGTTTTCTATTGGGTCATTGTCTATGAAATGTCAGTTTTGTTCTGCTTTGTACTTTCCATGTGAGAGAAATTCTGCAAACAATTTACTCTGTGTTGCTTAAATGGGAAAATAAGTTTACCTTCGAGTAATATGCCAGAAGAAATCAAACAGTTGGTAATAGGAGATGATGACACAACAAAAAACTTTAGAAATAATATCCTTCAGTATAATAGTGCTATATCTTTTGTGCCGATATTGCATTGCCACCTGGTCATGGGCCATACGTGTTCAAAATTTTTGGAACTCATCACCGAATATCTTCGTTATACCCTCAAGATCCAAACAATGCAATATATTGTGAACATTAGTCTGGGTACAGTATTTTACAATTATCTCAGATCTCACTGTCAAATTTTGACGGGTTCTCACTAGTTATCTTTAAAAAATATATTAATGAGAATCCTTTTGCAAACCACCTTTGCTAAAATGAAAGGATTCTGTGACACAGATAAACTTCTTTTCCATGGATGGTTCAGGATTTCTTATTTATATCCTACATTCATTTTTAGTTAATTCAGTACATTTTATAAGTATTTCACATGCTCATAAAGTGATGGTCCCTGCTTTGCTTCTGGGCAGTAAATGTAACTTCATTTTCTTGAGCTCTTTTTTGCTAGGCACCACAGGAGTGGAGAGTTGGTTATTTGACAGTAGCATATTCAAATCAAATGTGATTGTTCACCCATGCAGTTGGGCATGAACATTTATCAAATATTAAAATGTTCCATTCTACCTTTTTCATAAGTGCGTAGTAAAAGGGAATCTAGGGATTCGGGAACTGAAGAAATGTGCAATTGCATTCACCCTACATACATCATACTTGATTCATCATGCACAATTGAAATATAATCAATATTATGTTTATTATCTTATTCCTTCATTTTCAAAGCAGGTTTTTGACGTAATGAAGTTAGTGCTGATGAAAAGGGAAGAAAAACAATTTTTTTTACTAACTAGAAATGGTGGTGTGTAGAATAGATTGGGAAAAGACTCAATAAAAGTAATTAATTTTTATTTATGTAAATCAATTTTTAATTTACTACAAAAAAAAATTGCCAATGTGGGAATCAATGAAGTAATACCCTTCCAGAGCATACCAGAACAATAGTTAAGACTTCTCTTATTGTTACACACTTTACAACTTCTAACATTTTAATCCAATTAGTCAAAAAAACAAGTTTGCTGATACTGAATACTAGAGGACCTATGAACTACACTTCATAATGGCAATATTGTCAGTTCTATTTTCCTCTTGCACACTAATTTTTATTTCTTTAAAGAGAATAGCAGGGGAGGGAAATTTTTAAAAGAATGATGAATGAATTTTTAAAAGATGATATTTAGCAAAATCATTTAAAGACCATATTTCAAAGCATTTGTTTAATAAACCACTTCAGAAATTTCATGGGATAAGTAAAATTTCTTTTAGAAAACGTTTAAACACTTTTTCCATTCTCCATTGTAAAGAACCAACAACGCTGTGCAGAAAAAATTACTCTGGGCATTACAAACGTGTTATCTTTCTTATTACTAATGTATAATCTTTCTTTTTCTCCCCTTAACTTAAAAATTTATTATTTCTGCCAACCATCCATTTCACTATTCTACCATCACATCCTAACAAATACAACCACACACTGCTGGTATGGTCGATAGTTACCTTGCCCAAGATTATTACTTGTCTTACCCATCCCAAACGTAGCTTAAATCACATTTTTGTAATCTGAATTTCATGTTTTCATCACAAATACATACTGCAAAATTTTTTTTCTAATGTTTTGAGATTTCCATTAATAACTGCAATATAATTTTAAAAAAATTAATTTTAGAACCACTGAATTTTGGAGACAGTGTAACAATAAAAATAGCTGTTTCGAGGCAACTATCAGTGTCTATGAAACAATCTAAGCAAGTCATTGCAGCAACACATGTGTACTCTTCTGTAAACCTTGATATGAGAACCAGGATAGAGAAAGAAAAAAAACAATTATGTATTACAAAATAATTTATTAAATAAAAGGGTAAAATAAAAATTTTGAAACTTTAGAGATGAATAGTGCAAATTGTTTTATTAAATTAACAAAAGGGAATAACTGTGCAAATTTAGAAATGTGTAATACAGAAAAAAAAAACAAACCAAATACATAAAATTTGATTGGCATCAAATTATAACTGAATAGTGACAAATGTTTGAATTACAAATTACAAGACAATAAAATAATATTGTCAAATTAGGCAATTATACATGTTGAATCAGCAAACCAATGGCCAGTTTGATCGAAGTAAAATCAATTAATAAAAGTGCAAATTAGGAATGAATATAATACAAAAGGAAAGCAACTGGCATCAAATTACTACTAAATAGAGAAATTGAATTACTTATCACAGAGCATTATTTAAAGGAAAACTATACATTTGTTACAATCAGCAATTTTACAAGCCAGTCCAGCAGATCATGGCCTCAAGAACATCAGCTCTAAATCTTAGAAACACCCAGTCCAGTTCACAAATGAATTCTTTAAACAAAACTCAAAACGTGATAAGTTCACCCAATTCAATCCCTCAATAAGTGATTAAATTGGGACAAACATAAACATACACAGAGAAAACAGTACTGCTGGCAACAGTCCTATTACAAAGAATTTAGAGATTTCATATTAAAGATACAACTACACTGATTATGAAAATCAAAACAAATCGTCAACAGCATGATATGTAAAAGTGTCAATGACCACATGAGCAATTAGTATATCTAACAATGAGATTAAAACGTCATGAATTTTTGACAAGTACAGTCATTTAAAATAGTAACAGGTAGAAGGGAGACAAAGTTAGGAAATAAACCACTAAAAACCAAAACCACCAATTAAAACAAAAACCTAATAAATGCTAATGCAAACACAAACTAAACTAAAAGAAATTAACCCTAATAATACTCTAATTTAATAAACACTAACAATAAGCAATATCGCTAAATGCACAGGGCACAGGCGAGAACACGTGGACGTAAAACAACACAAGCGACCATTATCCAACACGACAAGCAAGTGGTGAACAATGCGCCGACGGAAGTACAATGAATGGATCTCCCTACCACGCGTAAAACGATACGCAGACAATGAGGAATGAACAGAACCGAACCGAACGCCGCGGAACGGACAGAACCGGGAGCACCGGCTCGTAATAGTTCCCAAAAGCACCACAATGGCGCTAGAGTCACGAATCGCCGTCCAGGATTTAGCCGCAACTCTGCAGAAGCAAACGCAGGCTCGGCCAGAACAGCAAGTAGCTCTGGTAGTAACGATGAAACCCACAAGAGAGCGTCGGCAGTGGTCATATTATCATTTTTGAGAGCAGCGTCCTCTGGAAAGTGCCCGCAATGCACAGACAGCGCTACAATCGAATTGCTGTGCTTCTGAGGCAAGACCTTTTCGCGGCAAAGATGTTTAAATAAACGCCGTCAAAATTGTCATATTTAAAATCGCTTACGTCAAATGCACAAAAAAGCATTTGAGCAGATGTCCCGATTTCTGCATTACTGACGCAAACTGACAAGTTCT
This sequence comes from Teleogryllus occipitalis, assembly GCA_011170035.1. Lineage (NCBI taxonomy): Eukaryota > Metazoa > Arthropoda > Insecta > Orthoptera > Gryllidae > Teleogryllus > Teleogryllus occipitalis. Next base: position 174,568 of record BLKR01000555.1, read on the forward strand.
GGATCTATTTATTTACTTTACGTCATTTATTTATTTATTTAACGTCAAAAACTCTGTGACGTACTGTGGAGAGATGCGTATTCTATTACGGACATGTTTTCTTTAAGTTTGGAATCCCTATCGAACCTATATACAAGTTGAATTCTGAGTACAGTTGGCAACGAGCGTTTTTGTTAAGAATCGGTAAGAAAATATTCTCTCCCGTGTAATAAAAACTATAAGCTAAGACAAATCACCTACAGATTTTCGCTCTAAACCCTCATCGTCCTCTTCGTGAAGGAATCGACTTACTGCCGCGAAAACACGGAGAACGATAATTTGAAAATGTATATTTCCCACTGGAGTCTAGAAAATTTGCCCAGATGGTGAAGTTACATTTATATCAAGAAGCAAAACAAGAGGCCATTTTAACATTCGCTCAAAGGATCAGGAAAACTGAGCGAAAAACATCGACCTGAGAGTTATTGACCTAGAAACTGAGGTACAATACTTGCTACAGGCATATTTAGTCTTTTAGAATTATACAGTCCAAATAGAAACTAATGCATTAAATAGCATTGTTAAAATAAATATTGTTTTCCTTTTTGATGCTCAATATAGTCTCTAAAGGTATAGAAACGGTTATGCAGTAGAAACAATTTTTCTTGGCGTTTAAAAATGTGTAGTATTGATTTTAATCTGGCAAGGTGTTCTAAAATATGTGATTGTTTTGTAGTGAACTGTTGATTCTGTCGCCTGATGATGCCTGATGACCTCATTACTACGTCGAGTGTTATAGTTATATTATTCAGCATTCGTAAATGATGAAGTTAGTATTATTCAGTATTTGTTGAAAATGCGTTCTTACCCTTGAGTAAGTCATTTTTGATAAAATCACTGATTCGAAAATAGAGGAAAAATAATCGTAAACTTCCTACTTTAATAAAGCGAGGACCACAAGAATCACGTGGGTGGGTTTTGCTTATGACTCCTACAATTATTTCGATGTACGCGTACGATTAGGTTTTTTTTTTTTTTGTAATCAAAGGTCAGTGACACACGAGCGACGCAAAACGTACGTTGTTGGTGTCCGTCAATTTGACGTCCGTTGGTGGCACGCCACACGAGTACGATCACCTTCGCACAACGGACGTCAAATGCAACGCAACGGACGCCGTATTGTCTTGTGCTAGCAAACGGCCGCGGAGTTGAAAAATACTGAAGTACGCGAAAAGTACTCAAATTTTCGAAAAAAATATACATGACCTTATTTCAAAATCTAGCTTTAAGGATCGTATTTTATTAAGGGAAGAAACTCTCTTTAATATTTTAATGGTAAGAAGACACCAAAAAATTTTTGAATTTTTGCAATTTTCGAAAAATTAGGGTTTTCAACGAAAATGAGACTTGCACCATTCTCTGTAGTGTCCTTCACACTATCCAATAACAAAGTTTAATAAAAAACTGAGCCGTTTTTTAAATTTTGAAAATGTCACATGCGCTTTATGTAAAGTACTCCCCAAAATTAAAGTGCCAGTTTCAAATTCAAGGGCCCGAGACATCAGACAGGTCGATTGTGGAATATCAATTTTTGGAGAAATTCAGATGAACAGTTTATCCGCAAGCGTTGCTCACAGACGGACAGGTGTTTTGTCCTCAATCTATTTTTCGGTATCAAGGTCCCACCAAACATGGATCCTGGATACACCACATGTTACGATTTTTTTTCTAAATTTAGCAATTGGATTATCCACTTCATTACCAGAGCCCGGAAATGAGAGTTTTTCTGTCGAAAATTTGCCGTTTTCCCGCAGCATTACATCTCTACTGCATAAGCGGTAGCGAGAAAGAAAACTTTGGAGCAACTTTTGAGTAAACTGAAAATGTCCCTGGGGCTTCATGTAAAGTTCTCCTAATATTTAAAGTAAGTTTTTTTTAAATCGTAGAGCTTCGAGTCGGGTCAGATTGACCGGTATATATTTATTTTGAAAAAAAATCATACGAATGGTTTAGGCACCAGTGTTGTTCAAGGACGGACGGACGTTTCGAAAAAAGAAACTTTTTCGGTATCAGGGGACTCCAAAAGCATATTTCCGTTGAAATCTTCGAATTCGATTTTCCTTAGCATTGCAGAACGTTCTCTTTTCTACCAACATTACTTCATATATACGTATGTATACGAGAAAGTAACTAGTTGTGTTTTAGAATGTCGCAGACTTTTTCGGGCTAGTTAGTTTTCTAATCTTTTTAGTCTGAGCTAGTTTTTCGGTTTTGCTTCACCTTCTTCCCAGCTTCTATTGCCGTCTAAAGGACACTTTTTCACTTTCATCACAAATCGAATAGGCTACTGAGTACTTCTGTGAAGAACTGTTGTTGCATCACGTAAATATTATTTGAAGCAACTTGAAAATTACATTAAAAATTATCATTGAAAATTACATTAAAATCGACGAAATCTGCAAAAAATGCATTATAAATGACGGGAAAAGATAAAAAAATACTTTAGTCGAAATCGACAAAAGATGCAAAATAATGACCCATAAAAACTAGTTATTTCCTTTTGTCATAACATAAAATGAATTTCTATACTAAACGGTATTGTTCTAAAGTGAAAAGAAAAAAATGACATTTCATTAAAATCCGCCCCTGGTTATAAGGAACCCATCAAAACTAAAAGCAAAGTTTCAAATTTACAGGATCTCAAGTTGAGTCTGTTCGATCAGAGAATATTGCATTTTGAAAAGTTCCTCAGCATGTTTTATGCTCTTGTGATTGCATGGTTAAAGTGATGCACCACTTCACTATTTATTATTATATCTTTGGAACCCCATTTTTCAGAATATCATTAAATTGCCGTAGTATCACCGGGAGATTAAGACCCTTCAAGAGGAAGCAAAAATAATTTAAATCGGGGAATATTTGCGGATTTTTTGGCTGAATAAACAAAAAATATACCAATGAATTGTAAAATCTCCTCCTTTCGATCCTGGTTAAAAAGAGTAGGTGATATCCTTGTTCTAAAAACATATATACAATTTTGTCTCCCACCATACATTTCGTACATTTTTTACGACGAATTGCAAACAGCTCCACGCAAACTGAAAATGTAAATAAATGTAAATTCGAATCCTATAAAAATGGGCATTGTCTTAAATTATGACATCTAATTTTTTAAAGAGTCGATAACATAAAGAAATATAAAAATAAACTCAAAAGAAAAAATCATCAAACAGACATTTTATTTCGATAAATATCATTACAATTAATGAATTTAAATTAAAATACTTGAGCACATAGCATTACAATGCATAAAAAACGTTTATTTTAATAACAATAATGATTGATGAGAGATTATGTACAAATCTAAGAGCAAGTAAATGTGAAATCATCCGCTTACTGACAGCAATTCCTCACTTTACTCAGTAAACTTCATTAAGTACAGTCACCGCTCGTTAGAAATGGAGTCTACTAATGAGCAGATCTAATATACATTTTTTTTCTAATGTAAATCATGTTCCTGGAATAATTGATTTCAGGAAACGATGAGGAATGATGTGATTTTTATTCTAATCTGATGATGGTGGTGTATCACATTTCTTCTCTCCAGTCTCCTTTGAAGTTTTCTTTCCTAGAACATAAAAATAGTAATGTTAGGGAGATACTGTGATGTCGAATTTCAAATGTTTTAGTTATATATATATATATATATATATATATATATATATATATATATATATGTAAGGTGCCTTGTGTGTTTGTGGGAAGATGTTTTGGCATACAAATGCGATGTACAGAATCACGATTGTTTTATGTAAATTGCGAAGGCCAAAGGTTTCGTCACTCAACTCGAAAATGTTTAGCAAAACGTCAACTGAGGTATACAGCAAGCTGCGATTATCATCATGTATTTATTAATTAGGCGCTGACCAAATATTTATTTACGACTATCACCTATTAAGCTGCCCCGCCCGCTCTCGCCGTTTTTTTTTTTTTTTTTTTTACGTAGCTCGTTGCTCATCTCCTGAAAAACGCTCTGTAGCTGTCATAAGATATTTATCATATTTGACACGAGCACACTCACTAGAAAGGGAACATTGAGCACATAATTTGCCCAGGTTCACGTATTTGTCACGTGAATGTTAAAATGTGAAGTGATTCTGCACAGGCAGTACGCCTGCGCTCATGATGGACTGTTTTAGAACCATCATTTGTCCGATAGGGATTCAATGTGTGTAGCCAGTCAGCAAAGTAGACAGCAAAAAGCGTCTCATTCTCGAGAGTTTGTCGGCGAAAACCGTGGGCAGCAATTTATTTTGAGGTCTGGAAGAAGAATTACCTTCAATATATTGGACTCGTATCCTGATTACCCAAAAAAATCCTGAGATATTGGCACTTATGTAACTCGTTAACAGATGTGCATTGCTACTATCAGTTATTTGGAGTTCCTGATAAAGGTATTTCAATTTTTATTGCAGAAGTTATCTGTGTTAACAGAGGATTATCTTGGTGAATGTTATCGTCATAAAAAGTATGAGAATCTTTGTTGTATTATTCCTCTTTTATGTACTATAATATGCTAACGAAAGATGGATCTAATGATTACAAAATTGTATGATAATAATAATAATAAATAATAATAATAATAATAATAATAATAATAATAATAATAATTTGTCACAAATACAGCATAAGCCATGTAAGACAAGTCAGGACATTATATAATCATACAATGTACAATGCAAATGTAATTCAGGTTAATGGTTACACACTTTCAGAGATATATTTGTTCCTGCTTACTTAAAATTAGTTAATGGCTTATGGTTATGGCTTTAGTTATGGCCTATTAATTATGGCTTTTCCATTAATAAAACAAAATATTCGAATAATTTACAAATTTGTACAGAATCCAGCCAAATGTTCGCGCTGTCAACCGAAAGCTGAATCTGAGCATTCAAAATTCAGTTGAATCTCCTCGCTCTTTAAGATCAGTCCTGCCCAACGGGCTGGATTCAGGGCTGGAGTCACGTAAAATGCGTATCACGGGCTACTTCCCTCCCTTCCTTCCACTCCCTCTTTCCTTATCTGCAGGCGCCCCACTCCCTGTACGTACCCCACCTTTCCAGAACTGAGTTTGGAAGTACTTCGGGTGGCTCTGGTGGTAACCCGTGTTCCCGCGACTGCTCTACGGTCAGTTTTGGCCAGGCCGTTCAAGATCAATAACATCAACGCAGCCGGGTATTCCTTACCGACCGGGAGAGGTGGCTCAGGGTATCAACTGATGTCACTGCAGGGTCTCTGACCGAGAGGTCCTGGGGTTCGAGTTCCGACAGCGGCAGGATTTTCGACAGTAGCCAGATAGCTGGGTCGAGTTCTATTGCTGTCTGGAGAAGAATTCTAACAGCCGGCTGATGTAATCGGTAGTTCTCAGTGGTTTCTCCGATCATTATCAGGAGAATGCCAGAGCAGTACACTAACAAACGGGCCACGGACCGCGCGCGATGGTTCCTTCCTCTTCCTTCTCCTATCCTCATCCCTTACACACCCGTACACTTACATGCATTACACTACCACATGGAAACTGGTCGTGAGTTTAGAGCGTGTTCCGGCTGGGGCAGTGCCCAGCTGGTGGGAGATACCTGGTTGATGAAAAACCTGCTAGCTGGCGATAGGTTAGCGCCGGATCTCGCCATCCGGAGGGGTAAGATCACAGCTATCTCCCGAGCACAAAACATGATCTTCACTTACGGGACTAATAACCTTAGCCGTTGTCGCGCCCGGAATCACTAGTAAGCAGTCAATCAATCATGTTTCTTACCGCCTGCGGTGGCCACAAACTTCAAGGAGTGACTGAATATTCAGAATCGCGAACCGCCATCTTCTCGATCTCGTTGGAATTCGTGGCCCAAGGGGTTGCCGCACTTCCCACACGACACCTGCAAAGAAGCCACAAAACATGTTACCGAGCAGCCGATTGTAAATCACACGTCCCACAAAATGTTCACGCAGGTTCTGATATGAAACTAGTGTGAACAAAAGATCACAGGATCTGGAATTTTGGATGAAAAGGTTCATTGAGTTTTGAGAGCTAGGAGTATTATCGAAGATGGTTCAAAAACTTGGATGCCAAGAATGTTTGAAATACAAAGATTAAATTGTTTTGAGATGTGGTTCTGATACGAATATCTTGAATATTCAAAACGCAAAATGATGAAATTTGACTGTCAAAATGGTGAAATTCTTAGAATACTACAGGCAAACAGAAACTTGTGTCGAAATCTAAATAGAAATTGTTGTATATTATTTTTACCATTATTTTTCTGTTACACTGGATTAACTACTGTGTAGTTCAATTATAAATAAACGAGTACACGAAGTACAATTCGCTATGTCCTAGTTTTACTTAGTGGAAGGGGTGCCGTCCCATGTGGGACGCTCTTTAACCTTTCAGCAGAACAGATTTTTCTTTACTTTCAATTAATCGAAAATGTTTTTCCATATTACTGCAGGAATGTTAAGAATTGTGCACTTGATGGTTTAAGGTGGAGAAAATTTTCTCTTGGGAAGTCAGAAGCGGATTCTAGTTAGTTGAGGGTCACGGTTGTGTTGAGAATGATATTTTTCCTAGTTTACAAATATTGTGGACGAGAAGATCAAATAATTTCGAGTAGAACTTAACTAAGATGCTGGCAATGTGTTGGGAAATTGAAGCCCTGAAAAATGTTGGTTGTTGGAGACGTAACAGGAAACATTTACTACTGTTCTCAGGACTTTCTTTCGAAAAATATGAGATGTTTAATGGACGAAGTAGGGCTTTGTGTGGGGAAGATTTTGTGTGTAGGGAAGATTTCGAATCACAGGGTGTAATTCGCGGAGGGTGGCGTATGTCAATTATGTAATTTAAATTCAAAGATCATTTACTTCGGCATTCACCTTGGTGTACGAGAGTAACTGAAGGAAACTTCGAAGATTAGTATGTGCCAATAGAGAGAGATCTAAAATTCTGGCTGGTCTGCATAGCCCTGAAGAAGGCCTCGACAAGATGGTTGAAACGTCGGTAACACAGCCTCCGACGCGGCGTCACCCGGACATCCAAGATCATTTAGGCGTAAAACACGTCCGCGCGTATCAAAAAGTAATAGAACTTCGAAAGACAATTGCGGAGGAACTCAGTGTCCTAACAACCGTATGGTTGATAGAATGGAGGAGGATCGTTACGAAGAACAGCAGGAAACACATGTCGAAAACGTAGTGCATGCTAATGAAGAGATGCGCAACTGAAATGGTGCAGTGTGTGAAAAGCTCTTGGAATAAAATAGTTGAGGGATTTCCTCGATTATCATCTGGCATGAAGTGTGTGAAGACGCCAAAATGGCCATGGTTGTGCAACCAAAAAACTCAACGCGGCCGTTGTCGGTCTCCCTGGTAAAGCATTTGTGTTGAAAATGAGATGTATAATTGGCGATAGATATGCAAGATGATATGGTGGGCAATGAGAAAGATGGGAAAGATGACATCATTGTTAACAAAAGCCCACATTGGAGTCAGAGAGCGATTTGGAACCCTCCAGGAGAGGTAGAAAGCGAAGGTTCTGGCTGTTATGCTACGCATCGCCCAGGTCAGGAACAATTTCCGGTATGTGCACACGACCCATGACTGAAACTTAGGGAAGTAGTCAATATTAGGGTGGCCATGTAGAAGGATCAAAGATAGCTGTGAGAAGAGAGAAACGTCAGGTCTGAGAATGAACACATCTGAGAGATAATTACGCTAAAATGAATTGGCAGAAGGGCGAAAGAGAAAAGGCTGAGATGGTTTGACAAAATGTAGGCAGAAGAATGTTGAAAATAATCCAAAGCATGTGGGGGAAAGAAATATCTTAACATTAGATTGTGAAAACTGAAGATGTTTTATTGAAGAGAGAAGTGACCAACCTTGAATAGGATGAGGGAGATACAGAAAAGAAAAATGAAAGATGGAACACCGCCTCCAAAATAAACGTGTGGAGGAGGCGAACAGAGGGGAGGGAGACAAGGAAACAAGGATATGTACAATGCTTTTATTTTCCAAGGGCATATGGAGTGTTGTACTATTTACGAGCACTGGGAAATTACTGATAAGGTATCCGCTGAGTTTGAGTAACGTCTTGTACAATTGACTGGCAGATAAAGGTAAAATACTTTATGTGAATTTAATTTTCCCCATTCAGTTAAAATTTCCTAGCAAAAAGCAATTTCTGCAAAAATAAGGCGACACCGTGCGTAATTGTATTAAATCAAAGGCGGAACTTAAACAGAAACTTTTATTGAATGTTCTGATTACACATATGTGTTAACGTATGGATAGGTTAACATATGTTGTAAAAAGAAAGCGAAATAATAGAACGTAGGCTGCGAATTGAAACAATATAAATAAAATTTTGAAGAAAATAGTTGGAAAGGGCATTTACGACGTCGAAAGAAATGAAAGCATTACAATACAAAATAGGCTGTACATGAGAGCGGATAGGAAATCGAATGGGAAAATAGATAAAAAAGAATGATAAAAATGTGCATAAAAACCACCTAATTAGGAAGAGAAGCAAAGGGCATCCAAGAAAGAAATGGTAAGTATATATTCATTTGGAAAAATTAATAGGCTACTACACAATAGGATGATTTACAATCGTAAATCCGCAGGTGTAGCTGCATTAGGTTTATGGGAGGGTGGGTGGGGGCGGTACAATGTATATCCACCCCGGGTTACACTGGACTTTGTCAGGCCACTGTTATTACGTTACTGACATTTGCAGAATCTTTAAAATAATTAGTATCTAAACTATTATATTTCTGACGAAGAAAAGTTTCGGCATGCCGTGCCACCCTCGTTTATTCTGGAAAAGTGTTAATAAGGATTCGTGTAATCACTGGTGACAATATCAAGTTCTAATCAAGTACTGACGCGTGATGAAACAAAATAAATACGATATCAGAATAATATTGAATTATAGATTGTTTTCTTGGAGTGATTTACGTACTCACATTGTAATTTATTAACACTCACCTTCAAAGCTAAAGGTCGATTTTCTTCAGGAACTTTACTCAAGGAGTCTTCGTGCAGAGGCGAGGCAAAAGCCGGCCACGGAGTGTCGTGCTCATATTTCGACAAACTCGAAAAAAGTTCGTAGTTGCATTTCACGCAATGGTAGGTTCCTGAAACACAAACATTTCATACAAATGCTTTGCGCATCGAGAGAGTTTTTGAAAATGTTTATTTCAAAACAAAAAAATATACAATTAGTATGGATTAGTAGCAAATTAAAGCATTCTGTAATTTTTAGATGAACGCGGAATGCTTATATATCATGCGTGTATAGATGTTATTCATAAAATCCTCGCTTGCAAAATTATTCGAAGGAATATTTTGACCTTAAATTTAAAGTCGCACATAAAAATAATAATTTTATTTTCAGTAAATTTATGATTTTATTTATTTATTTTTACGTCAAAAACAGTTAAAATCTGTGTGTGATGTGCTACAGGGAGAAGTGAATTCTGTGAAAGTTTTCATAATTCTGTGATCCTTACCCTAAGCTATATACTACTTGAATTATGAACACAGAAAGAAATGAGCGTTTTTTGCGAGGATTGTTAAAAAAAATATTCGCTCCGATGTGTAATAAAATCTACTTTATAGAGTAAATCAGCTATAAATTTGGACTCTTATCCCTCATCATGTCCTTCGTGAAGGAATAATACTTCCTGCCGCGACAACCTGGAAAATGATAATTTGAATAACTAAATTTTCCACTGAATTCTAGAAGACGTGCATAGAAAATGAAGTTATATTTATGTCCTGAAGAAAAAAGAGGCCATCTCAGCATTTGCTCAAGGATCAGGGAAACTGGACGAAAATCTGATCGAGATGGGTCATTGTCCGAGAATTTGCAATACTTGTTACAAGTTGTTTAGAATTATATAGTCCAAGTGGTAAATAATACATTAAATATCACAGGTAAAATTAATATTACTTTCTTTTTGATGCTCAGTACAGTCTCTATTTGTATAGAAAGAGTTATGCAACAGAAACGATTTTACTTGAGATTTAAACTTTTCTATCCAATTTAACACTTTGCCAGATAACATTAAACGATTAAATTCGATAGAAAAGTAAATTTGTAATGTAACTAATGTTCATGTAATGCAAATATTTTTATAAACACGAAGTGCAGGAAACCTTTTGCTTGGCTTCTCTTTCAGATGAATGAAAAACGGGGGAGAGTTCGGAAACCCTTTCGAATATTAATTGTTTTTCATATAAACTCCGAACGGAAATAGATCATTAGACATAATGTCGCTTTCCCGCCCGAACCACTTCTAACATCATGTGCACGTGCAAATTGAGGAAATGTGTGCTTCAATGCGCGCGGTGACTTGCATAATATTTATTGCAGGGTTTTTACTAAAATATACTCCAGTTACTAAAGTATAGAACTTCAAAAGTCTATCAAATTGTTCTCGACTCAAATATTTTAAAACAGTGGATCCACGATATCTTGAACAACTATATATTGAATTACTTATTAACTCAAATGCCTTTGTATCTCGAATTTCGAAAACGCGTCTCCACCTGACACATACATGCAGAGTACAGTCTCTCAAACCTCGAAATATTGGTAACTTGGATTTTACTTTCTCGAATACGTATATGGTATAGAGAAAGGCATGAAATAATGCTTTTTCCAAAATATATATTTGAAGTTCTAGCTCAAATCAAGCAGTTTGCTTACAGTAAAAGTCCGAAGCATTAAAATTAGAGCAGTCCAATAGCATTTATATGTTCGAATTTTCGAAAGATGAAGGAATTCAGCTGTTTTCGGTACTATTCTACATTCTCATTATTGAAGTTATAAATATATTTAATTCACTCTACTTCAATATTAGCACTTTTGATTATTTCAAATTGAGTTTTTTTAATATTAGTGATTTTCACGTTTTTTTTTTCAATCTAATTGTCAACTTTCCAAAAATACGAGATGATTTACTAACATCAGTGTCGTGTTGGTCCCCATTTCTTTAATGTGCCCTAAATATTAGTCGAACTCTTGTTCTTGGTCATGTCGCTGACGCAATGCAACTATTGTCATTGACACACGCTGGCGCGTGGCCTCGCAGAGATAGCTTCTTTTACAAGCTTCTGCTATTCTCTAACCTCAGAGTGGGGTCACGTGATTATCTCAGAACTACCCAACCACAAGCCATTCATTCATGGCAACGATTACGAGTAAAATTATAGCGAAATCTCGAGATCTGCCAACTTGATAGTACAGAAAACTAGTGGTTTTCCTGCAACATAGCAGTTTTTCTCGAACAATTTTGTAACTGTTACGTAAATATATAATTGTTATTTTGTAATTTATTGCAAAGATCTGAGCACATTTCAACCGCAATCGCATTTAAACATAGATTTCCCGCCATCTTGAAGGGATGGGAGTGATTTCCCTTAATGTGATGATGGCAATGTAACAGATCGGCAGTCAGCTATCCTATCGGTCATGGCCTCCTTTTGAAGCGCCGATTGCCTGAGAGGGTGGTGAAATCCACAATTCGTAGCTTAGTCAGTGGGCTATCAAAATACTGCAGTTTCAGGAATGGCCAAAAGTAATCTTCTTATTTTATTCCACTACCAACAAAGAATTGTCCAGCAAACAGAGAAGGCTTCAAGAATCTGCATTTCGTATAGCGGCGGGAGAATATTGTCAACTCAATCCTAAGGGACACATTTGACTTTATAAGTGGATCCTTGCAACTTCTCATATTTGATTGCCTAAGCTACAATGAAATGCAAGTAGCAGTGTAATATTTGCTAACAAGAGAACCGAGAACTTCGAAAAACGCCTCGCGCGACTCTCAAAATGTTTTCAGAAAGTGTAAAGGATTCTATGTAGAACAAGCGATTTGTTCTAGCTTCTGCCTTGACGTATGGCTGAAGGACATAGTATTGTTGGATCCCATAAAGAAAGTTAAAATTGGGCTATTTTGAATTGCAAACTTTGGTTCACGCTACGCAAGTACCAACAATTTACCAAGGAAAATGGGAGCACCCCGAGAAAAATCCCCGCGAAACTGCTTTGTCCTTCATAAATTCCACTTCTACCCATTGAAAATCGATCCGCATTCCCAGTCGTAGCGGAATGGCGGCCTGGCCACTAACACTGCTCCATTTTTTTTTCCTAGGGCTTTTATCCAGCCGACAGCCGGTTGCCCTTTACGTCTTTACGCATATTCGACCATACACTAGACGAACACTTGCGGGCTCCTCTGATCTGGGGTCAGCAGAACGCGAGGCCCTCCGCGACAATACACACACAAAGTCAAGGGACAAACAGCCATGCCCAAGGCGGGACTCGAACCCGCGACCCTTCGGACCGAAGCGCTGAGTCGGTACTCGCTCTTAGCTACCTCGGCCATCCAGGTCGGCACACTGCTCCATGAAAGACGTTTAAATTTGTCTTGAGTTTAGATTCAGGCTACCCCACCATTCAGTACACAGGGACCATCACCCTCGTCCCGACTTTGGTTCGGAGACTGGCGTCGCTATCCACCACTGCATCACAAAAACGGCGCGAACTTCCGTTTCACATGCGACCCTTCAGTATACATAAAACTGACGTTGTCAAACAGATTGTAAAACCGCTTCTTAATTTAATTACCCGAAGGTTTTATCTGATGTCAACTTCGTAATAGCAGGGCTCAGTGAAAGTCTCTCGTGAATACTCGGCTTCCTCCTGAATCATGCACAAGGTTTTGCCAAAACCCTTTTTCAGTTACGCAAAAAGACAGATTACTTCTTCGTGAAAAAACACCTAGACCTAGTTAATCCGTAATAAAATACACAGCACGTTTGATATTTGAATGTGAAGAACTAAAACGCAATTAAATAATAATCACATATTAATGATAAAAATTAAAAATAAATAAATACATAAAATAAAATTTTTTAACACTTGTAAAAAAAAATAATATAGCAGAAGAAGTTGCATGGGTGACACCGCAAAAATCATATAAAATGTTTTTCACTCGAAGATGAGGTTATATTGGTTTATTGGTGATGTGCTGTTAACATTCCAAATATTTGAATATTAGGTCTTGTCACTGCCAACATTTCTCTCTGTTGCATGAGCATCTTTCCTTTCCGTCATCATCAGATCGGGCACAAAATAAACTTTTCCGCTTTGAAACGATATAAATAAATTGATATTTTAGTAAATACGAATTAGATTTATAATTTTAATGCGGGGAGAATGTACATAAGTACGAACATAATAGTGTGTACCAGATGTGACGGTGATAATTAAGGTATCAAAATCTGCTAATGTTAAAGGAAAAATTTTGGAAATGAAAATGCCTTCATTTAAGAAAAAGATAAGTTAATTTAGTAACCTGAGAATTTAAAGCATTTTAATAAACTGATTTTCTCTCATTTGCGTGAGAAATACATGAGGGGCATATCCAAAATCAACATTGTCCTTTATCATCAAATTACATTGCTCTTCCGAGTTTTATAAATCCAACTGTGTTAAAAGTGTCAATTTTTTGATATTTTATTTATTCATTAAATGTAACAGCACATGGGTAATTTTTGGCACGTGTATTTCTTCTATCTGTAAAAGTGTTTTTTTTCTCTTAGAATTGTAAAATAATTTCTTAGTACCCTATTGTACTTTTACTGTGGTATTGTCTCGTAATATGATCTGATAAGACCGGATAAAACGAATGACAAAACATGACCAGGAAACAGATTGAAGGTTTACCATCGTGATTTAATTTTGGAATCCAAGATTTATTAAGACTTAATTATAATATACCGCAAGGCCAATATATTAAACGAATTAATTTCAACGAACCATGAATTTAATGCATTATATTTCATAAATAACTGTATGATATTGTTAGATGTTGCTATTGCAAATTAATATAATATACTGTTGTAACGAATCATAACGCAATTTTAATTATTTGATAACGTATCGTATTTCTCATACAAAATCTAATAGTACTTGTGTATTATAAATGTACGTAGTCGCTAATGACTTTACCTTTGATACAATTGAAAATGACATAAAACGAAATAAAAGAGCATTTTACGCAGGCGACATCCAAAAATCGCCTAAATTACAGTTTGCCACCGAAAACACAGGAGATACAGAGGATTATCACGTCCTCAAAATTCTCATATATCTAACTAAGAAATTTAAAAGAAAAACATGTTACAAAATACTACAAGCTTATAGGGCATACTCTTGTGCGAGTGAAATTAAAGATGTTCGAATGGGCGAGCTGCGTCTCACTCACCCGATCTGAAGTGGTCGCGGTAGTACTCCTCGCCCTTCCATGAGCAGAAGGCCATGGTGCGCCCGCTCCGCGTCGCCGGCGAAGACTAGCGGTAGCGGATCGCGCCGTCAGCCGTACACACGCGCGCGCGACTCAATGGGACGGCGGCGGCGGCGGCGGCGGCGACGGCGACGACGAAGCAGTGCGCCAGAAACACAATGCAACGGGCCACAATACAACTGGAAACCGGTCTTCTTAAGGTCCCTTATTTTAATTGGAAAAGGTAAATTAAATTTTTAAAATCTATAGGAATTTAATTCATAAAATCTGTATGACTTTTTTTTTCTAAATTTATCTAGTTCAATATTCGAGCAATCCTGAGAATGATTGTTGAAAGTCTCATTTATTTCTACCGTATACGTTACTTGTAAAAATTATCGTTGATTGATAGTGATTCCGAGCGCGTCAACCGCTAAGGTCGTTAGTTCATATTTTCCCCTCGAGAGGTGGTGGTGATCTTTCCCCAATGGATGGCGTGATTCGGCGCCGACCTGCCGTCAGCTAGCGGGGTTGTTCCCGGCCTGGTATCTCCCACCAGCGGGGCATCGCCCCAGTCGGGAAAAGTCCCGACCGGTCTCCCGGCATGTATGGTAGTGTATGTTAGTGTAAGTGTGTGTGTGTGTGTGTGTGTGTGTGTAAGGGGTGAGGATAGGACAAGGAAGGTGAAGGAAAGATCGCGCGCGGTCCGTGGTCCGTTTGTTAGAGTGCTGTTCCGGCATTCGCCCGGTGTTGATCGGAGAATCCACGGAAAACTACCGATCAGAGTAGCCGGCCGCCAGAATTCTCCTCCAGACAGCGACTGGAGTCGGGAATCGAACTTCGGACCTCCCGGTCAGAGGTACTGCAGTGACATCAGTTGATCCCTGAGCCACCTCTACGGGTACTTGTTGACGTACTATTATTGTTATTGGTATTGTTGTTGTTATTAATATCCACACATAACTATAAAATGTTTTCGAAGTGAAAGAAACATTTTCAAAGTGAAATAAAACTTTGTCGACAGCTGCAGGTTGATATTAAGAATGGCTATTCCGCAACTTGTCATGTTTTCGTTCGGCTTTCAGTTTGTTTCGTATCATTCCGTTTGTAATGCTGACAATGAGTTATTAACCGAGTCGTATTTATTTCTCTCTCTCTAAAAAAGAGAGAAAAGACTGTTTTGAACAATAGATGTCAAAAATGAAAATTCAACAAGGATAATTTTAGAAGTGATTAAATTAGAAGATAACGAAAATGTCTTGAAAATAAGTGTCAATTCATAAACAAGGAGTTTGCCTAATTTCCGGGCTGCAATTTTGCAGCCATTGATTCTCTCTGGTTTTGATTGATGATGCTCCTTCAGCCAGGCTTAGTATTTTTATTGTGGAGTAATAGCATAAAATTTATAGTAGTAAACGAGTATATTTGATACAACGAAAATTCTAAAATGAAATATCGTCTTCATCAATCTGAGGAGGAAAAGAAAAAAAAAGCATACATTATTTTGACCTTTCGGCCTTAAAGACCCTACAGGAAAAGTACGCATACATTCCTACTTACTATTTCTACATACAGTTTCAACTGGTCGAGTTACACTGAAGAGATCACTTTTCTTCGCAAGCTTCAAGTATCAAATGCGCATTGTGTGCGGACATTCAAAAGATACTGTGAATTTCAATTTTCACCAATTTTTAATGTTCTCTTTTGTAAAATAATAAATTGACAAGAGTAATTCTCAGAATAAACAGTACAAAACAGTTCGTTAATTTTGGCGAAGTGTTGGAGCGCAGTCAGTTTAGAAGAGGGATGCTTATTAAAAGATGCTGGTACGGTGACAAGAACGAGATGAAGGGTTCTGCGAAGCAGATAGTTCAAGCAGAGGCAATTCATTAGATTACGCGCTAGTAGGGCCTAGGCTCGATTCCCAGTAGGGACTTTACCTTAGGTAAACGTCCGTGCCCGCGCTTTTAACTAACTTGTGGACCTCACGGACCAGCCTACATGTAATTTTATATTCTGCAGACCATCAACATTTTAAAGATCAGTACATTGGTGTAACAATTATCACAAAACTTTTATTTGATTAACTTAAAATGCGTCCATTAAATGTAACAAAATTATAAATTCGTATTCAACTACAAAAATCGCAAATACTAATTAAATCATAACATCTTTAGGAATTGATGAGTTTCAACACAATTATTAATGTCCTCATTCAAGTTACAAGAATTTCTTAGAACATACCCTTGTTTTATCGTTAACGAAACATCAAAATGTTGTTGATAAAGCCCAGAAGTTTTCATTTAAACACCAAACGCTTGATAATATACGAACGGAATTATGTATCAGCCAGTGTCGACGCAGTTCATGCATAGCTTGTCACACTCCCCGATATCTCAGGGCCACCACTTTGATGTTGGGGAAGCAATTTCGTAGCACCGACCTGGCGCCCCCTGGTCGGGTATACATCAAAATTTGTGTCCCAACTTGGCGCGTCACTGTTCTTCGCTGGCAGAAATACGCAGAAATACACGTAAGATTTCGCATTAACAAGATATCACTCACGATCAATGGCACAACCGCGGGAAGGGGAGCTTACGGAGCCTCAGCCCCCTCCTCCAATGGCGTATATTCAAACATATAGCTGTTACTAATTTTCTATACTAAAGAGTCATTCTGTAAATTAATCGTTAACATTTATAAATATTAACTATACGTAAACATTTAAAAATATATTTTATATTCAGAATAAATGAAAAACTCTTGTTTAAGAAAATATTAAGGCGGCTGAACAATATTTGTAACGCCCCCCCCTCTTCCCAACAAAACTCATGGGTGTGCCACTGCACACAGCTTATCACATCGTGACGTACCTGAGAGATCCCACGGTAATTTTGACTTACTCGATACGTTTCCAAGCGTACTCAACCTCTATTAAGTGAGTGCTGGATCATTCTCTTGGGGGTCAAAGCTGCCAATACGTGATTCTCTTCTTTTTCTTTCCGTTTCATGCGAGTGTCAAACAAATGTGAAGTTCTTGCTTTCACAAAAACCCTGCATACAATTGTTCAGGGTTGCTCTTCTTCGGGAATACGTTTAGCACCACCACTAGATCTACAATATACTTTTTTTTCAGTGAGGGCGTTAGAAACACATGGGACAGGGTAGGAAAACGATGAATTGACGAGTGAAAGAAAGACCATCTTCACGTACGCAGCAGACTGACGACGCTGTTCATCAAGTTTCTTTCAATTTCCTCGATTTGGACATTTTAAAATGCGGGAAACGTAAAATAAGCCCCATGACGTGTAGTGATTGTGTCTCTAGTAGGTATAAATTAATATCTCTACCTGGGGATATTAATTCCTCCCCCCGGTCGCACCTGGCTAAAACTACATTCCAGACTTGGCCTGACAGTAACTGCGAGAGTTGTTTTAGATCATGGTTAATGAGAGGAATCATCCGCCGGTTAAGGTAGGAGTGACGAATGAAGGGTTGGGGAAGAAACGATCGCGCGTGGCCCGAGGCCCGGAGCCCACGAGAGAAGGCACTTCTGGTACCAGCCTGGAAGGAAGTCACCGGTCAGAGTAGTCTTCCTCCAGGGAGAAACATCATGCGTGTCAGCTACATCGCTGGTGTCGAAAATCCGCCATTGCTGCATCTGAAATCTAGGACCTCTGAGTGTACTAAGTTGAGTGAATCCCAAGAACGCCTTATATTCCACTTCTCTGATTTTAATACTTCAAAATAAGGAAATCGTAAATGAGGCACTTAGAAATGTATCTGGAAGGATCTGAAAGAATCTGGTCTTTGGAAGAAATAAAATAATACTTTTCCATCAGGAAAGATCAAATTCTTAATTACTTACTTCTTTAGATTCCTATATTTAATTACAGCAAAGTTACTATAAATCTTACCTGATTTTATTATATGTTATATCTGATCTTTGATTAATTTAATATTGTCATCCTGTGTAAAATTGAAGATCTTTGTTCATTTTACGCTGGTACTTGAAAATGGCAATATATTAAATTGTCGAAACGTTGTACGAGATTAGGACAAAACTGTTTAGGATGTGGTCGTAATAAAACTCGCATATACAAATGTAATTCCTATATTTACAGTTGCTGTCTTTAAATCTAGGGATCTAAATAAATTAATAATTATAATTTTCAAATACCTCATCATTCTGACAATTAGAACATAAGTTCACTCTTGAGAGCGATCCCCGGCCTACGAGTGCCTCTGACCGGGAAGTCCTAGGGTTCGAGTCTCGACAGACACAGAATCTTCGACAATAGCTAGGTCGAATTCAGCCGTCTGGAAAAGAATTGTTTGATCGGAGTGATTTCTCCGATCAACACCAGGCGAATGCCGGAGCAGTATGCTTACAAACGGACAGCGCGCGATCTTTCCTTCCTTTTCCTTGTCCTGCCCTCACCCCTTACGTAGACACATATACACTTACGCTACTCTACTACACACGCCTGGACACCAGCTGGATGCTTGTCCCAGCTGGTGCGGTGCCCCGGTGGTGGGAGATACTACCGAGATAGAGAAACAAAAACCGAACCGCGAGTCGACGCGATGTCGCCATCCAGTGGTGGAGGATGACCGCCACCTGCGATGAAAACATGCCCCACATTTACGGGACTAATGTCCTTGCCAGTTGACGCGCCCAGAATCAGTGATCAATCAAAGCACGGCCTAACCCGCCTATTCGCACCCTAGTTGCAGACTCCCCCAAGAGCATATGCTCTTCCTATCGGTTCCGGTGCCTCGTGGGAGTCGTCCGCTGCTTGGTACCGCGGATTCGGTTGTATAACGGTTAGCGTAACTGGACTGTTGTACCCAAGTTTGCGAGTTCACACCAGATCGAAGCCGTGAATTTTTAAGGGCGAAAAAATTCTTCATACGTCTTCCCTCGGATGGGAAGTAAAACCGGCTGTCCCATGTAGTAGAATTACTTTACTGATGGCCCGAATCTCGCCACGTAAAATAAGGCATTAACTATTAACAACCGTTTCGGCCCACAGGGCGCTGCGCTCACATCAGCGGCGCGGCGTGGCGGCTCGCGAAGCGCGTTGACCTTGTAGTCACGTGAGCGCCGCGTGCCAATTCCACGGCCCCTTGCCCCTCCCCCGCGACGCGACCGGGTTTTAAGCGGCCGGCCGTGAAACAAACGCGGCGCCCCTACGCCTTGGCGCTGGTCATGAAATTCGGCCGGAGCGTGGGCGGTGGTCCACAACGCGAAGAGCGGCGGAAGAAGTTCTGGTGGTTACGTGATTTTTTTTTATTTATTTATTTATTTTTATTTATTTTTTTTTTTTTACTTTCGCCTTCGAACATCTCGCGTGTCCGCAATACAACACAAATGTATTTCACGAAAGCAATAAAATATAAAAACTTAAAAGCATACAAAAAAACATAAAAAGCATGCAAAAGCTTTCAAAAATCTCTTATGAAATTTCTGGAAAATATAAAAGATTTGCAGCTTATTAGAGCTAAAAATTGTATTAAAAGACTGCTACAAAAACCGCTGCTGAACGCAATGTCGATTAGATCTAACTTATTCCAAAAGTCTTGATTAAAATATTAAAGGTTGCTAAACTTAAGAAAAATAGAAAAAAGGTTGTTTTCTTCAATATAAAAAAACAATTTCACAGCATTGGTAATTTAGTCGATATTGTTCTTTTTTTAGTGTTGATGTTCGGAATTAAAACTTCAGTGGCTTTCGGGATATGTTACAATTTTATTGAATATTATCCACAGCTAACAATTCAATTTTATTGAATATAAATGATTGGCAATACATTCTGCAAAAATTATTTTCCTTATGCAAGCTTTAGGAGACATTAGGAATTGGGCATCATGGGCTGACCTTTAAGCAATTTGATGAAGAGAGATCCGCCAATCAACACTTTAGTAGTATACGATTTGCAATATAATTATTATAATATTTGACACCTGTTTGAGATACTTCGAAAAAGCCTGTTTTGCAGTGTAGCGCCGTTAGTTTTTCTTTACAAGATCGTGTGACACAGTGGGAGCTCCAAAGCCAGACCATG
Source organism: Teleogryllus occipitalis (assembly GCA_011170035.1). Taxonomy (NCBI): domain Eukaryota; kingdom Metazoa; phylum Arthropoda; class Insecta; order Orthoptera; family Gryllidae; genus Teleogryllus; species Teleogryllus occipitalis. The sequence continues at coordinate 194,963 of BLKR01000555.1, forward strand.
GCCTCGACGTAATCGTCACTAACTAAACAGTTTAATGCCTATCCCGACAATTTTTACCTCCACCATATCGAAAAAATATATAAATTACAATTACATATAAAAACATTGGATTTTTCTTTAATTTTCAAGACAAAAAAAATACTAAAAAATATTGATCATGATATTGACTCACTAATACTTCATATGAAGTGTAAAAAAGAATAATACACTCAAATTCTTCCTCTATTTGTATATTATAGGTAATCCTAAAATTTCGGTTATTTGTAGTGAAAATGTTTTACAATAGATTGTGTCGGATTTTTTTTTTTTTTAACTATTCCATGGACTCGGAGATAATTCCTAAAGCCCCAAGGCCAATATTTCTTTCCGGTGTTCTGGCGTGTGTGTTTGTAATACCTACCTCACTAAGAATTCGATGCGCGATCTCCAAGGCCTTCGGTTCATCGCGCCGCCGGTGCTCTGCAAGGCCACATGGCCGGTTAGCCTTGCGTCGGCGCTCTAGTGTCTGGGCGCGGCCTTAGGCGTGGTCTGGTTTACGTGGTACGCCGTCTGGAGGTGCCGACTGCATTTTTGACCCCCCCCCCTTGTCTATTCAACTCTATTTCTTAGTTAAATACGTCGTGTAAATAAATAAAAAAATAAATGGTAAAGGAATGAAATTATAACTAATGATAAAATTAATAAATATAATTGAGTGGATGTAAAATCATTTACACGTTGGCTTGGAGAGTCTCATTCCCAAACGAATAATAATTTTCCTATTTGTCAGGTTAAGAATTAAGGGGAAAGTCAGGAAACCGACACTTCGGAGGAATTCTCAGGCGGCGCTCGGCTCATCTCACAGATGAAACTGGCATTGTAATGTTCAATCGTTTTATACAACCTGTCAAAATAATCACACTAGCGATGGGTGTGTCACCGGTGTGCGTGTGGGTGTATGTATGTAGGGGGAGGAGAAGTTTCCTTCCCCCCAATGAGTTTGGTAAATGGGGTAAATTGGAGGGGACTCCCCGGAAATTTGTATACCTTAACCATTGAATCGCCCTCTTGTCCTCCCATTATTTGGGGCCTATGACGCCTATGCTGCTGACCCGTTCAGAGAATAAGTGAAATGTTGAAGTACTTACAGGGCCCGGTGACGTATTTTTCTGGAACATTTAGCAATCCATCCATTTTTAACAGGGGTAGGGTTGCTGGTCTGGTCCTATGTGGGGGACCAAAATTTCATCGAGGCTACCTTCCCTTTGATAGGCTAGCTTCCCTCCCGGCTACAGAGACCTGCCCATCCTTGCTCAAAGAATAGGGAGGAATTTGTTAAATAACAGGTGGGAAAAGTAAATGAATGGGGATTTGCTTAAATGACCTGATAGGTCGTTGAGGAATACCTTCGTCTGCCTCACTTCGGTTACGGAGACCCTAAAGGCGGCTCCACACATTCGCTGTTCGGCGAACACCGAGCAACCGCTCGCCAAATCCCGAATAGTGTGGATGAGGTGCTTGCTATTTGCCGAGTGACGAACATTCGGGGTTCGCCCTACCCACTGCGTGTCGGTCTTTTGGACACATCAAAGGGAGCGAACATTCGCCGAACACAGCTGCTCGGGATTGGGCGAGCTCTAGCGCGCTGCTCGGCGAACGCCGAATGTGTGGAGCCAAGGGAGCGAACATTCGCCGAACACGTCAGCTGCTCGGGATTGAGCGAGCACTAGCGCGCTGCTCGGCGAACGCCGAATGCGTGGAACCGTCTTAACAGTAGCTACGCTACCGTCGCGCCGGCATAGCCCTGATTTCATAGCACACATGCCTCCCCGCCCGCACGGACAGTGAACTACAAGGCGTTATCTCATGGGCCCCGACCTTCCGTGCGGTCCTTGCGCACTGAGGGAGCGTCACTTGCCAAAGAAGCCCGTTCTAGCAAGGGATTCCATTTTCCGAGCGAATCCTCGACCATATTCGTGGCTCTCGGGCACCAACTCCCATTAGGTCGCCGCTGGTTGAATGCACTTTCGAGAGACGATCAAATTTGAAAGGTTGTACATCAAGATAATTTTATTTTATTAACATGGCTTTTAAGCTTCGAGTTTTCTAATTTTTGAAATTCAATTAAGTGTAATTGTAAAATGTTCTTTACTATCTAAATCTTCAAAACTAAAAGGTGACCAATCAATAACTTCACTTCTAATACGATATTATACTTCACTATTACCTTCCTAGTTTTAAGAAATATTTAATTAGTAGGTAATATTTTTTGCCTGATAATTATAGAAATGAAAGACCGTTTTCTATTGCGACATATCTCTTGGAGGGATACAGTTGGTTGGCGGCGCGCTTCGTGATGAAGCAGACTCACGTAATGACGTAAAAGAGAGCCATTAGCGCTTGCGTAAAAATGGTTATTTACGATGCTCCACGTGGGTCGCGAGGGTAACAACAGAAACGTCAGAGGAGACAAACTGCTAAAGCATATCAACTATATTTTACGTACGAACACATTTTATCATAGAGGATAAAATCCGCCGATCCCAGTAGCCGAGATCGCTAAGGCAGAAGAGCTGTGGCCTCGGACACGATTGTATTTGTTCTTCCTTTCACCCCTAATCATCACCATATCACTTCATTTAGTGCGCAGATACTTCTAACGTTAATCAATAGTGGTCGCTAATGACCTCGTAGTTAATGCGACCTTAAATAAACAACAAAAAAAGAATGGATAGTAACAACAAGCTTGATGAGTTCGCTTCCGGTGGGTGTTTTCAATCTAAATTTGTTTAAATTGTATTTTACAAGTTCTTCATTAAAAGATATTTTAAATATAATAGATGCCCCAGCTTGCCCATCCTCCGGCATAGAACGATACATGAAAAAATATCGATGTATATTTTAAAACATTTTGTTTCATTACAAAATTAAATGTAATCATCGTTAATTTGACGAATCATGTTATTCGCGTTGAACGATTCTTGTTATCCCGGAAATGTAATGTGGAATTTCCCCCACTTTCATCACTATTATTGCCTCAAATTTTACCAAAATACTTTTTTAAGAGCTGGAAACTTATCTAAACACGCTGTTCCTTTTTTCGAGAATTCTCTTAGAACGTTGTGGAAGGGCCCGTAGAAAATGGTCAATTCTATACCAGTAGTCTCGTCAAATGACATCTTAATTGCCCCGAAAGGTGGACCAGAAAGAATGTAACCGTGAGTAACGGACGAATAAACTCATGCATGTGACCCGATTGTGTAGGATAATTGTATACTTGATTTCTTTTGATATGACGATGTTTTTCAAATGTAATTTCAAAAATGAAAAAATACAGAAGTATTCAAATTTATTCGCATCTTGTCACTGAGCACAAGAAGCGTTGACTGGAAAACTCCTTTGTGCAGATTAAAGTGAAGTCATCATGATTTTGATTACTAGATAGAAGTCTCTTCCGTCCCTAATATCGTATATCTGCGGAAAGGAAAGCTCATATAGGAACTAGCAAATATTTTACCGTTCTATATCAATATCCCAATAAAAGAAATTATTTTTTTACTGGTACATTGATACTTATTGCCTTCGACACGGAGCTCGATACTCAGCACAACTTACCTTGATCGAGAGGATAGAGATGATCTCAGGCCAAAGGCCCTTGGCATTCTTGTCGCAGCTCGATCACTAGAACCCTTATAACGCCCTTCGGTGCATGAATATCTATTAGGAACTTATCTGTACAAAGTTCGTAATGCCTACAGTTACTACGTGGAATAGAAAACCCGACATATACAAGGAAAATGAATCTTTATGTAGAAAGAGCAAAATTACGCAAATGTGACTATAATAAAAGTAAACCCGTTTAAACCCTTGAAATCTCAAATGCAAGGAATCTGTTTAAACTGTACAAACACAATAGGACAGAGGTTTCCGAACAGTGATTCTCAAATCTTTTGAACATTGTGCCGTTCACACACGATTAAAAGTTTAATATGCCTCCGTTATTTAATTTACCCAAATAATGGGTGTTATATATTATTGAATAAACTATTGAAAAAATATTTTCAATTTACATAGAGCGTAATTACAAGAACTTAGAACAAAACTCTACTTTCCTACCCATTGAAGTAAATTTCTTCTTCGAATCTTTTCATTGAAATTGTTCACACTCGCTCTCCACGCATACTGTCTATCCCTAGGGAAAACGTTCCTGTTCGTTAACTCCTAAGTAATTCCATAATTACCTCGTAGGTTATCATAAATGTCAATAATCAGTTCTTTGTACTGATTGCCAACTTTCTGTTCGGAGTCTGACGCTAGAGAATGAAGTTAATTCTAATGCTTTTGGCCGGGCCTTTTTCATAAACATTTTTGTTTCCTAGTGGGGTATAAATGTCTTTCAAGGTTTTAAGGCCAACGTGCATCACATCACATTCAATCCTTTTTGAACTTAATTTCAATTTTAAACTTAAATTACATTTTTAGATGTAGTTTCTGGAAGGGACTTCTGAGTAGATAGTAATTTTATTACCAACAATTATTATTGTGAAAGTAATACTTTGGAATTAAGAAGAATGCCGTAAATCATTCGAGTGTCGCGAGTAAATTGTTAGGAAGAGTTGGCATATTGGCTTAATTTCAACATTCTAACAAACCAAGTAATTCTAACAAACACTAATAATCTATTTTGTATTACTTCAAATTTGTGAATACTTGATTTTGCAGCACCTGTAAAGGACACGCGTGTACAAGAGCAGAACGAATTATTAATTTAAAAATTAATTTTCCTGTTACAATATTTTAAAAGAACATATTCGATTTATAAATGGATGGGGTTTTAAGCTTTTAATATTATCTTTAATAGTCTATGAGTTAGAAAAATTTCCTAGGTAGTCTTTTATACATGTTTAAATCAAAGTATTTGATAGGAGAAATAGACAATAGCTATTGTCTTGCCGTAAAATAAATATTTAAATATTTTTAATGCATCGTTGTGAAAATATGTTGCTTGGAATTTGGTGGGTTTAATGTGTAGCAGACTAAGCATGAGCTTAGGGCTCCCACCTTGTGGGGTCCCCAACAGATACTTTTAAATTAGAACAGTTCATGAATATTAAAAAGTATTTTATGACCAATTTTTAAAATTTAAAAAGTTATAGTTTGGTTTCATAATTATATTGATTTCTTCTCTTCATTTTTTAATATTATAAAGAGACTTTTCTAAGAAGTGACCGCTTTCACAACTTCTGCTTAGCTCCTACAGGCAGTAAAACTGCAGATTATATCCTATTCGTAAATTTGTCCGTTAGCAATTCTGTCACTTGTTAATAGTTTTACTGTCAATGCGACTTGTTAACAGTCAAACTGGTCCCTTCTTAGAGTAACTACTCTACATTAGAGGACTTCGTAATTTGGTTGAATGGGACCCATAAGTTGTGAATCTGGCCCTCGTTGATGCTAGTTGGCTTTTCATTAAAACAATATGATACCAGAAGATCAAATGATCTCCTGCCCTATTTGGGGCGGTACTGCAAAATCTAATTTTCAAGAACTAGAAGTTACACAAAATAGGTACTTGAGAAACATTCTAAAACCCCTTGGTTTATTCGAGACAATCAAAATTTAGAAGAACTAAGCATTGTTCCTTTAAAAACCTGGATTAATCTCCTCTCCACTAAATTCTTCTCCAGTCTCCCTGCTTGTCTTCCTCACAACATGTTTAATCTAGACAAATCGGCTAAGCGCTATCCACATATTCATTCACGCTTTGCTAAAGACCTACTACAACCTCCATAATTAACTCATCTTTTCTTCTTAATAACGAACTAGAGTATTTACAAACTGTAAAATATATTATTACTTAGTAATGTACTCCAAATACTGACTCAACTTATAATTATTCAAACTTATAAGGTGTTGTAGAAGAATGTTCCGAGGATTGATTTATTTTACGCCAAAAACAGTTAAAAACTGTGTGCAACATGCTACAGGGAGATGTAAATTCTGTTCACGTTTTGAAAATTCTGTGATCCCTACTCTAATCCATATACTACTTGAATTTTGAATACAAAAAAATGAGCGTTTTTTGCAAGGATTGTTAACAAAAATATTTGCTCCAATGAAATAAAAAGGGTATTTCCAAGGGTAAATCAGCAATAAATTTGGGCTCTTATCCCTCGTCATGTTCTTCGTCAAGGAAAAATACTTCCTGCAACGACATCACGGAGAACGATAATTTGAATAACAAAATTTCCCATTGGATTCTCGATGACGTGCACGGATAATGAAGTTACATTTACTTGTGTAAGTTTTCAGTTTCAGGTTACTTCTGTAAGTTTTCTCTCACAAGCTCTAATTGTTATGATAGTTACTTCAACTCCTTGAAAGATATTATAGTATGACCAAAGATTTTTTTTAATCATCTCGGCGCGTTTCTTCGCGTACGTATACTTTCGCTTTTTCGGACGACGCGCGCACTTCAGTCCGTTGCGGTGGCCCGGACGCGTGCCAGACACGCGCCGGCCGTCCCGCGCGCGCGTCTCCAAGGCCGCGTTTATTTACGCGCGCTCGTCTCGCAGGGGGCGGTTGGCGAGGAGTCCGACAACTGACGAAACCGCAAAGTCACTGCCGTCATCCGAGCGATGGGGGGGGGGGCTGAGGGAAACGAGAATCCCGACGACATGATAACGACCTGAAGAATGAGATTTTATGTTCGTGACTTGCGAGAAAACTTGTGGTTGGTTAATAAAGAATGCAGAACAGTCGATAAACCAGAGGGTTGTGGGTCATCGCAGAGCGGACTCGAGGTTTAGGGGACGCACATGATTAGACGGATCAATGTTTTAACTTAATTGGTACACGAGCTTAAAGTACAGGTCTCGATTTAAAGACTAGTATTTATATATTGCACTATACATGGGGAACCTACGTTGGCCTCATCTTAAATGTTCGAAACGGTTACAGGAATCGAGATGCGCTTGCGCCGAGTTGTCGATGATGGAGGGAAATACATACTTCGTTTTCTTAATTGTAACATTCTTAATTTTGGAGATATTGTGACAACTTCAGTTTTTTTTAATGCAAATAACCGCAGGGTATTTTACTCCCCAACATTACGAAATTCTCGAAGAGAGCAATGCAATATTATATGTAGGTAACCCGTACCACATACAAATGTCATTTCTTAAACAGATGGAGAGCAGAGTAACTAACCATATACATAAATTACGCCCTAAAAGCATCAGTTTTAAAACTGCATTTATTTACGGGGGAAAATAGCATTTTACAGAGGTTTATTGAATTGAAAATTTACAGAACGGTTAGTTCAAGAGAACAATTAATTTAAGCAAACAAATAGTGATTGATTAGTCATTTTTTCATTTTCATTTACTTTTTATTGGCCTTGAATTACTTAGATCAGTACAATGGTACTTTTACATAAGAATTTTGATGGCTTAAATTAAACCTTAAAAATTAACTTAATTCTAAAAACTAGCTACATAGGGTAAGGGAGCTCATGAAGCGCCTTACTTATTATCGAATTCTGACTGCATATTTAAGAAAGCTTGGAATGGGAACCTGTTTTTAACTCTGGTACGGGAATCAGGGATATGGGCGAGGTTGAAGTGGGAAAGGTGGTCGATTTGGTTGATGTAAGAGTAGAATTTTTTGGATATCTTGGTAATGAACGGGTTAATGTACGGAATATTTAGTTCTTTGTGCAACTGATGATTTGAAACGAACCATGGGGCTTGAGTGATTGCTCTGAGGTATTTATTTTGAACTATTTGGATTTTGTTTAAATTGGTTCTTGAGGCACTTAACCAGATGGGACACGCATAGGTCATAATAGGACGTATGTAATTCTTGTACAGGGCTATTGCGTTGTTTAGAGAGAGTTTGCTTTTGTGATTGATGAGTGGTTTTAGTTGAAGAATCTTTACTTTTGCTTGGTGTGTTTTTGCATTAATATGGTCTTTCCAGAGGAGCTTAGTATCCAGATTTAATCCTAGATATTTGATGTTTTGATTACGTGGCGTCCAGGGAATTGGTGAGTTATTAATTTGCAGGGGGGGAGGGGTAAACATTTGTCTGAGTGTGAAAATTTTTGCGTTAGATTTTACGGCATTGAGTTTGAGTTTCCATTTTGAAGCCCATTCATCTATTTTGTCAAGATGTCTTTGAATCTTATTTCTTATGATGTTGCATGAATAACTGGACCCGTATATGATGGTGTCATCTGCGAATTGCCCGATGTTTGTGTTGGGTGCAACTGGGATGTCAGCTACATAGATATTAAAAAGGATGGGAGATAACGGAGAACCTTGGGGAAGGCCTGCTTGTATGTTTCTGGGGTTTGAAGTGTGATTATCTATTGTGACCGCAAAGGTTCTGTCTGATAGAAAACTAGATATTGTGTTGAGTAGATATACTGGGGTGCCTATAGATTTTAATTTGTGAACGAGACCAATGTGCCAGACTCTGTCGAAGGCCTGTGTTAGATCTAGACATGTGACGATTGTGTGGTGCTTTTTCTGGAAGGCTTCTTGAATGTATTCATTGATCCTTAGTAATTGATGCGAGGTTGAGATGGAATTGGTGAATCCAAATTGATGGAGGGGAATAGCCTTAGTGTTATTAGTGTAATGTTTTAATCTTTTAAGGATAATTTTATCTAGTAATTTAGCTAGTGTGGGTAGGAGACTGATCGGTCTGTAACTTTCCGGATTGTTAAGATTTTTGTTGGGTTTGGGTATCGGAATGATGATAGAGTACTTCCAGTTTAGTGGATAGTAGCCTAATCTGAAAATTGAATTGTAAATATTGTTTAAGAAAGCTATAGTGTTTTCTGGGAGATTTTTGAGGATGATGTTAGAAATTTTGTCATGTCCCGGGGCCTTTTTATTTGGTAGCAACCTAATCAGGGCCTTGATTTCTTGAGGGGTGGAAAATTTGATTCTGTTCGGAACATTAAAATTGGGTGCGAGGGCTGATTGTTTTATAGAGTTGTGGTCGAGCTGATTGAGAGCCGAGTGCGATGAGAACGATTGAGCAAAGTGATCTGCTAATATTTCGGCTTTTGCTAACGGGACGTAACACTTGCCTGTGGGCGAATTTAATGGAGGTATGATTGTTCGTTTCTTTAGAATTCGTTTGGTAAATTGCCAGAGTGAATTATTATGAGTGTTTAACGATTGGATCATGTTATCGTACGAAGTGTGGTAATAGTTCTTAATAGCTTTTTTGGAAATATTCGTCAATGTATTTAGTTCTTTTTTAATTAAGGGACTTTTGGTTTTAATCCAAAGTCTTCTGGTTCTGTTTCTTGTTTCGATTATGTTTAAGATGGATTTCGGTAGATCGTTGCGAGGTTTTTTGTATTTAGCCGGCGGGTTTTCTTTTATTATTGAACTGATTGTGTTTGAAATTAAGTTGTTTAGTACGATTATCGATTGTTCTATTTCTATTTTTTTGTTTAGAATTTTAAATTTTGGCATAGACTTGCTTAGTATGGTTTTGAAGGTTTTCCAATTGATATTTTTTGTATTTAAAGTATGTGAGGGTGAGTGAGAAGCTGGGAGTTGCTGTGTCGAGATTATTACGGGGAGATGGTCAGAGTCGAGTTCCCAAAGCGTGTTTGTGAAAAATTTAATTTGAGAGTTGCATATTGCTATGTCGAGGATATCCGGAAGCTTATTTATGTCCTTCGGGATGTGCGTTGCTTCGACTGGTGCTATTATTTGCAAATTAAGATCCGAGATGGTTTTTTGAAGAAACCTACCGGCTGGATTGGAAGTTCTACAGCCCCAGGATGTGTTTTTAGCGTTGAAGTCACCTAATATAATAGTGGGGACTGATTGGTTAATTAAATCGATGAAATTTGTTGTATGAAGCTTTATTTTAGGTGGCTTATATAGAGCTATTAGAGTGTGAATTTGATTGTTTATTGGTAGGTTTATCGCTGTGCACTCGAGACCTGGGCTAGGAGGCAGGTTCGTTTTGATATATGGGATCGAATTATGTATTAGGAGTAGTACACCTCCGCCTGTAGTTGACAGTCTATCCTGTCTTTGTGTGCTGTATCCGGATATTTTAAAGCTGTCTTTAGGATTTAGATGCGTTTCGGTGATTGCGGCTATTTTTACATTGTTGGCTCTTAAGAAATAGAGTAGTTCAGTTTTCTTGTTTGAGATTCCATTGGCATTCCAATTCATGAGGACAAAGTTATTGTTGTGTTGGTGCATTACCAAAGTTATTGATCAACGCTGACGAAATTGAATTTTGAATATTACTGATTAAAGAGGGGATGATTGAATTTAGTAAGTTAATAATAAAGCTAGAGATGGAATTTACAATTGAGTTGATGAGAGGGGAGTTGTGATTGTTTGAATTTGTAGTGTTGGGGGTGGGGGATCTACGTGTGTTTCCATTATTTTCTCGAGCAGAAGTATATCTATTGTTGGGGTTAGGAGGGGCGGGGTTGAAGTGTGCAATATTTCCTGTGAGAGGGAGAGATGGAAAGCCTTGGTTTGAGAGTGTGGGAGGAGGATCATTGGTTTCGCTAGTTTTTTTTGTTCTGGTTTGACGGCTTTTGGTTGCCGACTCTATTAAGTTCTTGTAGTAAGAACATTCTGGAGTACGTAGGTCGGCCCGATGAGCGCCCTTACACAGTTTGCATTTATGAGCATTCTCCTTATTCGGACAGTTAACTGAATAATGACCTTCTGCACAGTAAATGCAAGCTAGTTCGTGATTACAATTATTTTTTGTGTGCCCGAAATCAAGGCAACGCAGGCATTGAATCGGGCCCTTAGTTTTGTTCCTTTTTTCCGGCTTTACGCACAGGTTACAGATTTGTTTGGTTTGTAGAATAGATTCTATGTTCTGAGAGCCACTGAATTCCGCGGCAATCACCGGTATTGCACAATTGTTTTTGTAAAGTCTGGTGACACTTAGCAGGGAGGGGTGTTGTGATTTGAGGTCTTGGTATAGTTCCTCTTGGGTAATAGATACATGCACGTTCTTGAATATTACCGAGAATTTCTTGTTCCCCGGATCCTTGTATGAATGAAAGTTCCTTTTTGTTTTGATGAGGTATTTTATGGCTGTTCTAAAGTCTGCAACGGTTGTAAACTTAATTTTAAGTTTGTTGTCGTTGTAATCAGAGGTGAATTGTGGAGTTATGTTATTTTTTATTTCCCTATTAAACTCAGCTACATTTGAGACGAATTTCACATAAATTGGGGGGATTTTCACATTTTCCGAGTTTTCCGGGTGGTTGGCATCGACAAACGAAAACCTATTGTCACGGTCCTCCATATTTTCAAGGGGTCCGAATGGGTTGTCAACTGGTACTGAATATTGGTAATCAGCGTCTTTGGTGGGCTTTTTAAGAGGTTGTTCTGTTTGGTTACTGTCTGCATGACCTCTCTTACCGAAGTTTCCGTTTACAAACACAAATTCACTTTCACTGGGAGACACGTTCACTGCGCCATTGCACGGAGGTTGGTTACTAACCTGATGGGGGCCACCTGTGGCCAAGTCAAGGTATGAAACGTTTGTACCGACTATGCTGCTGCCGTGAAACTGCACGTTGGGATGGCTGTTATGGTGTTGGAGTCCCATGCTGTCGATGCCGGGGGGTAGGTTTTGAAGTTGATGAGTGGAGTTTACCTCCATGGCGCTCTCTGGGTTGTAGAGAAGTGCCATTGATTCTGCTACGGCTTGGCCGAGGCCAAGGCCTGCCGAAGTGACTTCACTGTTTATGTTTTAGGTACTAACACTTGAAGAAAAGAATTATTACTAAATCACTATAGAAAGTACTGAACTAGTTAAGAAGCACTGTTAATTCGTAACACACTGCCAGACTGGAAGACCGCGAGAGTAGAGAGTGAAAACACAGCTCGACACTGGCAGAATTTCCGTTAGCCGCGCTGCTCGGAGCTCCACTGGGGACGACTGTTCCCGACCGAGGCTCGATGCGAAGTGATTGATTAGTCATAAAAGTGATCAAAGATGCTTACGACAGAATTTGCATGCTTCGCGACCAAATTTCAAACTAGTGGAGCTAAAACGGCACGTACTTTCTCACCCGTACTTTCATGCAATGGAAACAGAAGAAGTGACGCGGACGAAAGATGGAACATTATTAGGCACTTATTTGCGCATCGGTGTCAAATGTTTAGAAAGAATTGAATGTGAAATGGGATTCGCAGTTTAGTGGAAACAAAGAGAAGAAGAATGAAATGCTATGGAGAACAGACAAATAGTTAGTGAGAGATGAGATGCGAAGAAGGAAATGCATAATTAATGATAACTTGAGTTATAGTAAAGACGCTTAGGGTAAAAGTATTTTTTAAAGAAGAAAGGACTCGTATCAAGACGTGGAAAATTGTGAACGCGAAGACTGATTTTTCGTACACATGACGTTCCAGATTTTTACTTTCTCGCTACCGCTTACACAGTGAAGAGAACGTTATATAATGCTGTGCGGAAAAACAACGAAGTTTCGGTAGAAAAACTCTTATTACAGGGTCCTGGTATCGAAAAAGTAGATAAATATAATTGCTACATTTAGAAAAAGAATCTCTAACATGCAGTGTAGCTAGAGTCTATGTTTTGTGGGGCATTGATACCAAAAAATCGAATGATTGCAAAACGTCCGTCCGTCCGTCCGTAAACAACGCTGGCGACTAAACCGTTCAGCCGATTTTCTCCAAAATTGATATTCCCCCATCGATCTGGCTGATGTCACGGCCCCTTGAATTTTAACCTGATATTTTAATTTTGGGGTATACTCTACATGAAGTCCCTGGGACTTTTTCAAAAAAATAGCTCCATTTTTTATTAAATTTTGCAGTTGGAATTACACTAGTTGGCTTTACACTAGTAAAGGACGTTTAAGACTATGGTTTAGGTCTAATTTGCATTCAAAATTCTGATTTTTCGAAAATTGTAAAAAGTTTTAAAAAAATTGGCGTCTTCCTACAACTATAACTATAGAGTTTTTTCTTAATGAAGTCTGTTCCTTATGATAGATTTTGAAATAAGGTCATATACAATTTTTCGCAAATCTGAGTACTTTTCCGTAATTTTGCATGAAAGTACGGGTGAGAAAGTACGTTCTGTTTTAGCTCCACTAGTTTGAAATTTGGTCGCGAAGCATCCAAAGAGTCGTCCAAATATGACAGCGCCATCTTTGAAGGGGAAGTGCATAATGAACTCTTAATGAGAAGATAGTGTTGTGAGGTATAGAAAAATTAAACATGTAAGAAAATTATTTAAAAGATTGCATTTAAAGACTCGATGTCATGGAATGACGTGAGTGAATGATTTGATTGATTGCGGATGTCAGTAAATATTCTGCTTTTGTAAATGTTGTTTGATTTAGTGTTAAAAATGGTTCATGTTTCTTTGTATATTTAGATAAAATGTTGAATTGTCTTTTCGTGTTTGATATTCACGACTACCAGAAACTGTTGACAATATTAAAATATTTAATGAAACATAATTTCGCATAGAAATGATAAGGCTATGTTGTTCTAGCTAATATACAGTTCCCTAATTTATTAATACTACAGGCCCTACTAAAGGCGAGATCGTCACCCCACGATCAATCACATTTTCTAAGAATTGCAAAGAGCTAATTGCCGAATAAACATTAATTTACATATTATATTAAATAGTAAATAAATAGGGAAGATAATATTTGTTCGCAATATATATATATATATATATATATATATATATATATATATATATATATATATATATAAGTGTCTCAAAATAAATATTACAAACTTCTAGGACATGTAGTGTAGACGAAAATGATCACGTTTAGCCAAAACATTTACAGTTGGAGGTTTCTTGTGAAGGAGTAACAAAAGTCTCTTCTCTTCTCTCAGTTTTTTCAAAAATATTAGAGAGACTTTTTTACGTACGAATGGAAACCTTTCTCACTAAACACGACGCGCTTTCAGATTGCCAACATGGATTTAGAAAATCAAAATCAACGGAAACAGCTATATTTTCTTTTCTTAAAGATGTCGCCTCATCATTAGATCAAAACGAGGCACCTATTGGATTATTTTTAGATCCCTCAAAAGCTTTTGAAATCATTGATCATGACATTTTACTTTCAAAATTACCTTCATATGGAATCCGTGGTATTGCTCTAGATTGGTTATGTTCGTACCTTAAACAACGATCTCAGAAAGTTGAAATACCTTACTGGAATGATGGAACATTACGTACGCACCTTTCCGACTCTTTGCCCGTTGCATGTGGAGTTCCTCAAGGATCGATTTTAGACCCTATTCTGTTCCTACTTTACGTAAACGATATGCCCTCGACGATTCGAAACGGAAGAACGGTTCTCTTTGCGGATGATACGAACATCCTTTGCAATAAAGAAACCGTAAATAGTACAATATCAGATGTTTCAAATTGGTCCCGAAATAACAAATTAATAGTAAACGAAAAGAAAACGGTTTTAATGCAGTTTTCCATTTCAAATAAACAATTCTGTGAAGTATTGAAAATGAACGGTGTACCATTGACTGATGTTAAGGCAACAAATTTTTAAGTCTCTCAATTCAGTGAAACCTTAAATGAAACGTCCATTTAAATGAATTGAACACAAAATTAAGTTCATTATGCTACGCGTTCAGAATTCTTGCAAATTCAGTCAGCCTTCATACTGCTCGTTGCGTATATTTCGCGAATGTTCATTCCCGCCTGAGATATGGCATAATATTCTGGGGAAATACATCTTATAGCTCCCAGACTTTTAGATTACAAAAACGAATTGTACGAATAATAACCAAATCCCACCCTCGTGATTCATGTAAGCCTCTCTTCATTAATCTAGGAATTCTACCATTACCGTGTCTTTTTATTTACGAATCAGCGGTTTTTGTAAAAAATGACTTGCTCAAGGGCGGGAATATTTTTTCAGAAAATGTCGAAGTCTATTACTATAACACTCGACGTAGAAATCATATTCATCAGGTGACAGTATCAACAGCTCATTACAAAAATTCACATACAATACATGTACATTATTTTACAACACTTTGCCAGATGACATTAAACGATTAAATTCGATAGAAAAGTTTAAATCCCAAGTGAAATCGTTTCTGCTGCATAACTGTTTTTATACAATTAGAGACTATACTGAGCATCACAAGAAAAGTAACATTAATTTTAACAATGATACATAATGCATTAATTACCATTTGGACTGCATAAATGAGTATAAACAACCTGTAACAACTATTGTAACACAGCTTCCGGGTCAATGACCCCCATCTCGATCAGGTTTTTCGTCCAGTTTCTCTGATCCATTGAGCAAATGCTGAGATGGCCCCTTGTTTTGCTTCTGGATATAAATGTAACTTCATTTTCTGTGCACGTCTTCTAGAATTCAGTGGGAAATACAATTATTCAAATTATCGTTTCCATGTTGTGGCAGGAAGTAATAAGAGCCAAAATTTATTGTTTATTTATCCTTGAAAATAGATTTTGTCTAGTAGAATAACGGTCAATTATCGGATACGTTCATATGCGCTGAACGTTTCGGAATATTTTATTCCATCATCATATTCCGAAAATATTCCGAAACGTTGGCAAACTAGTGTAATCCATTAATTGACCGATCCCGTGATCCATTTTCCTACTACTTATTAACGGTCGTGATTTCTACAATGGTAGATTTTTTTACATGGGAGTTTTTTTGTTTGTTTTTTTCTCCCTTTCAAAATTTATTGCTTGTTTATCCTTGAAAATAGATTTTATTACATGGGAGTTTTTTTTCTCCCTTTCAAAAATTCAAAATTTAAGTAGTATATGACTTAGTGTAGGGATCACAGAATTTTGAAAATGTGCACACAATTCACTTTTCCCCATAGCACGTCATACGCAGTTTTAACTGTTTTTTTACGTAAAATAAATAAATAAATAAATAAATAAATAAATAAATAAATAAATAAATAAATAAATAAATAAATAAATAAATAAATAAAATAAATAAATAAATAAATAAATAAATAAATAAATAAATAAATAAATAAATAAATAAATAAATAAATAAATAAATAAATAAATAAATAAATAAATAAATAAATAAATAAATAAATAAATAAATAAATAAATAAATAAATAAATAAATAAATAAATAAATAAATAAATAAATAAATAAATAAATAAATAAATAAATAAATAAATAAATAAATTTAATTAATTAAAATAAATAAAATAAAATAAATAAATAAAAGTGTAATTTTCTCCAGATTTGTAGACAACTACGCACGAAAGATGTTTGACTGTCACGTTCTCACTCAAGGTGATTCTATGTACCTAACGAACATCTGTGCAATCGCGGTTGCGCAATCAGCGTCAAATGTTAGCGCATAAATGCATAGAATTCCATTACATGCAATTTCCCATGTATATTGGCAAAAAGGGATCATTTTCTGTGGAAAAGTGGCCTTTTTGCCTTTAATTGCGGATGCATGCCCTAAAAGTTTGTAACACGTATTCTCTGGCAACCGTCTATATATTAATATATTATAGTACAGTATTGCTCTATTTTTGTATCTGTTTTGTTGAAATATTTAATTGCAGTACAATCTTGTTCTTGAGTAATATGGTGCACACTGCTCAAGCCAGTGTCCAGAAAATGCATTCCACCCATACTCACACCAGTAACGCCTATTTCGAACGGGCTACAAACAAGTTGTTCGAACTCTCCAGTTCGAGAAAGGCTTTACTTTCATCCATTAGAAACATCGGTTCTCACCAGTTCCGCACCAATTGTTATATAGATCCTAACTGTCCTAAAATTTAGTTTTTTCTCTTGTGCTTCTGCCACACGATGATGCTAAGCTGCGGCTTCTGTAATATTTCGAAGAATGGCGGCTCATGAGCTGAAGTTGTGATGAAGTACTGTTCTCTCTCCCATACAGTGCACTACATGCCGTGTTCTGACAGTTGATAAGAAACTATCAACACAAAATGCCGTAAGGGTAGCACTGCTGAGTAGGGAATTGCCCCCAGTTCTGCATCAAAGAGGTTTAAGAAAAAAACGTGGAAGTTGGCGGATTATTGTACATTTGAGAAATCGAACGCAAAAGCAACTCCAACACACATTACTTTGCAACACAATTGTGCATAACTAGAAAACGATGTGTCTTGGAGACTTAAAACCAGTATATTGTGACCCTTCAGGGTCAAAAACTCAATTTGTGACCCTCTGGGGTCACAAATTCCGTTCTTGCATGCCGTAATCTACAAAATACCTTTTTGGATGTTCTGTTGCACGTTTCTCACACCCCGTAACATGCGTTTCCAGAAACTCAGGAAGTTGGTTTCTAGTGTGAAGCAATTTTCACTTCTGAAACGATTTAAAAAGTGATGTTTATTGCAGATTGCAGTTTTCTGGAAAACATTCTGCCTGATATTCTAGCTATTCAAAATTTCTCATTTCTTCCACCACTGCACTATCTGTGGCCGTAACAATGCCAAAACCGCGCCGCCGTAACATGTCAGAATATTTTTTCTATCCTCAGGGCTAGTAAGGGCAGGGCAGGTAAAACAACACTAGATATTCAAATGGCATACGGTATAAGAACTATGGTAAAAACTACTTAGTATAAGAACATATGGGAGTACATATAAGAAAATATACGGAACACACAAGAAAATACATGGAACTACATATAAGAACTGCATATGGTATGGGATAAGGACAAAAACACTAGATATACAAATTGCAGTTACAACATAATAGCATCCTACACATAATGATCACTTACAAACTTACTACACATAACTTACTAAAGATATACGGAAAATGTACGGAACATATAAGAAAATATACGGAACTACGTATAAGAACTACATACGGTATGGTATAAGAACAAAAACATTAGATGTACAAATTACAATTACAACATAATAGCATCCTACACAAAATGATCACTAACTGTACTGATCTTTCTACAAAAAGTTCCTACTTACTAAAAGTAAACAAGATTACTTACTTATGCTAGTGTTTTTTTGTTTTTTTTCAAAAACAGCTCCAAGTTTTTTCTTTAAATTGTTTCCTTGGTTATCTAACAGTTTTGCTCTAGAGTAAAGGAAGGTATGCGAGAAATAATGAAAGTGTTTGCTGTTCTAGCATTACTAGTACTAGCTACTTTCTCGTATACGTAATATAGAGAAAGTTATGTAATGCTGCGGAAAATCGATTTCGAGATTTCAACGGGAATACACGTTTTGGGGTGCCCTGATATCGAAAAAGTGATTTTTTTAATTTTTATTTTTTTCAAAGCGTCCATCCGTCAGTGCGTCTCCTTATGCATCTGTTCGTTCGTCTGTGAACAAAACTAGCACCCAAACTATTCATTGAAGTTTTCCCAAAATTGATATTCCCCGGAGATCTGAGCTGACTTCCGTGAGTTTGAAAACCATTCTTTAAAATTTGGAGGTATTTCGCATGAAGTCCCTGGGATATTTCCAAAATTTTCTCAAAAATGGCTCCAAATTTTTTCTTTAAATTTCTTGAAAGAATAGAGCAAAATACTTATAAAGGTAGAATATGTCAAACTTTCACTGTTGCCTCTAAATTTTCGAAACTTTCAAAAGTATGAATTATTTCCGGCGTCTTCCTACAACTACAAAATTGAAGATAGAAATTTTTCTTCAAGTAATGTTTTTTTCAGTAGTTATTTCTTTCATAAAGTAGTTATAAGATCTCATAAACGCCATATTGCTGTATTCTTTTGTTTCTTCAAAAATTACAATTTTTTTTACTTATTTATAACGTCGTTAATATTTACATTAGCGGCGGTTTGTTTGTATTATTGAATATATGTGTACATTACCAAATGATGTTTTATAAAATTCCACATTTTCAGAAACGTTTAAACGCCATTTTCTCGAAAACGACTTCAATTTTTCAACGAAAATTGCCTTATAGAACGAGGTTTTACTCCTATATAATATTCTTAGTCATGTTTTGGTTATTCTATTATGATACCGAAAAAATGAGAAAATGTGAAAAAACTTACTTCGGGTGGCTATAGATAGCAGCTGGGAAGAGAATGCGGCAAAACCGAAAAGCTAGCCCAGTCCAAAGAAATTAGAAAACTAACTAGTACAAGAAAGTCTGTGCCATTCTGTTTCACCACTAGCTTTCAAATTGTTTTTATTTTAAATTATTTCCAGTTGTTTTATGTTAGTTACGTCACTATTCTATCAGTTTTTCTTTCATTTCAAACATTAGTAAATATTAAATAATTTGTTATTGATTTAATTTCATATTAACTTCTCATTTCACTTAAATTATATTATTAAAAATTAAATTTTGTAAAGATATTTTATTCATATGAAAAATACTTTTCATATGATAAAGAATGAAGATAAAGAACACAACGTGGTAAAAAATCCTGTCTGATGAAATAAATTCTTCTTACAACAAGACTGCGTCTGATAATTCCATTAAAAGTATAAAATCCACATCAGTTCCTATTATCTAAATATTTTACATATAAACAGAAAATTTGCATTGTAGTTCAACTAATTTATTAGTACTTTAATTTTTATTTTGAAAATAAATCTTGGGAACCTGGAACTTTCGTGAATTACTCAGAACCCATTATCTAAAATCTTACCTATTTTTCACCCACACACTAGGAAGGTGATCAATGAGAGTTCGGAGAAGTAAACATGATCTGACATTCTATGAGCATAAAAACTCGTGCGCGCGATCATTGCACATTTCAAACGTCTTAGTCGGAAATTGTTTGCTTGGAAATGCTTATCATGCCGTGATATTAGCGACTACATCAGTTCTGCAAAGTCATCGCTTCTCCCCCACACACGTTTTTCGCAATTTTCTGCCCGTTCAGCCTAGTTGTGCAGCCAATGCAGTAACCCAGAAACATCGATTGCAGAACGTGACATTTGACTTAGTCGGATCCAAACTTTCGACCTTTGGGCAAGAAGGGTCAAACCGATAGTTACCACATCGACCACCCCAATTTCAATAATACCTAGAGGTGCTACAGAATGGCACAGACTTTCTCGTAGTAAAGTTTTCTAATTTCTTTTTTGTGGACTGGTACTATAGTCTTGCCCCTCCTTGCCTGCTGCCATCTATCGCCATCCAAATTACATTTTTTTGAAATTTTCTCAACTTTTCAGTTTCCAAGTAGTTGAACTCAAAAATTAATTTAAGAATATTAAAGAATGTTTAAACATCATCCTAAATAGCAATTTTCTTTGAAAAATTTGGAGCAGCTTTTAAGAAAATTGCGTTAATATTTACTGTAAATGCGAAAATTGAAGCTCTTTTTCACAAGAATCTATTGAGTTTTCGAAAAACTTCATTTGAAATCATTTTAAGCACATCCACTTACAAATGCAATAATGTATACAAATCCATTGAAATGTGCATATTAACGGCGTGAGAGGTATTTAAAAAATACATTTGTGTATTTTTTTAAAAAACAAAAGAGTATACCGAAATGGACTTTACGTCATATTAAACAGTGCCATTGCCACTATCCCTTGTAAAATTTTGAAGAAAAAAATTGGAGCCATTTTTGAGAAAATGGCGCTTGAGCGTTTCTGAAAATGCGGAATTTTGAGATCATTTTTACAGAAAACTGTTGTATTTTTTAAAACATTATTTGACATTATTTAAAGCACATGTACTCATAAAAACTCATAAATATAATACTGTAAAGAAACGGCCTCTAAAGTAAGTATTACCGACGTGAGAAACAAGTAAAAAAAAATACAGCTATGTATTTTTTTTAAAGAAGACAATAGAGCAATATGGCGTTTATATTATCATATAGGGTTTGTTTGGCACTAACCGTACAAAAAAATTAAAACCACCAACATTCAAAAACCCGCTTCCAAATATTGTTTTAGTTTCCATTGACTGCCACAAGGTAGCAGCACATAATATATTCTCAAAAGAATGCTTCAGCGAAATGGTGCTCATTTGCAGTAAATAGAAAATAGAAAGAAGTGGTTCAAATATGTACCAAAGACATAAAAAGGTTTAAAATAAAATTTGTTCTAAAAAGTAGATCTTTAAAAAGGTCATGTACAATTTTGTGAAAAAAACCTACAATTTTTCACGTAATTTCTGCTTGAAAATGATGCAATTTATACAAAAAAAAACACGTTTTCTCAAAAACGGCACCAAATCTTTTCTTTGATTTTTTTTTCCCCCTCGCGGATATAAGAAAGTAAGCTTAAAAAAGGCGCTGGTCCAATTTTCAGTGAAGTCTGTTCCAAAATTTAAACAAATTGACATTGCAAAAGTACAATATTGATGATAAAGATATTTTTGTTAAATGAAATCTGTCCTAAAAAATCAGTTCTTAAAAAGGGTCATCAGCTCCCCATAATTTAAATTTCGAATCTGCTAATTCGAATTTCCCGCTCTTCTTGTATATGCTACACTCATTTAGGATTATCACGTTGCAATACAACAATGGAAAAGTCGCGACACATGTTTTAAATTCTCAGAATAACTTCATTGTTGGGCGGTGTTTTTGGGTGTACGGAGTTGGATTGTCAAATTTGAATTGATATATTACCTTTCAATGAATTAATTTTTAGCGCCTAATGACCTACGATTGGTAATGTTTTCCAAGTAATGTCTGAGATGTGTCAATATGGGCAAAAACTGCGATATTAAAGTTTTATGTAACCTTAACTGATTCAAGAAAGTATTTGCTGTTATAACACCACTAGCTCACATCTGCAGTATGGAGTTAAAATTTGAGGAACTTCATAGATGAACCTGAATAGACTGACACAAAAGAAAATAATTTTATTTATTTAACATAAAAAACTGTGTGTGTGATGATCTATGGGAAGTCATCAAAGTTTATTTTAAAATTCAAACATAAACACTCTTGGGTAGATAACGAAGTCTATTACAGACTTCATGGGCAGACTATTACAAAAAATATAAAAAGTTGACTGTCTCTGCATTAGCTCATCAGGCTTTACTGTAAAATTCAAACTAGGCAGTCTAGGCAGTCTTGGGAAGACTACAAAAAAATAATGTATAGAAAGTTGAGTCTATGCATTTGCTGCTCATCAGGGTGTATTTTAAAATTCAAACCAAGGTAGTCTCGGGGAAACAAATAAAATTTCATAAATTTACAGCCTTCATGCATTTCCTCTTTATGCTTACACTTATTGTAACTACAGAAATCAACATCTCATCGTGAACCAAAATGTCCATAAATATATTACATGAGCGGGGGAATAATTATCACAATGTGTGTGCTGGTTAGACTGCTACAGCTCAAAATCCACATCTATACTCTGCTCATTAATAAACTTCATTTTCTTGTTTCAACATAAAGTGAAATTTCATACATAAAGGCATTAAAACTTTCTTAAATGGAAAATGTGCTTAAAGCTTAAAAAAATTTGTATAAAAAAATGTAAAATTATTGTATTTTAAATGTTAAATCTAAATACCTAAAGTAATCTTTTTTGTATTTTAACTGATACACCAAACTACATAATATGTTACAACTGTTTTTAAAATGTCTGATGAATGTTGTTCCATTTATTTTATACTCGTAAATGTCTATGAGCAATGGTTATTATTGTTGTTGTTGTTATTATTATTGTTATTATTATTATTATTGGTGTCATTATTTTTATTATTAATATTATTATTTATATTATTATTTTTATTATTATATTATTATTATTTATATTATTTTTATTATTATTATTTATATTATTATTATTATTGCTGGAAGCATTCTAAATTATTCCCATTAGTTATGTTAAGGTACTCATCTACCCGAGTTTTAAAATTTTTATTTGTGGCATATATCTGAATTTAAACATTCTTACTCATCGAATTAGGTATTAACTAAGTCAACAAAAATGAAAGGGGAAGAAAAAAAAAGTCCAATATCCCCTTTTTCTTTCCAAAAACAGGGCATGATCTGAAACATCATAACTCATGAACCATTTAACATTTTTTTATGATTCCTTTTTAAGATTGTTATTTGGAGTATACTTAAGTACCTGAATCTAAATTTGAAAATTGAAAAGGGACTTGTACTTAAGAGGGGTATGATTTTGAACTTTTAAAAACCACTAGTACTATTAACAGGGATACCCAAGATGAAAAGTTATACCTTGAACTTTGTTTTCCTTGTCTTCTTTCACTTTTCTCCAAACTTTCAACTATCTCCTCCTGCTTTTAGTTACAGGAGTGATTTGTTTCTTAGTTATTTGATGTTTCCTTGTGTCACATAGTCACTCCTCACAAGTTTGCACCAGGTTTGATGCACATCCTTCCTAAAATTTGGGGCATGACCCAGACATGACACGTGTGTGTATACAGAAAAGTACAAATAAATCAAAAACAATAAACTTAGGTACAAATGGTGATAAACACTGAAAAGTACGCAACTCAATGTACATTTCTTCACAGGAAAATGTCATTTTGAAGTAGAGGAGTACCTTAATTTATCCGTAAGAGAATTTTTGTGCTGTTTTATCCACCCAGGCATAGAAATAAGATAAAGTTGAGGAGGATGAATAAGAATTTCTTTATTCCACTCAAACCTGAATAGTTTGACATTTTCTATATGTGAGATCTGTGCAATTATTTTTATCTCCATAGTGACACTGGAAGGTAGACAAAAGAAATGGACTTCACAAGTTTCTTTAATGGAAACTTTTAAGAAATTGCCAGTCGAGTAAATGAGATTGTCAAAGTTTCAGATCAATTAAAGGGGTCAATAAATATTTTTTCTTATATGCTTATTTACAGTTATTTATCATTTTTAATAAAATGTTTTTTACCATTTTGCAAAAAATATTAATGTACCATTTGAATGAATGCCCCAAAGAAATTGTAATGTAATCTTACAACTAAGAAAATATAATTTTATCACTTTTGCCTCAAAAGCTCTTGTTTGGATTTTTCTTCATTTCAATTATGTTGTAAAATCAACAGAGGTGTTCTTAATTTTTTTTATTTTTCTGAGTGTTACTTTCAAGAATGCACAATACTTTTCTCTCTGATGGTTTAATCTTCCTTTTAACCTTGTCCACATTATTGCTGTAACAGCGATTCATTTATATTGAGATAGTGCTTCAGTGTGGATAAGAGACTTTCTTGACTTCCATTTTGAACTGCAACATAATATTTCTTCAGATTTTCAAAATAATATTAAAATTTCAATTATTTAAAAATGATTCTTATGAATATTATTACATAATTTAAGAAACAAAGGTCAAAACACCTTACTTGTTTTCTTACGGTTTCACAAGCCAATCAGTTTTAGGTTGTTCGCATTTTCATAAGCCAATCGGTTTCTTTATAAAATTTGAGCATGCTTTGTATATCACCTGTTCTTTTCAAATAATTTTTTTCATTTTACAATTTTTGAAACAGCTATTCATTTTTTCTAAAAACAAGAATTGAAAAAATAATTTTCTAAAATCATAAAAGAAAAAATTTCATTAAATAACATGCCTGGAATTATGTTCAATTCATGCTTAATTTAAACTTAAGTATGAATTGAGTACAGCCAAATTCCAAATATGTGCTCTTTAAAAGTTATTTTATGTAGAATGCTAGATTTCATAATAAAATTTGTTTTTTCCAAAGGAATAATAAACCTTAATTACTTATTAAACATTAAGGGGAGAAGGACACGAAAAATTGGAAAAAAATTGATTTTTCATAATTTGCGCCATTTCATTCTCTGTCTTCTCCTGAATTTGCTGATACATAGTTAAAGAATGTTTTACTATGTTTTAGTCCCTAAAAATAATATTCAATGGACCTATGCAGTATCCAGGGCATTTAAAGAGGGAGTGTAACTCTTGGAGAAATGTAGAATGGGAAAAAATATTATTTTTTAGATATTTGCGTAGTTCGAGATATTGTTTGCAGTTCATGACTGCACTGTTAGTTCATGTCTAGCATGTTCCCTTTGTTTATTCTAAATAAAACGTCTATTGTTGTGAATAAGAATATATATAATTACATTATTGTAGTTGTATTGTTGTAAATAGCTGTACAAATATAGAAATGAATATGAATAGAAGTATTTTTGTGTAAATAAAACCCAATTGTTATGATGAAATAATAGGGAATGTGTATTGAAAGAAATACCAAATTTATCTTCCATTGCCAAACAACGTGTAAATGTGAAAAAATAAATCATCTCCTAAAACATAAACAGAAGAAGAATCATTAAGTAAAAAAGGAAAGGAAACAATTAGGAGGTTCCACATGACCCACAATATGGAACAGGAATGCACTAAGTGATTGAGTACATGCAAAAGTTAGTACCGAAACTTTGAAGTCAATTTACTCAAATTCTTGTTTTTTTTTTAACTTTAGAAACATTTATCTCCAGGAAAAAAGTATGATCTGCTTAATTTTTTTTAGCACTATCTACATTATTTGTAAAGTCATAATAAGCAACAAAATTTTCAAAATATTGGCCATTTAAATGTAACAAAATATTATAACTCAAAATAAATTTTTTTTTTTTCATAATTTAATAAAAATTCCTGTTCAAAAATTAAAAATTGCACATCAGATTTTTGAGCCGATTTACATTAACAAAGGTTTAAATTTTAAATATTCAAAAAATCAACACTGTAAGTAAAATAGTTTTTGAGATATGTGTACCTAAAATCATAAAATTAACATGGGCAAGATAGGGAAGTCCTTCTCCCCTTCAGATTAATATTTTGGTATCGGTGCAAGATCCATTTCTACTTAAACTTTACAGAAAAAATCTCAGAAAATATGGAATCCTTTTTAAAACCTGTCCAAATTGTTTTGAATAAAAGCTACTTTTTGTGTTAAAACAACACATTTTATAGCCCTTGAGAAAAATCCTAGTTCGTTTACACCAGGGATTCCCAAACCTCTCTTGAAAGAAGGGTTTTGTTTGCTTCATTGACCCTCTTACACTTTTCTCAATAATATTCAACATAATCATTTTTACACAAATAATTGCTCATAAAAAACTTCAAAATGATATTTAGGCAACAAATATGAAAAAAGTTTTGCAAAAAGTGTATATTAGAATTAGCATGTACATTTGTTCTCTTGTCCTTTTAGATTTTACAAATTGTCACTTTTCCAGATTATGGGAGTAACACAAAAAACCTAATTTGTTCAGGTGTGTGTGATTTAATGTTTTCTATTAATGAAAAGAAAGCAAATTAATCTGTTTGCTTTTTATTAATCAATGATATTTATATAATATCAAAAAATTGTTTGTTTTTTGTCTTTTAACTTATGAAAATAATTCTATACATTTTTTTATAGATACAACAGTATTCCAGAAAAGCAATGAAATATAAACAAAATTACAGATTCTAATTGACACAGGTTCAAGTTTTACTGATATAAATAATGTGAAATTCAAAAACAAGAGCAACTTTTTATCTTAATTCTCAACTTTATGAAAGAAAAGAATCAATGTCATATCATTGTCATGTTTTTATAATCAATGAAATCCTAATCTTAATGATACCAGTTAGTTGCTGGTTCATATTTGACTATCGAACCCCACAATCTGAACATCACTGACCTCCTTCAAAATTGTATCAACGCTGAAAGGGGTGCCAATAGCAAACCCTTTGCAAATCCCTGATTTAAACCCAATGTATATATTTTACTAACATTCATTCAAAAAGTATACTCTCATGTATTAATAATGCATAACACACATGGCCTAGAATCTCACCTCCATTCAAGAAGTTGTATCATTTTGTTCTTATTCCTTCATGTAGATGCTTGAAATTCTGCAGGAAGAGGAGAACTCCTTTGAAAATTTAAAAAAAAAAAAAAAAAGAAAGTTTTTTTGAATTATAAATATTATTTTATAAACAATAATGTTATTAAGATATTGCTTTTGTACAATGCACCTGTTGAATTGCTTCCTCATTTTCTTTTCTTTTAATTCTGAAAACTACAATACTTTAATTCAGAAAATTCAAAATAGAAACAGAAAATGCATCTTATTTTTTTGTACTTCTAAATTTTTACATCGAATTTTAATGACATTTCAATATTGCATATTCGAATAATAAAAAGTATTTCCAATGGGTTTAAAGCTCAAAAAGTGTCTCACACCATCCAAGACCTCATCGTTTGAAAACGGTCTTTTCACTGCTCTACTGATTCCTTGGGCTAAAGCGTATGTCAAATCATTTCTTGGTTCTTTTCTTCCTGCTTCATGAAAGTTCAGAAACATTCATTAAAAATTTTGCACACGGCATCACTCACAAGGATGTAAAAGATTTTAGTTTGATAAAGACATCACAATGAGCAATGGAGACAAAGAAGTCTTTGTATAATCATACAACTAAATTTCATCATTTAAACTTTTAACTATGTCCGCTACAGGATTATGTTTTCATTTCATGTAATATTCATTTTAGGGATAAGAAATATTCAATGTAATTCCTATCTTCTACTCTTTGTTTCTTATTTTTTCTCTATTTCTTAATAGAAAATTATCATTGTCAGGAACACTTTCATAATATATTATGGTCAAAGTTTTAAAGAAATTAAAATTAATTAGGTTCTTTACATCTTTGATAGGTCAATGTATTGTTATTAATGATTTAAAGAACCTAATTACGTTCTGTAAGATAATCTATAGGTATCGCAAAATACAAATTAAAGGCTTTATTATTATTTTTGGGTAAAGAGGATAAAAAGGCATTATGAATTAACAACAGTACTGTTTAATTGGGAAGGATAAAGAAAATTGTATTCAAAGCATAACTTTTTCAAACCTTCTTTTGAAAATCATACTATAAGTTGGAGTAAAGTCCTCGGAAGAAAGCAGCTAAAGCATCACAATCTAAGTTAAAACTCAAATGTAGTTTTCCAATTTTTTTTCAGATCATATGTGTAACTGAAAAATTAAATGTTTTGCAGATTTACAAATGCAGAATTGAAATAAAATACTTGGATGATAGTGCCGTAAAAAACTTTGAAAAGGAGTCCAAAAATTTGATTAAAAAAGTAAATTAATATAACAAAATCTGAATGTGAATTTGGAACAAACTCTCAACACAACTTTTATCAATTCTTCTTTACCTGGATGTTATCCCCTTTAAAGTATAACTCTGCATGGAAAATAAGTTTAAAATGCAGCAGAATGAAAAGGAAATTTTCAAAATAATTAAGTGACTTTTCACTACATAAACCAAGTTTAAAATATGTATGACAGCAACCTTCAAAAAGGTGATGATACATGCAATACATTTTATATGACTTATGCCAAATACAAGCTACTGTCACATTACTCAAGAATCTTCAAGGTGCATGCAACATTTGTCTCATAGAATTCATCAGCTCTATTAACATTTCATCCGAACTGACATTTCAGTATCTGAAGCTCGTTATGAAAAGTGACATTATGCAACACCTGTTACTCAGTGCATGTCCGATAAATCAATTCCATTTAAGGAAACGTGAATACATGATATGATATGAATTCATGATATCATGAATAATGGTGGCAGAAAATTGTACATCTTAGATTTGGCCAATCTATCTACCATTTTCAACAAACTAGCTCACTAGGAAGTGCTTTCAATTATCATTGATTGATGTTTTTTCAAAATATTTGTCAAGTGGTATCCCTCAGATTTATTCGGAGAATTGCTCAACAAGCTTAATGGCTAGATCTTGCAATTTTCACAGCACTCTGAAAACGCATCAGGAGATAAAACATATTAGGAGATGGAAAGGTGTAGGTGAATCAACAATGGCAATAAGGAAAATACAATAAAATACAAGCAAATTAAAACACAAAGAATGTGTCAAACTGGTGAACTGTATTGATTCATCTATTAAAGAAATACAAAAGCTAACAACATCTGTGAAAAGTTAAAGAGGAAACATGCATGTCTGAAAATTAATATAATTAATATCAATTAATCATGTACAAGTATATTGTTTTCTGCCCGAATCAAACATTTTTATGACATTCCAGTTGCTTTTGCATAATGGAATATAAAATGAAATCAAATCACAACACACACATGTGGTACAATTAATGGAAATTTAATCAAAAAAAAAACATTTTACTGGTGGTTCTGAATTTCTTAACTACAACAGACAAACCAAAATGACTTGGATCATAATAAATTATCTCCACAAAAATATCACACTCAATCAGGAATTCCTTCAAAGCAACTTGAAGATGCAATCACAAACCAAGTGTTTCTACATCCTGAGTGAAGTATAAAATGAACAATGTAAGAGAAGAATTTGTTTCTCACTGTCTTTGTTAACACAAATTAAATAAAGGGAAGAATAGAGAAGCTTTAGATATACAAGGATTATGGGTTTTCTATACATTCAGCAAACCTTTCATAAATTATCATGGAATTTATTCCAAGAGGCTTCTATATTGACTGTTTCTTGAATTTTCTTATAACTGTTACATACAGTTGCATAATGTGAAAATATAAAAAATTACTTTTATATAATAGAAAGATCATAAAGATCACCTCTTAATAAAAGGTTAAGCTTTATGACCAAAAGAATTCAACAAGTACTTTCCCTTCAAGTTACAGGTAATAATCACATGATTTTTTGTGTCTTATTAATTACTGATTTCACTGAGATAAAGCATCAGTAACAAATCAGTTATCACATCCCTCAACAATTGTAAAAATGGGCCAAGTTTTAGAGTGCAGTTTAATGGTTTACCTTGGCAATCTACACATTTCACAGTTGACAAGATCAGCTTGATTGAGAAAAGTGCAATGTGGGCAAGTCCACAAGGAATTGTTTCCTCCACCACTTGCTGCAGGCAGACCAGATCCGAGTCCACTACCACTCGCAGACCCAAAGCCTAGATTAGCTCCAGAAGCTACCTCAGCAAAGGCCACACTGTGGGGGCGTGACTGTGGAGGCGATGAAGAGCTGGCAGCAATCAGCTGTTCTACCGTTGCCCAATGTTCAGAATTGGACCAATCTTGAGCTTGCTCAGCATTCTGTGTTTTGACAGCCTCTAGAAGTGGTCCCATATACTCCTAATAATTGAAAAAAATGTAAGGGGGCAATGCTTTCTAGATGTATTTTATGTCACTGAATATTGCATTTACTATCTTACCTTCATTGGTAACATATCCATAGTAGAAATATATAACAGGAAATGAAAATCAGATGCAGCTTTCAGAAACTGATCTGGAGGAAACTGTTGCATATAACTACTCAAAGCATTAAAGTCTTGAATATGTCCATCTACCATTCTGAAATTTTAAAATAAAATAATAATTTATCCGATCAATTTTAAACTCCATTTCTTTTCCTTATCACAATTTTTACCTGTTCTCTACTGGAAAAGGTTGAATATCATTATCAGCATGAAATGTAGAAACTGGGTTGATTGGAGTGGAGGCAGGAATATCTACAAGCAAATATTCCACTGGCAATGGACGAGCCAAACGTGGCACTTCATTGCCATAGCTGTCCTTTTCCTGAAACACAAAACAATCAAATTAAAAATAATAAAAATATCCTTGTGTACCTTTGCAGAGAAAATATCTTTTCTCTATCAGATCAGATCAGTTTCTGAAGGCGGCATTGGATTTTTATTTCCTGTTATACATTTGAATCCAGCTGGAGTAGGTTTTTGTAGGTTTCCCTTGGGTCAAGGGATGAAGATTACACATTCGGTGCAAAATAATTTTCTGATAAACCAGTTTGTATTTCATTTTTACACATAACATGTGACAATATAAGTCCTTAGGAAGAATCTTAAACTGTGTTTATATGTAATCAAAAATGTCAATAATGAATGGGCCTCTTGAAGGCAAGAGCTGTCAAACAGCTATCAAACGCTCAGAAAGTGCTTCAGCTAGTACTAAAGTCTCTGCGTACTTCCAATATTACTAATGATATAAAGCTCTTCAACTCCAAGCAAAATAATAATACTCTTTAAAAGCTGACATAACGTTCAAACAAATTTTCTTCACTGTTATCATATTTTGAAGAAGTATACTATTCGGTAAATGCACAAAAAATAATATAAAATACATTATCTATTTCAAGGATTCCTTCCACCTTCAAATAGATTCAAAGGTGGAAAAGTACAAAAATATAAAAATCTGAAATATTAAAGGATTGATAATTTTCTAGATATTTAAATCAGTTGAAAAACATGCCATTTTCATTAAAAAATAGTTTATTTTTTTTAACTGCTTTGGCTAAGTCCAGTTAGTGAGTTTCAAAATCATAGCCATGACAAAAACTTAAGGATGCTTTCAAAAGTTTATTAGGTTTAGCAACACTAGATTTAATCTCTAAAATAAATTGTAATTCAGATAAATTAATTAGTTTGTAATTCAAATGCTTCATTAATTCAAATTACATTACTTAATTATTAAAAAAATTAATTTCAATTCAGACTTCAGCTCTTATAAATAAAAGAATCTGTCATTAGAATTTGAATTTTTATACCAGATTTGTAATTTGATTTGTGAATTTAATTTAAATTGTTTTTGAGGAAACTATTGTTCAGAGCATTCTTTGGTCTATTTTAACGATCACCAGTGATCTCTGTAGCAATTAGTATATTGAGCCAAAACAAATGATTGCAGAAAGTACTTAAGAGAAAATTTGACTTGCCAGAAAAGCAAAAGCTTCAGTGAAATACTATATTTTTCTGTTCAAAGAAGCTTTCGCGCTCATTCTATCACGAGGGAATTAATATGAGTATTTTAAATGTATTTTATTTTCATTGAGAATAATCTTTTTAATCCGCGGAAAAATTGGTTAAAATTAACAAGCTTGCAAGAGATACGAAAAATGTTTACTGAACCATAGAAATGAGCAAGGAACTGTTTTCTTTGTTTGAGATTGTAATGTCCTAATACTAATTAATCATTTTTTTTTTTTACGTTTTTACAAACCAAGTCATTTCAATTCAAAGAATAAACCTTGCGATGCAGTACACGTTTTAAAACTTCCGCCTAAAAGTCACACAGACGACGTTGAACACCGCGTTAGTGATAGAAAGGCGCGGATAGATTGCGCAGCATTCTCCTTGAGATTCAACTAGCAACATCGTCCGCCATGCCAAGTGGTTTCAGTGCAAACATCATGATGTGGCATAATGTTGGAAGTTAGGGCCGATTAGACGCCGGCGACGGCCTTTCCGCGTAATGTAAAATATAATCGTCGCTTTCTCGTTCATCGATAAATTCGTATATTCGTGTAAGCGCTTCGAATCGTGAATCGTCTTCGCCGTAGCTCGTTCGCTACGTTAATGTATTTTTCCCTCTGACTGACTTATTTTTTGCTGTGGCAACAACGCGATAAACACGGTAGGCTTTTTATTCAATTCTATGTATTTTTAACTAACATGTTCTATGATAGGGAAAACTTGGATTTGTAAATAAATTTCTATCATTGGTAGCATATTTTACACTTACTACCCCACTCTGTGTCATGTCGTGTTTACATCAGTGACGCACAAAAACAATAAAAGCTTGTGGCGTTCAGAAATGCCACATAAACGCAAACTAAAATGCATGATTAAACTAGGTTACATTACTTTACAAATGACAATGTAATGAGAGTTTAACATTCGGTGGATGTGTGCGCGAAGTGACATTCGTGAGATAATAAAGACAAATACAATTGCTGATATCGAACTTGCATGATTGTTCCTATGTTTTTTCCTCGTAAGAAATTCTAAGCATTGAATTGAAATTATACGTTTATCTAAATTTAGTGAATTGTGAAATTGTGGTCTTCATTAATAATTACCAAATGTTTCTGAGGACTTAAGAGATTATTTTAAAATAATGTTACTAGAAAAACAGTACTGAAAGTTGATCAAAATTTATTAGTTCAGATTACTGCTGCAATTTTAACTTTTAAACTGAAAGAAAACACAAGCCATCAATCACCACCATAATTTTCTTACATATAATGCTACAGACTACTTTCATCACTGAAATATACATAATTTCACTCCTTCACAGATGATGGAACCTGGCGTAATACCAGAACTCGAAGAATTAACTCTCTGCAGCTTTTGCAAGCAGAAATTCAACGATACTGACCTCTGCCCGAAGTTACTAAGCTGCAAACATTATTTCTGTCTCAACTGTATTCAGACAGCTCTAATGAAAGGTCGAGAGCTATACTGTGTACATTGCTGGAAACGAACAGAACTAGGGGAACAAGGAGCAGACTCGCTGCAAACCTACAGTGCTGTTCTCACACTTGCCAAAAACTTCACATCACTTAAAATTGGACCAGGTGGAAGTGGGGGAGCAGCTGTAGTAGGAGGAAATAAACCACCTGATAAGGATCGAAAGGTATAGGAAATTGGTTTTCTAAGGTCTTAACATGGTAGCATTAATGTACTGTAGCATTTCATATTATCTAATTGTTATTCTTAGGTTGTACCCAGTGAGAATTGCCATACACACGGAATGCCTCTAGCTTTGTGGTGCCACACATGTTGTGCAGCAATATGTCGGGCATGTGCTACCCAACAAGATCACCCTGGCCATCAAGTGAAATCCCAAGGTGAAGCCAAAGACCAGCTGGTGTCAGAGGTACATTTTTAATTAAACAACTCTGCTAATTTCTTGATACTTATGTGTGCTATTTTTAACTTGCATTCCTTGTTTTTTCAGGTTCACAACGAGTTAGTTGCCATGAATAAGATGTTGGGAGAAATTCAGCGACTTGCTATGCAGCAGAGAGATTTTCTGCTTAAAGTTCTTGAAGCATGTGTTACGTTAAAGACACATGTAGAAACTGATTTGCAAAATGGTTGGAGCCATGTTCCTGAAGTTGCTGAGGCACGTGAGACACTTAGCAAGGCAAGAGCAGGTTTAGCTGGAGTTGATGGGCCAGGTGATGCGCATGTTCTGTATTCGTCACTGTCATTAGAGAAACAGCGACTCCAGGGTAAATATCAGGAGATGTACTTGCAGTGCCAACTTGACGACCTCATTGGGAATTCTGCAGTTGTCTTTGACTTTAGCTTGCTGAAACAGGCCTTGGCCAATATTCATTCAGGTGAACCTCCAATGCCTGCAGCTGTACAAGGTCGTATTCCTCATGTAGCTGCTGCACAAAATCCAATATTGTTCCTTGCAAACTACTGTATGTCACAGTTGTACTCTCGACATGTTTTGACTAAGCAACAGCATCATCATCTGCAGCAAAATGGCACGGTTGACTATCATCATCCCCCAGTGCACCCGATTCCTCATCACCTTGTCAACGCACCACATCCGCCTCCCCCACAACACGTCATCGTTGCTCCCCCTCCAACGCCAGTCGGAAACAAGCCACCTCAAGCTTTACCCTCGGTTCATCATTCACAACCTCCACCTCAAACTCCTTATGCCCAAGAACCAGGTGTTGTTGCAGTTCCTGTCCAATCTCCTCCACAGAATGTTGTTCAACTAAATGTTCGTGGTCCTTCAGGCCCCTACCCTTTGTATTATTTCAACATCGATGTGAATGGTTCACCACATGGTCGAATTGTCATAGAAGTTCGTCCAGATGCTGCTCCCAAAATGGCAAAAAATTTTGGAGTTCTGTGCACAGGTGAAGTGGGCGTCAGTTACAAAGGCTGTGCAGTATTCCAATGTTGGGAAGGAGAATCTGTTATCACAGGGGATTTTGAGCTGAATAATGGGCGGGGGGGCAGATCTATATTTGAAGATGGCTACTTCATGCCTGATGATACAAAGTTTCCTGCAGTCAGGGGGGCAGTGGGTATGCGTCGTACACAAAAGCGACACGACAACCTCGGAATGGTTGGATCCCAGTTTCGCATCATTTTGCAAGAGATGAGAGGATTTACTGGCATCTTTGGCCATGTTGTAGAAGGTCTGGAGTTAGTGGAGAAGATATCCACCTTTGGAGATCAAGCTGGAAAACCAACAAAGACAATTGTCATAACAAAATGTGGCAAGCTCTAAGACGGTTTCTTTTCTGGTCAAATCAACTAAAGAATGCTGCACAATGCATGCGCTGCTTGATTCAGAGAAAAGCCTGAGTTTGCAGACATCAGCTCCACTGATGGGAGTCCACATTTGCTGCAAAGTAGAATGATATTCAATGAAATGTCAAAGTCAACTTTGAAGCAAGATTAGTAACTACTACCAAATCTGCTAATTTTTGTGGTGTCATGAATTGTTAAAACATTGTGTGTTATGTATTAATTTTGGGAAATCCAAAATTAGACCACAACTCAGCGTAGGGCATTAAGTAGCTGGCGCATACAATGTAAATGCAAGTACAACAAAGAAACAAAATATTCTTGTAACAGGATATGAATTGATTTGAACCAAGTTGACCATTTTTGTTTAGAGAGCTTCGCTTATTTTTACCATGAATGCACGAATTTTTTAAAACGAGGATAATTCTATTGTCAATACAGGCGTAATGTGTTGTAACCATGCATGGTTGTTGATCTCAAAATGCGAAATCACATGGCCTAACTAGATAGAAATTCAACGGCTAACTAATGAGTGTGTGTAAATGTGTGTGTGTGCCTATAAGAAAAGGGTTATAATTTTCTTCGCCAGTCACTGTTAATTTCCTCCCAGAAAATCTTCCTTCCAACTCGAAATGTTTTTTGGAGATCTGTTTTCGAAGATCGAAAAAATCGAAGCGTAAATGTTTTCGCATTCCTTCACTGTGTCGAATCAAAAAATAAAAAAACGCAAAAAAAATAATCGTAATATGCCGAATAATCGTTCGTCCACCAACAAATCTTGATAATTCACTTCTCAATGTTTGTTGAACTTGATCGAAAGTAGTATAGATCAGGTAATCGTCGTTTCGGAATCGTTATCGTGAACATTAGTTTATTTTTAGATTGAGAAATAAATGTGCGATGGATCTACACGTGTTCTGTATATTTCTAAACTAAGAAAAATGATCGTTGTTCATTATAGATGAACAGGAGGGGCGTAATTTAGAATAATTTTCTGTTGGGGGGGGTCGAAGAAATCGTTTTCTTTTTATATATTTTCAGAAGAAACCAACGTTCCAAAACTTTATGAACTTTGGAACAGTTAGTTATTTGTGAAAATTAGTTTATTTTAAGAGGGGCGAATTATGCATGGTTCCGCAAAGTGTAAACATTAATTTCAATGACAGAAAACCTCATAATGAAGTTAAAGAGTAAAAGGTTTAATGAAATTGTGTTTTGTTAGAGACTTGTGTATACTATGTTTTTTTAGTTAGTGATGATTATGCAAGACTGGCAACGTATTATCATTTGATAATTTTAAACATGCATAGCTCCAAGCATGTTCTGGATCTAACAGTTTTGAATTAGTTTATTTTTGTGCCCATGGTTATGGTGTAAACATCTGTTAAGTTCAGATATAAACTAGTAGATTATGTTTAAGAAGTGGACTGAAATTCTCTATCCACAAACAGAAGATGTGTTAATTTTAATTATTTCCCCTTTTGTTTATCCTTGTAATGTGCAATTTTGATACTGGGTTGCCTCTCTGATGTAAAGAACAGTCAAATACCGTCAGAAAACCATCCTTATTTGTGCCTTATAATCTTAGCTGCAAATGCTTCCCTAGTTTTATGAACGTGGTGTTATACTCTGTGTAGCGCATAGATAGTTAATTATTTAAATAATTAAAAAGATGATCATTTATTATTGAAGTACACACCTTGTTAAACGTCCAAAAATTTTAAATAAGTGTACGTTATGGAAATTTAAGAACATAGCAAGTACACAGTTATTGAAGCAAAAGGTTCTACATGCTCTTAGTACTTAAAATCTATTGCAAGCCTCCTTTCATCGTTTTCCAGAGCTCTTATTATTATCTATGTGGGCATTAGCTTAGAGTGCCATAACCATGCCACATGATCAAATGATTTGTACTATGGCAGGGACACATTCCAGTTAGTCGCTCTAAGTAATAAAATTGTGACACTGAAACACATGAAACGAGGCAATGTTTACGCCAAATTGAAAAAGATTTGTTATATTATTGAAAAAGAGAGAGACAAAATCATCGGATCATCACTTTGCGATATCATTCATTGCTGCACTGAGGAAGTGCCTTACAAAAGTTTGTGATAAAACTCATGTAGCTCCGTTCGATGGAAATATAAACATCCTAATGGGAAAATCTGTGTTGTTATTCCATATACCTTTCCAGCCTATTCCATAACACCTAAAACACCCTGATGGACAATAGGAGGAAATAATAAAGTGAAGATAATTCTTTAAAGGTAAGAAGATACTGTGAAGCATAGTATTACTATATGCTTGCTAAGGGTTGTATTCATGAATATTTTATAACTTTTCAGCAAATTAGCAACTTATAGTTAAAACACACTTTCACTAAAATATCTGAACGTCCATATACAAGGAGTGGGATTAATCTTTCCATCAATGAACTGATAACCTTTTTTGTGTCATCTTGTCTTAAGAAACCTGATACTGATTGCTCTATCCGTTTACACTAAAAAGAAAATGTGGTGAAAAATGATAATCTTGTATGCAACAAGAAAGGGTATTATTTCTACTGCTTTCATATACAGAGGGAACAAAATGTTAAGTCTAATATTTGAGAAGTTTGGGATTTGCTATTTAGATGATCTTCCACATTCCTAGAATTTGCAGAAATCACCAGGGGGTAGCAGAGGCATACATTTAGAAACCCATCTAATAATGTTCGAGAGGAAATGTTTTTCATACTATTTCTATTAACCATGTAATTAATGAACCCATGCATTATCAACAAAGTGGTCTTCGGAGCCCATCGCTTAAATTTTGATGAGTTGATCAACTAATATAACTAATAATTTACATTGCATTCATTTAAATAGAAAAATTTAATTCAATTCAATCTCTTCAAATAAATGATAGACTTTCTTGCATTAATATTTGTATGACAAATATTAACTTAGCATAATATAGTTTAATACATTTCCATATTAAGCAAAGACTTAAAACACTACAAAAGTTTCCAAAATGTATTCTGAATTTTCAGTTTTTGAGTGGACGGACCCAAATTTCTTTTGCTCATTGTCACAGATCAGGGTAAATATCAGATTGTAAGAACTACTTGTTCACAGAATTTTAAACAAAAAGCACATCATATTTCATAACAATGATTTTCAACTTTCTAAAAATAACGAAATACACAAACAATCATCACGATTCTTGAGGTCCCTTAGTAATTCTAGGGAAAGGACAACAGATACTATAAACTTCAATTTTCTTTTGTCCAATAAAAGAAGTCCTACAATAGAGCTTAATTCAAATTAGGTTTTTATTACAATTTGATTTTTAGTGTTGGTTATGAGCCATTTTCACATGAAGCTTTGCATGTAACAAATGTTCAAATGTTTTCCTTTTATGTTTTAAGTTGTTAAAGTAAATTGGTATAAGATTAATTCCGAGCACATATGCATGTATTTAAAACCCAGTATTGTTGGTTTCCTCTTAAAATTGCCAAAAAAATAATTGTAACTATATTTTTCACTGATGTAATAGCATGCCCAAGGTTGGAACTTGAAATGAAGGGGGAACGAAATATAATGATCAACTTAAAGAATAAAAATATGGCTCTTGTAACATTGGTGAGGTTTTGGTATAACTGGCCAGTGTGAAAAGCTAACTGTCTTATACCTTTTCTTACCAACATATAACACATGACCTTTATCTCAGTGCCAGAAATCGCTTGCATTAACGAAATGATCAAATATCAATTGTATTTTTTTCCCTTCGGCCTTACGAATACAATATTTGATAGCATTATCACAGCAATACCTTTGTTGGAGGAACTTTCATCCAAATTAGTACAATCTTCAAAGTCTGATTGAATTGCAAAGCAACATTCCTCACACAAGTTTCTTATATTTTCTTCAGAGGTTATTCTTCATAGAAAGCTTTTCCTGAGCTTTTGTTATTTTTATTATTTACTTCGATGTCCCGCTGATGATCTTTGTTTTTTGAAACCAGAATTTTTGCTAAGAAACCAGCTTTAGCATCAAGTTTTAACAACTCGCATCTGAATTGAAGAACCACAATTCCAAATCTATTGTCGAAATAATATTTCTGTCTACTTATCATCTGGGGTGGGGTAGGGTGATACTGCCACTTACTCAAGCGGCAGACACACAGTCGTGTGGGTGTTCTCGCATCAGATTACAACAGAAGCACAAGCCAGAAACAAATCGCAATAAGAGCGCACAACAGTGGACCACACAGAACCGCACACACGATACACAACCAAAGAAGTAACGTTACTCTTCAATTTGGAGTTGCTTTGTGTTGTTATATTTCATTTTTTTCTTAATAAGTATCTGCATCTGTAGTGACATCATCAGGATTTGAAGTCTCTGATTTGATAATGGAACCCCCTTTTCCCTGTCAGCTGCTAGCTGTCAAGTAGACAGATATATTATTCAGACAATAGTGCTGGATCTGTAGTACTTCTCTATCAGTTTAGTTAAATTCACAGTAGAAAACAAAGAAAAAGTTTGAAATTATAAAAACAAGCATACTTCACTCATCAACTTAAGAGCTGATTATAAATGAAACAATGCCTGATACATTTCAAGATTCTTAATCTACAATTCAAGTTTAAAATTGCAGTACATAAGAGAAAGGAAATATCTGAACCTCATTTTCTACACCACTTGAAACGTTTTGTAAAGATTTGCATATGCATTGGTCCGTCTGTACAAAGCACCAAGCTAATGACCTTCAGGTCAGAGGCAGAAAAAAGTCACTTGATTCCAAGAAATCATAGTACAGAAGTAAGGTAAGTGAATGAAAAATGACAATCTTGAAAATGCAATTGTGAATATAGTAATAAATTCCAATTTCTTAAGTATGTGCATGTAATCTTTTCTGTTTTCAGATATAAGATTTATGCAGTTCACTAAACCTGAACCATGTTTTTATAAGCTATTTTTTGAAGAATGCTACAGCTCTAACCAAGAAAAATATTTTGCTAAAATCACTTTACTCTCTCTCTCAGGTAAAAATTAAAATTTAAAATATATTGCAATTGAGTTTTATTCATAAAAAGTTTTTTCTAAGCTGACAAGCAATTAAGAAAGGGATTTTGGCAGCTTACAGGCTGCATTAAGTTCACAATGCAAAATTTTGTGAACCAAAACTTTTTTGTAGTTTTTCCACACTAATGAATGAAAAAAAAAATCATCTCAATGTTTTTTCTTCATATCAGTTACAAAGATAGAGTGAAACCTATATTAAGTATGTTCTGTGAAAAAGGTGGATCTTTTAGAGGGGTGATTGCTTAATAAGGGGAAACTAATTCAAAAAACAAAAGTAATAAGTTATTACTAGATATTAGATGTGTAGGAAAGTGCCAATTACAACAGATATTTATGAAGGATTTTTGGTAGATTAGCATGAAAAACGAAACATTTTGGCAATTTATTTAACCTTGTTTTTTAGCCTCTTTGAATGGCTTTTGAATTATTTATTATCTTTTTAAATGCATTTAAAAATATTTTCATCTCATTCTTTTGGATGAAAATAAACGTTTCATTCGATTTCAGTTTTAGTGCCTCCAATAGTTGTCATTGGTTATGAACCTCCAGTTTTGTGAGGAGACTCTTGACTTATCAGTTTCTATTTGGCTGTTTGAGAGATGCTGCATCCTAGGCACAGGTGCCAAGATTTCGGCTGCCATTCTGTGATCTTCCTCAGGGCGAAATGCAATAAAGTAGATAATGACTCCGGCCGTGGAAGCCTATGCTCTATGACATACCATTTGGGTATGCATGACATATTCTATGTCAAGTGTAAAAACTCTCTTTCTTGCACTTCACACAATTTTATATATAAAAAAAAAGGAATACTTCAAGCAAATGGGTCTTGGTTTGCACAGGGTTCAGATTCTAGATGCAACCCAAACACATGCATGTTTTGGGGCAAGTCAATAACCCTGACTTCTGAGATGTTCTACTGCATCAGATGTTCTTCCAGAATGTTAAGTTAAGGTAGGCTCTATCTTATTTAAAGGAATGGAACTGAAATGCAGTGACCAGCCATATCATGTCAGTAGCCACAATTTATTGTTACTTAATTCCCAGACTCTTCCCCCCCCCTCCGATTTCTTTAAGAATAAAGCTGAGGCACAGGAGGTGTTAAGAGAATGTTTTTTGCCATTTTCATTTTAACTCATACAATTTTCCTGAAAGTGGTCTCATAAAAGAAATAATTAAGAAATTTGCTGTTAAGGGGCTGGGCAGTGGCTGGGTACAATATACAGGTTTCAGTGTCAGTTCCAAGAAAAATCTGTCATTGACAAGGGTGGTCTTTAAAGAGAGGTTTTCTCTGCAGTTACTGATATAATTTTAATTATGTTCTCAATTATAGTTCCACTAAGCTCCAAGTCAAAAATAGTGAAAGTTTAATATGACTTTCAGTTTGTCAGTCATTCAGTTGTTCAGTTTGTCATGTCAAATCCATTTACTCTTCATCAAAAGCATTTATGGAAACATGGATTTTAAAAGCAGAGCAACACATCTGAGGCTCGTTTTAATTCTTCAAAATGTAGGCTACTTTGCTCTACACTGAATCTACCAACATTACTTTAGTATTAACTGTTTTCATATTTTCTTTGAGGGAGAACGTTTACAATGAAACTAAGTTTTTAAAACAAACTTATAGGCTTGCACAAGGTTCTTCAGTTGTTAAAATTTAAAGAAATATTTGTGTTTCAATTTGAGTATTTGTTATCAACTGGATCTTAATTTGAGGTTGAAAGGATAAAGTTAAAAAAATTTAAAAATCTGATTCAAGCAATTCTGTGGATTTATAAGTCTGAGCTGTAGAAAGTTTTCAAAGAACCACTATGGTGTTCTGATGGAGAACCAACTGTTCTTGGGAATAGGAGAAATTCAGGAAATGTATACCTAGCAAACTTTTGAGAGACTGGATTTCATAAAATTATAACACACTTCCTTGTAGATAAAAGAAAAAAATAGCCACAACATAAAAAGAAATTATTAGAAAAGTATCTGAACAGTTTCTTCAAATTTTGAGCAGATGCTAAACCATTTCAACAGAGCCTGTCAGTCCTTCACAAAAAGAAATCAACAACTTAACTTTGTATATGTGTAATTGCTAGAGCAAAATAATTTTAAAATAATAACAATATGATGATAATTGGAGGCAATTAGGTAGTACACAACCTTAGTTGGCAATTGCGAAAAGATGTGAATGATTACAATATGTGAGAGGAAAAGCTGCATGATAAATAGTTTGTTATAGACATCAAATATTAAAGAGATAACTAAAAAATTGTATTTGAAATGATTCAAGCACATGATGACTACTGAACGAAGGTCAGAAACCAAGAAGACTAGGTGCAATAGAGATGGTTTCATGGACAACAAGCTACAGAGAATAGAGAAATTCAAATTCTCACAATGGTTCTCTATGTTAGAGCCTTGAGATCTATTCCAATGATGAGCACTGTCACTAATGAAGATGAGTGATGATGGACTGAGGCAGAGAAAGTTGGAAAACCTTGAGAAAATTAGTGACCAAAACTATATCATCTGCAAACAAGAGCATGTTGATTTTAGTACTATTACCTATTGAAATTCCTCCATTATGTAAATTGTTCTTCCATTCTGAGAGAACCGCATCGATACATATATTAAACAATGTAGGTGATAGTGAGCACCTTGTCTAACCCCTTGATTTATTTTAAAATATTCTCTTCTCTTTATATTCGGAAGATTCACATATATGAGAGTTTCATCATACATGCTTTTTATTACCTCTATTGATTTTCTGGGTAATCCTTTCTTTTCCATGCTTGTCCAGAGTGTATGCCCTATTACTCCGTCAAATGCCTTTTCCAGGCTTATGAATAAGACCTCTTCTTCCATTTTATCTAGGAATAATTATTTCAGCTCATAGTGCAGCAACATGGCCCAGACTTCCTCAGTGAATTCAAGTAGGAATTTATAATTCATGAATAGTTAAACAAAGGGAATAACTTGAAAGAGTTTAATAATTTTTGGAATTTTTTTTTTTAAGAAACTGTTATCCCTCGTGAATCCTTGCACCAAATCATTCAGATCATTGTAGTAATCATCACCAAGAAAACATTGAGAATACAAAATTACATTATCTCTTGTGCAGAACAATTTTTTCAAATGTCTTACTTCTGTCAACCCTTTTTCATCATTACTGGATCTTACATTATTCTGCAGTGATCTGTATTTGTTCTTAAATTCTTCTATGAAATGATGAAAGTATTTCATTTTAGTAACAATGTTTTTCAATATCTACGAGGTCATTCCATTAAACAAATGAAGAGATTAATTTACAACAGAATTTTTCCGCTACTGTGAACTTGATAAACTTTTTTGTTTTTCATTCTTGAGACTTCAAACCATCTTCATCAACAATCTTGGTTTTCAAGATATTTGGTTTTTTCTGTGCTACTTCATAAGCACTTCTTTGCGCTCTCAGTAGCTGGAAAATCTAATTTTTAAAAGACTTTTTCTGAAATTTGAATAATTTCAATTTCCAATGAAGCAGAAACATAATTCCTGAACCAGAAATGGTATAAAAGTCTTTTTGTTTTGTTTTAAAGCCAAATGTACTCTCCATTGCACAAATCTAAAAAATGAGGGTATATTCAACTACTTCTGAAAATAAAAATTCATTTTAAACCACATCCAAAAACAAATTAATACAAAGAGGATGCAACATAACTCAGAAGTATGTGTTACATAAATTGCTATTTTTTTGAGGTTTATAAAATAAAATACTATTTAAGAAGTGTTCTGCCAAAAACAACAACATTGAAATATACTAATTATTTCCGTGAGACATGAGAAGTACAAGGCAAATGCCTACATTAAAAAAAATATACAAGTTTTTTTTTCCATTTTTATGTAATAAGGAAGTACAAAAGTTTACCAAGAGTGAATCAATGCCATAAATAGGAAGTTACTCCCTTTAAGACAAGTACTTCAAGGAATTCAATTGCTTGAATTTACGCTCTGTTAAACTTCAATTACTTTATCATTCATCTAATCTTTTCAAAATTCCTATGATCTCAGCACATTCTCTATCGCAAGTT
Source organism: Teleogryllus occipitalis (assembly GCA_011170035.1). Classification (NCBI taxonomy): domain Eukaryota; kingdom Metazoa; phylum Arthropoda; class Insecta; order Orthoptera; family Gryllidae; genus Teleogryllus; species Teleogryllus occipitalis. Next base: position 239,102 of record BLKR01000555.1, read on the forward strand.
AATGTGAAAGCATAGACTCCTGCATTTCACTCTGAGGAAGGTGACAACATGACGATGGAAACATTGGCATCAAGAATGCAGCCTAAGATGCGGTTAGTGTCAGATACAGCCCAGAAATTTAGCAAAATGCCTTTTTATTATTATTGTTACAACTTTAAGACTTAACCGATTCCTATTGCTAATCTGTACTTTTGAAGGTAAAAGAAGACATTCATTTTACCTTATTTCGACATTTTTCTCCTAGTACTGTTCACGATCGAGATCGAAACATGCCTGCAAACCTAGACAACACAAAGTCAGCACTGTCATGTTTAGTCCTTTGCAAGCAAAGGCTCCCAAATCAGGAAGTCTAAATGAGACAGGAAGATGATACTAGTCAAGATTTCAAGCTTTCTTTCACTGATAGTCACAGGCTTTGTTCACTCACGAGATATCCCATTCTACCTTTTGAGTATGTCCCCCAATCCCTTTTGAGAACAGAACTCTCTGTACACTATGTGGGCCATCTCAGTGCTGCTGATTACACAAGTGTGAAGAATTAAAACAATTATTGCACTTTCATTAATGCCATTCCAGGAGTCCACTATAGTATTGCATAGAGACAGCTTTGTGAGAGAAACAAATTTGTCATCATACCGAAATTTAGTGTTCCACTAAGAGCATGAGCAATCAAGATTGTTTCCTTCCATGCAAGTGCTGTTGTAAATTTTAGTGTTAGTTAAAGAAAAATTGGTTTTCCATTTTTTTCATGCCTTTTTTGCCAGCCTATTTTAGAAGAAATAAATGCCTGAACTTCCGGGCTTTTGTGATGTTTTTGTAGAAACTAATTTTTTTGTGTCACTCGTATTATTACCAAGACAGTGAAGATAAAAAAAATAATTGTCAGTTTTGATACTGTTGTCTGTATTATTAAGGAAATTTAAAAAAAAATCTTAACACACACTTTCACAATAAGGGGGTAAAATATTTTCCTCCTAATGAATCCCAAATATATCCAAGACATAGTACTTAACTCCAAATATACCTTTTTATGATAAAAATGATTTGTTCTAGGACAGAGCAGTTTTATAGTAAATAGTTAATTCCTGAAGGGGCATCCTGAAACATCAGTGTTTTGTTATTATGTGTGTGATTATGAAATCCATGCGGGTCATTGCATAAATGATGTAAGAGGGAGCAAGTGAGTTTTGATGTGGTAACCATTTTACCCAGAGACATCCACTGAGGCTTTTTTAAGATTTGCAATTCTAAATGCACAGCTTGTGTAGGAGAGAGCATGTGATACAAAACTTGAGTTATTAGTTCAGTTTTCACCAATATTACTGCACTACTCATGGTATTTGTCCCTGAAGAGAGATAAAAAGATAAAAAAAAGATTGGAACAATTTTGGACAAATTTCCAAAACCCACTATCAACACTATGGTCATTAAGAATTAGTTTCGCTTTGTTAAAGACACTTCCAAACGAAGAAGTAACTAAAGTACAGGCAAAGCTTCATTATCTGAGGCGATGACAGAGAAGAGGGTCTATAGTATATTTAAAAGAAATGTGAAAATATCATGTAGTATATTCTAATTTACAATGTACATATTAAGTATTTCATGTCAATTTAGTACTTACTAATTATTTTTGAAAATAAAATTCTAATATTTTTTAGTACTTTCTATGGTATAGAGATAAGTGTAATGCAGTGAAAATGAGAACTTTTTGACTGAAAAACTCTTATAGTGGCTCCCTGATACCTAAAAAATACCTTTTTTTTTGCTCCTGTGTGTAGTAAATTACTTTCTTTAACACATTCTGTAGTCACAATGCACGTTTTATGAAAGTAATACCAAAAAAGTGGTTTACAGCAAAACCTCCATTTGTCAAACTGAACAACACTAGTGCACACAAGATTTTCACCAAATTTGATATTTCCACATCAATCTGGCTGTTTTGCAGCACTTTGATTTTGAAAAGGACATTTTAGAATTGGGGGCTGCTTTACATGACGCACAACCATGTTTTTGAAATTTTCTAAAAAATAGCACCAAATTGTTACTTTCTCGCCTTAAATAGTAAAGAGAAAGTATAGTAATCATGTGATGTATATAAGCAATTTTTTTACAAAAAAACTCATCATTGGACCTTCGTAACAAAAAGTGGATAAATCTTGTTCCTACATGTAGTAAATTACTTCCTCTTAATACGTTGTGTATTCAAAATCCATGTTTTGTGAATATTTGATAATCAATTGATGGCAATACATCTGTCTGCCTGTTTGTCCATTGGTCCGTCCATGGTCAACGCTAGCACCTAAACCATCCAGACTATTTGCTCCAAAATTGATATGAACAAACTCAAGATCCTGTGACTTCAAAACCAATATTTTGATTTTGGGGAAGTGTGAGTACTTTAGTACTCGAGTACATTACATAAAGCCTCAAAATTTTCTCAAAAATGACTCCCAATTTTTTGATTAAACTTTGTCCTCGGTTACTATTAAGGACACTTAAAAGAATTGGGCAGGTCTCATTTTTGTTGAAAACCTTGAATTTTTGAAAGTTGCAAAAGTTCAAATTCTTTTTGGTGTCTTCCTATAATTGCAATATTGAAAACAAATTTTTCTCTTAATGAAATCTGTTTTTGAAAGAAGGTTCTTCAAATAAGATTGTGTACAATGTTTTGATACTGAGTAGTTTGTGCATAATTTTGTTGATGTCTTGGTTCAAAAAGGGCTTTAAATTTTTTCTTTTAATTTTTTTTCTTGTATGTATCAAAGGTCCGTAGAAAAAATTGATGTTGGTTCCAGTTTTGGCAAACATTGTACTTTAAAAAAAAAAAAAAAAAAGCTAAAAAATTAACATTGCAAAAGTATAATATTGATGATACATATTTTTTCTTCAATAAACTCTGTTCGAGAAAATTAAACTCTAAAAAGGTTGTTCCTTTTTTTGAACTATAAAAAAAAACTCCAAATATTTTCCGTGGATGAAGCAAAGGATGCTGAAAAAAACTAAAGACCTAATTTTCGCTGACCACTGAATTTTTGAAAATTGCAAAGTTAAAAATAATGTCAATTTTTTTCAAATGCTGCTAATCACGTGCTTTTTTAAATTTCATTATTTATTTTGTTTTTTATTTTTTAAACTTTTATTCATCTTTCAACCATTTATAGTTAAAATGTTGGGAAGGGATTCTTGAACTCAAGAAAACGTGTACATGATCCTCTCCCCCATAAGTCACATACAGTTTTACTGTTTTTTGACTAAATAAATCAAAATCAAAAATCAAATGCATTAAAATGTACCACCAGCAATATTATAACACCTCTAGTACTGTTCTTATATCCTGTCATAAATTAAAAATTAAATCACAAATCAATTAAAAAATCCTAAGGTTATAGATTAGTCCTACCACTGTCATTTTTTTTCTATTCATTCATTTAAACATTTTTAATGTGAAACAACAGAGGTCCTATGGTATTTGGTTTTCTATTTACTGTAAAATATTATATCGAAACATCCCCAAACAGAATGAAATTTTATAAAGTCAACATCTTGAAGGCAATAATGATGATAAAACAACAGATAACATTAGTCTTGACTGACTAATTCTTTTATAACCAATAAATGTCACTCTTTATGATATGTTGTACCAAACTTCTTTGGGTTTGATGTTCAAGAGTTACATGATAATTTTGATGACCGTGGTTTCCTGGTGACGCCCAATAGCAACAGCTTTTCCAATGATTTAATTGACACTTTTTGCTACCAACTCAGAATTAATACATGAAGGGGATAGCACTTTGTACCAGCTGAGCACTTCTGTCATGCTTTTCTGATGCCCAGCATCGAAATTTCACCTCATTGAAAGTATCCAGACAATATAAGTAGAGGACTGAAAAATATTAGAAGTCTAGAACTGAAATCTAGTATTTGCTTTACATTGCCCACAAAAGATCATGCAGTGAGCATGTGGCAAGGACAGTAAAGTGGCACAATGCTGCCTCTGAAAGGCCCAACTGTCAAGTACAAAGAAAAAAGGTACAACATACTGTGATTATATACAACTAATATGCAAAAAAATTATTTATTTTCTGAAGTGTAGTTGCTATTCAAAAGAAAAGGTAGCATACACAGAAATATTGGAAAAAATATTCAACAAAAAATGGGATTCTGTTAGATATCATTCACATTGAAAGGTAAATGGAAACAACATAAAAACAAATGTTACTATGCATGGACTCATTCACAATAATGTTAACTTTAACTTTCATGTAACGAACAATGTTAATTTCTGACTTTCCACAAGTGCTAGAAATCAGCAAAACTTCACCTTTACAGTTTGAGAAATGCTTATGACTGCCAAATGGCATAGAAAAAATTATTAATAGTATATTTTTATTTTAAATTAAAGCAGGGCAAACACAATATAATCATGTTGCAAATGTTGCAACTGCTTGATTTGCAGATCACCTCAGTCCCTCCAAAAAAGTATGCATAGTAGCATAGTAAAGAAATACAGCGTGAAACAGATCAACCAAGAAAACAAACAAAATGCACCATCATAAGCCTTGACATATATATAACTAGAAAAACCTTCAAAACATATTTACAAACTTCACAAAAAATACATGAGAGTTATGGTAATGTTCATAGTAAGCAGAAGTACTGAAATAATTATAGTGGTGTAGATAAATCAGTTCGATCCATACTCCTTTTTAGCTTTCTATACTTTTTACTACCAAATAGATTACTGTAACTTCTTTTAATTTTTGTGTATAATTTATAATTATTGCAAATATATTTAAAAGAATTGACGAGTGTTACAGTTGTGGTGTTTATCATTTTTAAAGTTTTCATCAAATAAGGTAAATTTTCTGTCTATTCATTTCATATTGTATTCTGGAGTTCATTAATGTATTAATTATCATACCTATTTTTAACCCTTAAGAAATCAATAGTCTGTGCAAATAAAATTTGCAACCTTTTTATTCACTTATATTTTGAGTTTGATTTGTTGTAATTAAAAATAAAAACTTCAAATAATTAATATATAAGAGCCATTACCACCTATAAATATTGTCTGAATAAATTCTTTGAAAGTAAAGTAAGAAATGTCGTTCCCATTTTGTTACCGTTACGAAAACAAATTCACAAATCACACAAGTGTATAATTACATGTATGAAAGGATCATTTGAGATCTCTGAGTCATTACTACCTTAATATTTCTATTTGTTGTCTCTGGAATGTAACACTAGTGTTCATTTTTCCATTTTTGTTATGAATAAATATACTCTTTCATTAAATTCCTTCAACAATCCAGAACTTCTTTCATTGTTAGAATTAACGATTTTTTCAGAATGCATGTTACAAAATATTCTCGAACAATAGAATTCAAAAACTTATGCAAACGGGGAGAGTATCATACACGTAAAAAGATTATGGTATTCTACATGAATAATATAATATTAACTTTAAATTCTCTAAGTTCAGTATCATTCTATGTATGTTAAAAAGACATGTGCACATCTTACCTTGTAATAAACATCTGGAACATATTGTTTATCAGAAGATTCTCTGATGTAGCCAAGTTCTGGAGCATCTTTAGTGGGAACGAGGCAATTATCTCGAACAAGGGCCATACATTGGTTGCTAACACCATAACCTTCCATATGGACTTGATTACTAGCATCTCCTGCAATAAAAGGTAAAGAGAATTATCAAAACTATGAGAAGTACATATAATACTTTGCTATTATCATCAAATTATAAGGAAAAGGGCAGGCAGCAGTGGCAACACTTTAGTTAACTGGCCCTTAAATGATTGTATGAAGAGTCGGAAATACATATTTCAACAAACTATAAATTTATCAAGAATGGACAGAGAAAATATATGCTTAACTTACTGGATATTAAAATTAAAGTTCAAAAATAAACAAGAAAAGAACAAAATCACTTGAAAAGATTATTTCACTTTCTTTATCAACATTTAAATTTTGCTGGTCATAAATGTTTGTTACAATGCAATAAAAAATTGTTATTAACCAATCTGAGGTTGATGATGATTTCAGACCTGAGTTTGAATTTTTTCGAGAAGCTTTTCTTGCAATTGCTTTTTTTAATTCATTAGCGATTCTGGGCATGTCAACTGCTAAAGTCATTGGTCCCGTAAATATAGTGCATGTTTTTTACTGTGGGAGGTGGTGGTAATCTTCCCCTGCTGGTTGGCAAGATCTGGTGCCAACTTATGTCGGTTTACAGGGATTTTCCCCAAATAAGTATCTCCCACCCACATGGCCTGCTGTTCCAGCCTACTCCTCAAGAATTCGACCTACCTGACAAGCTAGTCAAATGGTCCAAAATAAAATATTTCATTTAGCACATATTGTGGTATGCCTACTGCTTTGTATGAGGCTTTGCTTGGGCACATATGGGGTTTTGTGTCAAAGAGATCTCTAAAATATGTCCAAAATGTCATCACTCCTTAGCGCTTATGCATAGAAGGGATTGTTATATATCACATTTGCTTCTATGAGGCAAAGAAGGCAGTAAGAGAACCTAGTGCTATCCAAACAGAAAGACTGCTGCCTGAATAGAAACAACAAAAGTGGTTTTCTAGATGAGAACGAAGGTATACAGCAATGGACATAGTTTTAATTTGTTAAACATATTTTATTAGCACAGATGTTGACCCTTTGGAATGCCAAGGTTCCAACTAAAAAAAATCAAAAAAGTTATGTTTATTAGAGATAAAAGTTCAATCTGACATCTACTACAGGTAGAACATACTCGTGCTGCAAACTATGGACAACAGCTACTGAAAAATCACTGTACATGGAGAAATGACTGATTAACGAGTAAAGGAACTTGGGACATCAATTTATTTGATATGACTCGGGCTAGTTGAACCTGGTCATTCCAAGGATCAATATAGTTGCATCCGTTTTTGTAATTTCTTCATTTGTCTTTATTTAACAAGAAATAATTCAGAAGTTCTAAACCCACATGAATAATAAATATAAAGATTGTTTACTTTATTCCCTAACTGTTAGGTACTTTGGGTCTCTTTTGCAAGCTCTGAAATATATTTATTAAGTGAGGTTTGATTGCCTTTTACATTTACCTGTTACACATACTGTCACAAACTTGGATCCAAAATATCCAACAGGAGAGAACCGACATGGGTTAGGATGCTTGTTTTGGAAATAGCCAGCCATAATACACTCTTCTGCGGATAAAAAGTGAGATTCAATATTCCTCACATGTTTTACCTGAAAATAAATGTACAGAATAATAAATACATATAACTACAATCAATTATCATTCCTATATTTTAATTGACATAGCAAACAAACAGTGCTCCAAATTGCATGTCACCAGTTAACCACCAACTTGCAGAACACATCAGCCACCACTTGCAGAGCATGTCACCAATTAAAATGAAACCTCAATTTCGTGAAACCACCATGTGTTTTAAGGTAAAATATTTCTGATTCCAAAAATACAGCCATAAAAATAATGCATTTCCATCCACAATTGAGTGATATTTACTTTATGAAATACATATTTAAGCGTGTTGTATTAGGTCTGACTGACTTCTGTTCACACTTTGCAACAAAACAATACATCAGCACTTCATTGCCGATCATAGCATACAAAGGAAAAGAAAAAAGAGAAAAGGACACATTGTCATTATTACTCACTTGCCATGCTATAATAAACACCTAACGACCATTGCCAATTTATTTTGGGAATATTAAATTCCATAATATTGTCACAGACTGTCATATGAACATTGAAATCTCGAAAAGTTGAACGAAGAAATTTTAAAAGCATAAAATTCATTTTTAGAGAGACCATTAATTGTGAATTTTAGAAATTTATTGCCATTGACAATGCAACATTTACAAACATTACAATCTTGGAAATATTTTGAACTTTTATAAAATAGATTTCAATCTATGTATATTGATTTGATTCAAAAGTGCCAACAATTCTAATTCCATTAATAATGTATGTATTAAGTTGGCAAAGATCAAAATTTCATTTTTCATAGATCAATTTACTCATAATCCCTATACTTGGGTTTATTTAACCTGGCCAATGACAATTCATCAGCTGTTACAGTGTCATCCAATCAAGAGCTAAACGTCATCACGGTGACGTTACTGTGATAACTTTTAAGTTCCTGATTGCACAAACAGCTGTCATCGGCCAGATTACAGAAACCCAAGTATAATCAATTTATATTCATACTCCACTAACAAATTCAACTTTATAAAGTAAGGTTATAAATTAATGGAACTTTTTGCAGTAACACAAATAAAACACTGAACAATTTATGAATGATGTAATGCCTGTATGATGGATGCTCTTCTGCCAACGTTAGGTTGGTAGGGTCAGTTTACTGCGTCTTGTAAAATTAAAATTCATGCTTCCAATTAGTGTCCTGATAATATTTATTCTCATACTATTGAACTCCATCCAGAAAATGAAAGTCAAATGTCTAGCATACATACCACCAAAATAATGATACAGAACACGGTTTCTAACTCACACTATAATGTCAATACAATCTAACAATCACATGGTCTGTAGTGTCGTGAGAGAAGCATTTCTTCAGTTTCATTAATCTTTAATTGCAGGTAATAATACTGGTATGAAGATTTTGAGAATGTGAGTTTTTTTAAAATAAAAGGCACATTAATGCTTACTGTTCCTTTTTTAACATCATCCGCAATGAGATCAGTAAAAATCCACCCAATACGGCGCAGTCCAAGTTGTCTAGCAAGTTCTTCAACCAAACCTTCTTTTTCATCTGGAAGCAAAACCACAGAATCACGAGTACTTTCTTGAGGAGGTTCATAAATAGCAGCCACAGAGGCTCGAATGCCGAGAGGCACATCAGCATGAATTCCATAATTTCCATATAGAAACCCAATACGTTGATGGCCTGTGCTGCGCCAATAATTTAAAAACCTTTCCACTAGATGTGGATTTTCAAACATCACATTATCAACATGACGATATATCTGGAATGAAAAAAACATTTTTCAATGTACAACTTACAAAGTTATGATGCAATATATAAGTTCAACACTGATGATACAATAATAAATTATGTTTCCTTTCCTACCTGACGATTCAGAGTGATTGCATTTGGCTGACATTTTGAGCAGATGCCTTTGGGCCAAGGAGGATGGTCTTTGCATCCAGTTTTGATTCGACAGCTAATATCTTCTAAAGAAACAAACTTGCCCCTGGAATAATAACGAGATAAGAAACCAGATAAATTGAATCAAATTTCCTGTCTAATTTTTGAAGTTACAACCTACCTATCCACACCTGCAAACAGTTTTCTAAGATAAGCGTGAAAAGATAAATGTTTTATATTTTGGTCCTTCAAATAAGCTTCATCAAAAGGCTCAAGTGGTGAGCAATGGACACAACAGCCATTAGATCCATGACGACACCTATGAACAAAGTCAGAAAAGCTACTAAATTTCTGATCATAATGTGAAAACTGAACAAAACGATACAACTACTTACAATTTTTCATCTCTTTTACGTTGCACTTTGCCATCCAACTTAAACAGTTCCAAATCAACATCATCTTCTTGAAGACCTGATGTAGACTTTTGGGAAGTAGATTGGATAGATGACTGAACATCATTAGTGACTACATCACCATATGAAGAGGTTTTTGAAACTGTTCCAGCAGAACTTGTACTCGGCCTAGGAGACGGTTCTTGAGACCATACCAATGCTCCATTTAAAGGGGCCATATATAGCATATCACCATGGCATAAGCCAGATCCACGAATTGTCTTAGTACGAGTGGATATCAACTCATCTTTGCGTCCCCGTTGCCGATACAAAGCAAAGGCATAACCACTCAGTTCAAATTTGTCATGTACCTGAAACAGCACAATGCATACAATTAGCTTCCACACTTAATATTAAAAAACTAACTCTTCAAAATGTAATTCAATAATTGAATTTTACTAAAAACCTTCTCAAAAAGCTGCAGAATAGTTTCTGAAGGTTCAACATCAATTCGTTTTGTCCCTTCAGGTGACTGGATTCTTAGAGTCTGAAAGGAATACGAGAAAGGAAGAATTAAATTTGACACCATATTTTAGGTTATGACACCATGGCTAAGATATTTTATGGTTACATGACAAGCACAATAATAAAAATTCAAACGAGAGTATGAAAATCAATTTTTAATTTAATCATTAATCGATCTAATCGCATTTTATAGTATTTTAGTGATCACTGGAAAGGTATTACAAACGATACTCATTGGAACTGCACAGTGACGAAGCAACAATGAATTTGACACAACACAATTTTAAGAATTTAATGACCGAACAAAAAGCAACACCATAAAAAAGTTGTTAATTCGCGAAATATATGTTTCAAATTCATATATTTATTCAATCATACAAACTGCTTACAATATTCTTGCATTTTGACATGTTGGTGTTTAGACCTCTCACGGTTTCGAATCAGCTGTTGCCACCGCTCTGCTGTTTCTGCACAAGACCAGACGGAAATGCGACGGCATAGGCGCACGGGAAGGAAACGTTTCTCAACTTCCGTTCACAACAAACTGTAAATTTGAAGTACATTCATGATGGTATGTACACATATATTAATTATATTCTTTTATATTCAATATTGTGAAATAGTTTGAAAAAACTGCAAAATGGATTTAACTTTGCCCGCGTCGATATCAATACCATCTTGGTATTCAGTGCTTATCTTGTTCTTGTTATTTGGATGTTTTGCCTTTTAATTGTGTTATATGTTCATTAATGTCATGTTACACAATTTTATTATCGTCGACGAAAATAGTCGTTGATTTGGCAAATCATGTTACTTGTCAGAAAAAATGAAATTACGATTTTGATGTGTGCCATTGGCATGAGTTGCAATTTCTCGCCAAATTGTACTTTTGAATAGCACTTTTGTGAGTGGTTATCGACCACTGTTTTGCTTTTATTTTAAGGAAATTGAATTTGTAAATATATAGTGCCTTAGGAAAAAACTGCCTGAAAGGAAACAACAATTGCCCTCCATAGATGTATGTTTCATAACCTGTACACAAATTGGAAAAAGGTAGTAAGAAAAAATTGCCATCATCAGACAATATATCAATCTGGGTTTATGATAATAAATTTATTTCCTTGAAATATCTCACTTTTAATACTTCACTCCCCTGGAATGTTTTTGCCACATACATAGAAATTTAAGTTTTAATAAATAATATTTAAAAAAACTGAATTTACTTAGTATAAGTTTCTTCAGCTGTATTATAATATTCGAATTAGAGAAAGAAAAATGAATAATATTTTATTTAATTTTTTATGGCAGTTGTAATTGCCATTTTGTTTTAATAGAATTCTGAGATAGGCAAAGGAGCGAATGTCAAATTTGATTCTAGAAAAGAAAATTCTTAAATTCAAATTAGTAATTTTTATTAAAAAATTCGTTACATGAACCAAAATTAGTTTTTGTAAACTTTTAACAGCTCCACTTTATTCAGACTCATAGATGTAACTGGAGGATAGATGTCATTATGGTAGGGTATAATAAATCTTTCAATTAGCTTCAAATGCATGTTTAATTGACTTTTTTATTTGCTTAAATTGATGAATTTTATGCCCTGCAATTCTCTTTGCATATGATGATTTCTTGTAAATGCTTTAGAGTGAAATTACAATTTTTGCTGTAGAAGTATGCTTTGAGAGATGTTATTTAGTTTCACTAGTTTTTCTTCATTTTTCATTTCTTTTTATTCTCTGAGAGTACTGTATGTACATTTCACACTTATATACATATATTTTTTATATTTTTGTAGAAAATAATCTTTATTTTGTTCGCATGATGAGAAGTATAAATTTGTATTTTGGGGAAGCGAAGTCAAGACAAAATAATTCATTTTATTGGATTAGATTATAATTTGTAATAAATGTGTCTTCAGTATTATAAATAATGTCTACAATTGATCATCATGATTGTTAATATGTGGTGTGTGAGTTTAAAAATTGTTTCATAATTTAATATTTGATAGCATTCATTTATTAATAAATACAACAATGAGGTGTTTCAAAGAGTGTCAATTTTACTGTAATTTTATGAGAATAATGACATGGTTTAAATACCCAATGAAGAACAAAATTCACATTGAAAAGTTAGTATGAACAAATATCTGTGTTATATTTTCCATCCAAATGACATGTTGTCAAGACATTGCAACCATAAATGAAAATTTTGTTTTAAAGAACTGTCAACAGGTGAAACCTCCCAATTCATGCCCATTCATATGAGCAAAAACTCACATATTATAATCAATATATTTTATCTCAATTTGTTTCTAGTTGTCAATCGTAGAAGATTCTTTGTACGAAATACACATTTCCATTGTATATCCCCCGCCCCTGCCTTCAAATTAATTTTTGTTTTAAAATGTGTGTACACAGGAAAAAAGGTAATTTTTTTGCCAAAAGCGAATTTTAATTTTTTTCACATTATGAATGTATTGCTAGCTTCACACGACCCCAAGAGCTTTTTCCGTTTTGATAAATAGGTTGATGTTCATGTATTTATTAAGATATATTATAACAAATTCCCCAAAACAATGCAGAAAGTATATAAATGCCCTCAAAACATGTTCAGGTAAGGAATAAAGGGTTTTCGGGGACTACTTTGAGCGTCACGTCCAGAAATATTGACGTTTGGGGGCGCAATAGCATAGACAGGAGTGTACGATAAATTGCATAACGCTCAGGCGCCAGTAGCTGTTTACGCAAATTCATAGCTACCTCTGGATACTGTTGCTGGCCTCGGTGGGATTGGCTGGGAGATACGCCCAAAAAGGCGGGTTCGAAGCCTGCGGTTTTGAGTTCCGCTCAAGACAAGGCTGTTTTCATTACGTGATTTTGGCGTTGTTGGCTTCTCAAGCTACCACGAAACATTGGTACACAATCCCACCTATTGATTCCTCGTTGCCATTCACCCTTCATGATTACTATACTATCCTTTGAACAGTAGAAGGTAAAGGCAAACCACTGGTGTGATCATATGCTCAGGAAAGAGGTCATAAAGGAGTATGCCTTTCCCAAATTAACGTAACACCACAACATAACACAACACAACACGTGAGATGCTTGATGTAGCGCCAGTGACGTCGAATCGATCAACCATGTGATCGACGACATCGAAACCATCGATATATAATATAACTATGGTTCGATGAAAATTAGCTCATAATTGTTGCTCGCAATGCTCTTGGGAAACTCAAAAATTACAGTATACGAGTAGTCATGAAAGTGAGCTGGGAAGTTAGTGATTGATCAGAACTTTCAGAAACACACTAATTGAAAGAATAAAGTATCTGATTCTGTGTAAATGAGTTTCATTTTTTGAAGCACTTGTTGAGAAAATGTAATCGTCGCTCATATTCAATTTCGAGTTTTCGATGAAAGAACTCATATTGTGCATAATCAAGACAAGCCAGGTCGTTATCAAAATATAGCGTTTGAAGAAAAATTCTCATGACTGTTTCAGGAGATGGGGTTACTTGAAACAGTTTTATTGTATTTTTTTAATGAACGAACCATGATCCAATTGTACATTTATTGATTGTAGTTTATGCAACTGACTAGAAGAATTCATTGTAATTTATTAGATCATAATTTGATATTTGTTCTGTCGTAATTTAAAGCGAGTAAAGAAATAGCAAGTTTATTTTATTCTTAAAACGAAACCGTACGACAAATCGTGGCATGTTAATTCCTTTGCTGATTAAACAAATAATTTGATTGTATTTGTTTCTCTCAGTTACAAGTATGTAAATAAGCTTCTGGGACCACCATTTTCCCTTTTTCAATGGCCCTCATCTCGATCAGGTTTATCGTCTAGTTTCCCTTGATCCATTGCGCATATACGATAGATAGCCTTTTGGACGGTAAGTATAACTTCAATATACTCCCTCGTACGTTTCATATAGTTTTTGTGAGTTCTTTGTCGATAAAGAAAATAAATATGTGGCCTCATATTGTTCCTTTAAATTCATGTTGGGTCTTCTGTTGGCATCCAGTTCCGGATCCTTGTGAATTTGATTATTACGTTTACGGGTGGTAATAATAATAATAATAATAATAATAATAATAATAATAATAATAACAATAATAATAATAATAATATTTATTTGCTTCAATTGGCTGATTGCTAGGAAACCATTAGTCTACAGATTTACAATACACACATCTACATTCACAATACAAAAATAATTTCAGATACAACACAATAAAAGAAACTGCAATAACTGCAACAAAAGATCGTACAATACAGAACCTGCCTTTAGAGGTCTGTGCAAACCCAACCGTTAACATTAATAATAATTTTATAAAATTTACGTACACATATGCACAGTTTTTACAGACCACGGATACACAGATTAGCCTCCAATCAAATTTATCACGTGCATATGTACATGAATATGCATGCACATCTACACTTATAACTCATACATACACACAAACATATCATGTCTACATTTGCACACATACAGTTAAGATAAAATATACTGGCCCCACATGCACTCTCTCTCTCTCTCTCTCTCTCTCTCTCTCTCTCTATATATATATATATATATATATATATATATATATATATATATATATATATATATACACACACACACACACACATAGATACTCAGTCGTTGAAGTGTTGTTTTTTTTAAATACAGAATCAAAATTATGAATTTTTAAATTAGCTCTCTAAATATCCGAATTGCGTCTCCACCCACACTATCTCTTCACTGCACTTCATTGCACTGCATTGCACTGCACATCACTTTCGCCTTCACTTACTGTGAATGTGCCGTATAGCTAATTGAAATAGCTTTTCACTGCACTATCGTTAGGTAGCATAGATAGACTGGCTAGATGGCATACCAATGCCTCCCGCAGCGCATTACTTAATATTAAGATCGTAGTTTTGTATATAATTGCTCTCCACACGCCTATTTAGTGTAAGACCAGGCAAGTGTTGTCAGCAATTTATTTATTTTTCGCTTAAATATTTATATCCATTAGATTTGTAGCTTACGTAAACAGTTATACATTAACCGCAGTCACAACCTATGAGAAGAATTAATTGGATGTTCCTATGCGCAAACCTTGACACAGAGTAGATTTATTTTTGCAAGGGCCGTATGTCTAGTGGCCTGATTTCGAGTCAACGAGTTCACTTTGCGAAGGTGTTGGAATAAATAGACTGCCTGTTTCCATCCAACAGCTGGCGAGCAACTGTACCAGCGTGAGATCCTCATTTAAGATGTTCCTCGACGTCAGGATTAATGAAGTAAAAATAT
Organism: Teleogryllus occipitalis; assembly: GCA_011170035.1. Classification (NCBI taxonomy): domain Eukaryota; kingdom Metazoa; phylum Arthropoda; class Insecta; order Orthoptera; family Gryllidae; genus Teleogryllus; species Teleogryllus occipitalis. Next base: position 254,479 of record BLKR01000555.1, read on the forward strand.
TCAACAGTAATTCTAGTTACACTTTCACATTTCTTTTAAAAATAAATTCTTTATCTTCTCAGTATGTAGAACATAACAAACATTTGATCACCGCCACTTCATGGATAGGCATCGCCACTGTGCCGACTCAATAGAGAGAATGAAAAACTCAATAAAGAGAGAAAAAGTGAATAAATATTTTTCCAATATATACTAAATTACTTCCTGTGTACTTTATTAAAACATAAGATCTATTAAAACATAAACGAATCGAAGAACAAAACATTGTGTAGTGAGAATCCATCTGTCCGTCCGTCTGTGAACAATACTACCGTCTAAACTATTCGTAGTAGTTTTTCCAAAATGAGTACTCTCAGGTCGGTCTTGTAGCTTTGCGATTTTGAAAAGAATTCCTCAAATTTTGGGAGTTTTTTGCATGAAGGCCTTGGGACATTTTCAAAATTTTCTAAAATGGCTCCAATTCTTTTCTTTAAATTTTGTGTACGAATAGAGCGAAATACACTTATAAAGATGGCTTAGGTCCTATTTTCACTGTTAACTGTGAATTTTTGAAAATTGCGAAAGCTTAAAATGTTTTCGGGGATCTCCCTGCAATGGCAATATTGAAGATTGATATTTTTTCTTCAAATTAAATTTGTTCTCCACAATCAGTTCTTTAATTATATTGTCATGCATTTTTTTAAAGTTTTAGAAGTTCTTCCTTAACATTGAGTAAAAAATGGGCAATATTTTTTTTAAAAAAATATTAAAAACAAGATTTTCTTAAAAAGGCTCCAATTTTTTCTGTAAACTTTTTGTACGGATTATGCTAATTGTACTGTATAATATGACATAAACGTCATTTTACTGTATTCTTCTGTTGTTGTTTTTTCTTAAAAAATTACACAAATGCAAAATCGTTTTTACATATCTCGCGGCTTTCTCTTCAGAAATGATCAATCTCCATTTTCCCGCAAATGGCTGCAATTTTTTTGTAGGGTTAGTGCTCAATTTACTGCATAACGTGACATCAATGCTACTGATTTATTCCTTTGTTGTTGTTTTTTCAAAAATTGCACAAATGTATTTTTTAAATGTCTCTCACGTCGTTAATATTTACATGTTGGGCATTTCGTATACTCAATTGCATCTGCGCATTTGCCTAAGTGCTTGAAATAATTTCTTATCAAGTTCTAGATAACTCGAAAGTTTTTGATGAAAATGCGCATTTTCAGAAAGGCCTAAACGACATTTTCTTAAAACGGCTCCAAATGTTTCAATGAAAATGTGTATGTAGGATCCGATTTTACCCTTCTATTATTCCCTAAATGTCATATTTCATTTCTTCTATTAGGAATCCGAAAAATTGAAGAAAGGGGAAAAACTGTTGTTGTTGTTGTTTTTTTGCGCCCATAGATGGCAGCTGAGAAGAGGATGGGGCAAAGCGGAAAAGATACCCCAGACTGGAGAGATAAGGAAACAAACTAAAACAAGTATGTGCCACGTCGCATCACTATTTTTTTAAGCGTCCATCCATCCGTTTGTCCGTTCGTTCATCTGTAGTTTTTTTCAAATGAAATATATTCTTCCTAATTAGCTCTTTAATTATCGTCATGGACTTTTTTGAAAATGTTAGTTTTCGCGCAATTTTGAATGAAAAGGGGACAATACTAATAATTATTAAAAGGATTTTCCCAAAGACGGTTCGCAATTTTTTCTTTAAATTTTTGGCCCAGATAATGCTGCTGAATGTAATGTATAATACGGTATAAACGCCATTTTGGTGAATTGTTCTGATTTTTCAAAATTTACACAAGTTCAATTTTTACTTTTCCAAGGTACCGGAAGTATTGCTATCAACTCTTCAAAAAGATATCGAATGTTTGGTCCTAAAAGTCGCATTTAAGGTCCTTTGGGCTGCAACTTCACACACACACACGCACTCTCTCTCTCTCTCTCACACACACACACACACTTCTGGATAAGTTCTTTAGTGCTGCCCCAAAGAAGATTAAGATTGGTGTAAGTGGCGAGGGGATACGCGCAATTTTGCACCTGAAATTCCGAATGTGTGTATGTAGATGTCTGAATGTGACACGCATAACTCTGTCAGGTTAGAAGCTTTTGAGCTGAAACTTGGGAAATATGCCAGGAGAAAGATCTAGTTGTTTCGTTCCGAAGGTCATTAAGATATTTGGAAGAACCTTTCATGAAGCTCCTGTGACATTTTCAAAATTTTCTGGAGAGTGGCTGAATATTTTTCTTTAAATGTTTTGGTAGAATAGAAGGAAGTGCATGTATGAGTACTCTATAGTTCCTTTTTTCATGACAGGGTGGCCAGCGAACCTGGAATCCTTGAAAACCGGAAAGATAACGGTAATTTGAAAAAGCCTGAAAGAACCGGGGAAAAAACTGGGAATTTGATTTGAAGACCTGGATTTTCTGTTATTTTCAGATTTCCCCCCAACATTTAGCCCAAATTCACATACAGCATTGTATTCAGTTAAGTTCAGAATTCAGCTCAGTACGTGATAATAGTGAGTGTTAAAATCGAAGTATGTATGAGAAGTGTCACAAGTTTTCTTGAGGATTGCGAAGTTCTCGACTCACGCATAACCCAACTTCAAACACTGCCGTTCATATAGGTGCAACATGGGTAGAATACCTAGCACCCCATTAGACCTATATGTTTGCCTGTGGGTTGCACGTGCATGGATGCGACATTTGCGGAACAAACGTCTCACCGGGAACTCAATAGCTGACTTTCGATTAGTTTTTTTTAAAAATCATTTATTAACACTACTACAATACATGTAAGTTTAAGTTTCGATTAGTGTCGCGCCTATTCTTTGATGACATTGGCGGTACCTCTTTGCTATTTTTTCGATTGAAACGACCATGTTATTACGTCTATCGTATTCAACGGGAATTTTAACTTATTTTATAAAAGAGCGCAGTCGAAGCTAGCTTTGCTTATAGCCTACACGGAGATAAAGAGTGACAGTGTCCGAATTGACTGTAAGCACGAAGAAAATGAACATGCGGAGATCTTGACGGGGTTGCGCACCAGGAAATTCGAGTAGACCCTATTTCTGTCGCTGCATTGTTCCCCAAGGCAGCGCAGGTAATAATATGAAATTAAAGTTAAAATGTTTTTCGAATTTCTTGTACTCAATTTATTCAATTTTTCTTTCATGTAAAGTATTAGAAATAGTGCTATGTAATCCAAACCCAACCAATTCAAACAAAGCGCTTGTGGTGAATACCAGTGTTTATTTCGATAGCCAGGAACAGTAGTAATTTGAAACTTGTACAAATGAAACATACAATAATCAGCGATCAAAATTTCTTGAAGTAAAGAAGTAATTTGTTAGTTCGAGGTTAATTTTCATCAATCTACTTTATTTTATAAGAACAGCAATAGCTTCCAAAAACATGTCAAATTATGTTCACGAAGTGCTACTGAGTGACACGGACTTTTTCGTAGTAAAGTTTTCAAATTTCCTTAGTATGGACTGGCTTCACGGTCTTACCCCATCTTCTTGCCAGTTGCCATTTATCGTCGCCCAAAGTATTTTTTTTTTTTTTGAACAATTTCTCAACTTTTTGGTTTCCTGGTAGTAAAACCGAACTACTACTTCAAGAATAATAAAGAAGAGAAAAATCTCGTCCTAAATAGAAATTTTCATTAAAAATTTGAAGCCGTTTTTGAGAAAATGGCGATTACTGTAAATGCGAAATTTGAAGCTTTTTTTTTTTGACAGGAATCTATTGTGTTTACGAAAAACTTAATTTGAAGTAATTTGAAGAACTTGTACTGAAAGCAAAAAAATTGTATCTTCACAATTGAAGTTGTAAGTAGAGGCAGATTTTTTTGTTTTTCTGTTTTTGAAAAAAAGAAAAAACAACGGGCAAATCAACCAACGTGAGACCTGCACCATTATCGTAAGCGTCCTTTACGCTATCAAAGGTCCAAATTTAATCAAAACAAATTGTGCCTTTTTTAAGAAAAATTGTGTAAAACAAGTCAATGTTTGACACACAATTTCGCAAAAAATTCTCATATTTTCGAAAAATTGAACATAACATTATTTAAATATCTGTTTTTGATGAACACATTTCGCTAAGAAAGAAAAAATACCTTCATAATTGCAGTCGCAGGAAGACTGCGAAAAAAATTGAATTTTTGCAATTTTTTCAAAAATCAAAATTTTCAACGAACATGAAACCTGCACTCTTAAACGTCCTATACGCTATTCGAGGTGAAAATTGAATAAAAATTGTTGATGCCGTCTTTGAGAAAAAATCGTTTAAACAAAATTAAAAATTGCCTATATTTCTCACAAAATTAAGCGAAAAGTACTGAAATTTTCGAAAAATTGTATATGATCTTATTTAAAATATATCTTTGAAGAACAGATTTCATTAAGGGAAAAATATCTTTATAATTGTAGTTGTAGGAAGACGTCGAAAAATGTTGAACTTTTGCAATTTTCCGAAAGTCAGGGTTTTCAACGAACATGAGACCTGCACTATTCTCTTAAACGACCTTCACACTATCCAACGGCAAAATTTAATAAAAAACAATGGAGTCATTTCTTTGAAAAGTTTGAAAATGTACCAGAGGCTTCATGTAAAGTACCCCCAAAATTAAAATATCCGTGTCAAATTTAAAGAGCCGCGACATCGCCAGATCGATAAAGGAATATCAGTTTTCAAGAAAATTGGCTGAACAGTTTATCCGCTAGCGTTGTTCTACAGAGAACAACGGACGCACGGACTTTTTGCCGTCAACTGAGATTTCGGTATCAAGACCCCACAAAACATGAATTCTGGCCACACCACGTATTAGAGGATTTCTTTTCTAAATTTTGCAACTGGATTGATCCACTTTTTCGCTCCCAGGGCCTTGCAATAAGAGTTTTCTGCCGAAAATTCGTCGCCTTTTTCCGCAGCATTACATAACTTTCTCTGTACGGTGTAAACGGTAGAAGGTAAAAGCATGTTCTAATGTGCGAAAAAGAACCTGGAAAATTTATATTCTCAGACCTAGAAAACCGGGGAAAAAAACTTGAATTCCAAAAAGCCAGATCGCTGGTAACCCTGCATGAAAACCTTTTATAGAAGGTTTAATGTCAAAAATTAATTGATAAGTTTCAAAAATAGGTATATTAAGCGTTCTACCCAACCAAATTTGTCGAGTTTTGCTTTCAATGAAAGGTGGTGGGCTCCGGATATTATCACTTACTATTATTAACTGGTTTTATAACACAAATATTAAATTTTTAACAATGTCTTAAAATTAATAGAATTGAAGCATATCTGCCATTGTTTGTTCTTGACGTTGTTTGGTTCTGGACACCTATTTGTTTTGGTTTGGTTTTGGACAAATATTTAAATTCATATTACAAATTGAAATTGAACTAGTAAATTGGAAAATTTATATTTTTAATATATTTTACCTTTATATTTCAATTCATATTTTTACTAAGATTTCGCGTCCCGCGTTTGTGATGTTTACACTTCGATTGCGCTTCTCCATTTCCGTTTCGAAATCGGTAACGACTGAACAAACAACCAAATTCACACTATATCAGCACACTATAAAGACTAATGGTGTCCAACGTACAAACGTTTGAACCACGAAGTATCCTGTATACTTCGTGGTCAGCACCATAGAGACAACTGCGTGCAGAACGTTGATGTGTGTACTTTCTGGCATTGCCAACATTAGCGGAAGACGCATGAAACCCCGCTGAGCTGAGCCGCGCTGCTAGATCGCCGCGAGGGGACTGGTGAAGCGCGTTTGCCGTAAGCTCGCTTAAATTTTGACCCAGCTTATGCCTCATTCACAATGCAAACTTAAACGTAACGTAAGCCGTAAACTTATGCAGTAAACTTTTCACGTAGAAACGATCATTCACAATAGCAAACGTAAGCTGGAACGTAGGTTTTGCCTGAACCAATCAGAATTCAACATATTGATCGATTCGTTTCTAGCATTTATTTCGACTCTCCTATCGATTTCGCCTTTTGCATCTGCATTATCGAAGGTCACAATTTTGTTTGCCATTTCGAACCAACACTTCGCAACTCGTACCAAAACTCCACAAACTTCTCTGCTCTTCCTTTCGACTATACACACCAATACACACGCATAAACAAGAATCTATCTGGAGTCGACCTTCCTTCTCGCGGATTTCGTTGTGCATTTGTTTTTTTCATGCTGTTCTCTGATTGGTCTTCGGTAGAATTTCGACGTAAACTTAAACGTAGAAGCTTGGAGCTTGCGAGCTCTTAAGTTTACGTCTTACGTCTACGTTTACGTCAAGGCATTGTGAATGATCTCGCTATATAACCCATTTCTAGGTTTTGCGGCTACGTTACGGTTACGTTTAAGTTTGCATTGTGAATGAGGCCTTAGTAAAGCAGCGCTTAACGAAACATTGGTGAAAAAACGCCCCTAAAACGCATCAAAAAGGTAAGCGCCCTCTCGCGACGCTTAACGGATTGTGGCAAAACTGTAATGACAGCATTCTAGTTCGGTCTACGTGCAATATGAAAATATTGAACGTTAATAATAATATAGAGGATTTTTACTCATGCGGTATGAATCAGCATATATAATATTGTCATGTGATTATCAAGTCAGATACAGTTAAATAACAGATTTTAGAGCTGAAAATGTAAAAAGAACTTTGAACACGATTATCTCAAAACTTGTAAAATGTCGCATAACCGGTTGGTGCATAACACCGTCCAATTGAATCACAGCTCAGTCGACTCGATTTGCAGCATCACTCTGGATATTATATAAATTTGTTGAGTGATGCAACGAAAATACAAAAGCATGTTCATATTGATCTGCGTACCGATTTTTTGACACCGGAAAAGTTGCACCAAGTCAAGTTCAAAATATTTAATATCCGTGAGGAACATGCTGCAGCAGGTTTCGACAGCGTCGTCATAAAAAAAAAAAAAATGAGTATGCGTACTATTGATTGTTTTCTGGTTGCGCTGATAAGCTCGTGGCGTGCCTCGGTGGCGCAAGGCACGTCACTGGCAACAGGAGTAGTGATCGCAAATTTTACCAAAACATCGATACATCGATGTTTCGATACATCGCTAAAGGGTTTTCGATGTCGATGAATACAGCGACGAAAAAACATCGATGTTTTAATTGTAGACATCCACTTTTAGTTACAGAATACTGTACGTATACGTAAAAGGGAAATATTTTATAGTTTGATTACCAGTATGTTAGTAGTACGTTTATAAAATTATCGAATGTAAAGAATAAATTTTACAATAAAGAATATCGTGCTTCGCTACTTTACCCTTTAGTCACTTCCATTCATACTCCATCGACATAAAACCACCTAAAATTTCCTCAGACTGCGCAGACGTAATGTGCAGCGTGACGCAGGATGACGCAAAACAACGATATTGCTGTGGATTGCTGCTATTCTACGTGCCTAAACCCCTTTATTATTTTTTTTAAATCGATGTTTTCGCAACAAAATATCGATATGAAGAAAATATCGAAAGCAAAGTATCGATGTTAATATACCGATGTTTCTCGTGGAAAACATCGATGTTTTTCTGCCATCCCTAACCAGGAGGCAACACAGAAGGGACCAAAGCTACACTTTGAGGAGAGAGTATATAGAGGGCAGTATACCTTTCGTCATGTATTACGATCGGCGCTTTTCGTAGGGAACACATTTGCCCGGGCCTTAGGCGGCGATCGTGACATCCTTAAAGAGCGTATTTCTAGTTTCTTAAAGGTATTTGAGCGCCATTCGCGCTCACAAGAGATACAGAAAGTGCGCCGAAAATGGAACCAGCACTACTCTCTTTGCTATATACATTAAAAAAAAAATAAAGAAAAATTAGATGCCGTTTCTGAAAAAATAATTATTTAAATTTAAAAATTGTCCAAATTTGACGCATAATTACTCAAAAAAAAATTCATATTTTCGAAAAGTTGACCGGGAGCGGTAGCTCAGTGCATCAACTGATGTCATTGCAGCGCCTCTGACCGGGAGGTCCTAGGTTCGAGTCCTGCCGGCGGCAGGATTTTTCGACACTAGCTTTTCAGCTAGGTCGAATTCAGTCGCTGCCTGGAGGAGAATTCTAGCGGTCGGCTGCTCTGATCGGTAGTTTTCCGTGGTTTCTCCGATCAATACCAGGCGAATGCCGGAGCAGTACCCTACCAAACGGGCCACGGACCGCGCGCGATCTTTCCTTCCCCTTCCTTGTCCTATCTTCTCCTCTTACACACACACACTTCCACTAACATGCACTACACTACCACATATTCCGGGAGACCGGTCGGGAGCTTAGAGCTTGGGGTGATGCCCCGCTGGTGGGAGAGTTCTGGTTAGGGGGAAACCCCACTAGCCGACGGTAGGTCGGCGCCGGATCTCGCCATCCAGCGGGGGGAGACCACCGCCATCTCTCGAGAGAAAAACATGCACTACACTAACGGGACTAATGACCAAAGCAGTTGACGCGCCCGGAAACACGAAAAAAACAACCAACCAAGCAATCGAAAAGTTGAACATCTTATTTGAAGATGTTTCTGATGAACACATTTCATTAAGAAAATAATTTCTTTTCATAATTATAGTTGTAGAAAGTAGCCGAAAAAATTTTGAATTTTTGAAATTTTTGAAAAATCTGGGATTACAAAGAAAGGAGATCTCCACCATTCTCTTACGCGTTCTTTACGTTATCCGAGATCAAAATGTAATAAAAAATGGGCCGTTTTTTGAGAAAAATGTTTTAAAAGAAATAAAAATTACAATGTCTCCCAAAATTACGTGAAAAGATAAAGATTTTCAAAAAATTGTACATGGCTTTATCTCAAAATCTGACTGAAAAAGAACAGATTTCACCAAGAAAAAAAATCTCTATCGTAGTAAAACACTAAACAAATATTGAAGTTTTGAATTTTCGAAAAATCATGAATTTTAACGAAAATGAGGCCTTCACGGATATCTTATGTATCCTTCAAGCTATTCAACAACAAAATATAATTTTAAAAAATTGACGCATTTTTTTGAAAATGCTCTAGAGACTTCATGTAAAGCGCCCTTTGAAATTAAAATATCAGTTTCCAATTCAAGGGACTGTGACATCAGCCAGATCGATTGGGGAATATAAATTTTGGTGAAAACCCTGCTTACAGTTTAACTGCTAGTATTGTTCACAGACATACAGGCGTTTTGCTGTCGATTTTTGCGTATCAAGGACCTTGAAAACGTGAATTCTGGTTACACAGCGAGTTAGAAGTAATTTACTATATACAGTGACAAGATTTATCCACTTTTACCAGAACCCGGCAACAAGCGTTTTTCTGACGAATATTCTCCTTTTTTCCTACAGCATTACAATACTTTCTCTGTACTGAGTAAGCTGTACCGAGTTAGTAAGAACAACATTTTCCCCTAACTGTTCGTAAATGAGTCAACTATTTTTTCACAACTGTTTTTGATGTTTTGAATGCCATATAGAGAAACTTTGAAGCCGTGGGAAACGGAGTGTTCGATTTTGCAGACAACTCCTTACAGGATCTAAGAGGCACAGTTAGGTTGAATCGACAACTGCGAGTGCGAGAGAGTAATCTACTAACAAGAGAGGAAACTACTCATCGTGCTGCCATGACTGTGCACGGTCTCACGCAGGTGATCTTATCTCAACTAAATTACCTGGACGTAATAGTATTGGAACTTGGCAGAGACATGTCGTCAGAACTTATCATCCTGAGTTATCATCTTTTGAATCGTAATGAAAAAGCGAAAATCTCTATGGCAAAACATTTGGTAATAATAAAAATGTGATGAAAGTAGTACCAAAGTGACTGCAGGAGCTTGCACCAGGACTTAATGTTGGATGATTACATGATGCAGAAGTTCGGGAACTCAAGGCAAAGGGAGGTGCCTACAGGAGGACTTGCGATAATAATACAGTATATACTTTGTCGTATTATTTATAACGGTCATATAAGAGGAATGTAATATTGCAGCTTATATTCTACAAATAATTCATTTAACTCCTGAAAAATTATCTTCGATAAAAGAAGCGCGGGAGACAATGAAAAAATACAAATACAAATTTTAAATTGACATGTACGCGTTTGATTTCTGTATATGGAGCTCTATCCTTGCACGACGTTGAAATAAAAAAAAAATGCTTCGTCTGATATTTGAAATCGATCAGTTTCGTTTCCTAAGCCATGTGCATACAACGTCCTTTACTATTAATATTTTGTTTATACTTCTTAGTCAGGAATGAAATACGGTATTGTTTTGTATTTCATAACTGAGAATATACTCAGGCAGAAACGTTGGCAAACTTAAAAATTGTTTTTTTTTTATATCTTGTCCAAACCTGAACTGGAAAGTGCTTGAATTCGCTGTAACGCGTGGTGAATGAATCAGTGTTTTCCGTGGGTCTCGAATCCGCTTTCTTCGCTTTGACACACTTGATGCTGCTGCTGCAAGCCTTTGCGCCACTGATCCCGGGTTTGACTCCCTGCGAACCACCGTGTAATTTGGCGCCCCATTGTCCGTCTCATCCGGACCTCGGATTTGTTATAGGTGTTTCCGGGGTGTTTCCTGAAAAGGTCATTAGCCCCGTAAGTGCCTTTCATGTTTTTCCCTCGGTAGGTGGCGATTTTCTTCCCCCGTTGGACCGGGAGCGGTAGCTCAGTGCATCAACTGATATCACTGCAGCGCCTCTGGGGAGGTCCTAGCTTCGAGTTCAGACGGCGGCAGGATTTTCTACTCTAGCTTTTCAGCTAGGTCAAGTTCAGTCGCTCTCTGGAGGAGAATTCTAGTTGCCGGCTGCTCTGATCGGTAGTTTTCCGTGGTTTCTCCGATCAACACCAGGCGAATGCCGGAGCAGTACCCTAACAAACGGGCCACGGACCGCGCGCGATCTTTCCTTCCTCTTCCTTGTCCTATCGTCTCCCCTTACATACACACTTACACTAACATGCACTACACTACCACATATTCCGGGAGACCGATCGGGAGCTTAGAGCTTGTCCCGGCTGGGGCGGCGCCTCGCTGGTGGGAGAGTCCTGGGTAAGAGGAAACCCCACTAGCCGATGGTACGTTGGCGCAGGATCTCGCCATCTAGCGGGGGCTGATCACCGCCATCTCCAGAGGAAAATCATGCACTACACTTACGGGGCTAACGACCTAAGGTGATGACGCGCCCGGGAATCACTAACCAACCAACCAAATCCTCCTGACAGCGTCTGAACTGGACCCAAGTTATCTAGCTAGAGTGGAAAATGCTCCCACCCGTGGGGAGTGCAACCGTGGGACCTCCCGGTCAGAGGCCCTGCGGTGTCATGAGCTTCCCTGAGCCGCCTAAGCCGTTGCGGGGGGCCAACGCACTGCACTTGCAGGCAGAGGGGGACGCCGCTGCGCATGTGTGTCGCTCTTTTAGAGGGAGCTCGTTCATCACTCACAGCGTTTGGGGGGGGGGGTGAGAGGGATGGCGGGAGGGGGGGGGGGCAAAGCGGCCCAAAATATCGTCGCGCCCGGTTTCCACCGGCCAGAAGAGGGCGAGGAGGATGCACGCGGCGCGCACCTGCCATCAACACTGCCCGGCCCGCTGCGTCGCGCCGGCCGCCGCCTAAAAGTGGTTTCCAAATGACACCGAAACCTCAATAAAATCGCGTGAAAAAGGGAGGTGTTGAAAAACCCGAAACGCTTCGTTGAAGAAGAAAAAAAGGAAAAGTGTATGAAACGGTATGTTTTGTTGTAGATAGAGTAAATTACGTGCAGTGGAACAATGGTAACTCCCATTTTTCGATGTCGCGTTCTTCGATATCTTGACTTCTTCTGTTTGTAAAATGTCTGGGTAAGTCGAATTCGTGGATATCTTGGTTACCTAAGTTTCTTGAATTTTTCGCTATTTCCGCTTCATCTCGAATTCTATCACATCTCAAATTCTTTTTCTCCTAAAGAAAAAAGTTTTAATTCTCCTTCTTAACCCTATACTCTCTTATTCGTTTACCTTCACAAAATAGGATATTTGTAATCTTGTAAATTGTTAAATTTACCGCCAGAATTCGATGGTTCGAGTTCCTCAATTTGCGGAATTGTGTTAATTATTATTGGTCCTCTATTTCGAAAAGAGAGCCCTGTTAAATCCAATTTCGTGACTTCTTGGGCTTTCCACAGGACATGGAAATAAAGGAAGTGAGGCTCTATTGCGAACCAAGTGTTTAAGTTCACTATAACTCGTTCGTTTTTGTTATCGCGTCCGCCCACAAGACTTTTCAACGGTGCGCCGCACAGTCTTCAAGTCGCTTGCATTCGTTCCGGCGCTCAGCTACCCTTCAAGTGTCGGTCGACGGCCGCCTCGGAGAACACGAAAAATATGAGCGAGGGCTGTCACACTGCCAGTACAATCAACAACAATGTTTTTGTAGCCCTGTTCTGCGTCACACTTGGACACTTGTTTGTTTCCGAAACCTTTCCGTAAACATGGAAAGTTTACATTACTTATTATTGTATTCAATTCTAAGGATACATATTATTGTATTGAATACATAGTATTGTATTCAGTATTATGTATTATTGAATTCAGTATTCTTTTCATAAACGTTCCTGAAAAACGAAGAAAAATGTACAATTTTAGTTTAACGTCAAAGAACTCTTAAACCGTCTGTAATATATACTTCAGTAATTACGCACAAATACAATTAATAACTTGAATAAAAATAAACATATTTTACCGTAGTGACAAGTGGTTTAATTTTGGCTTTTTTATGGAATAGTACGTTTTACCAACGATTTAAAACATATCTTATTAGAAAGGATACATTTTGAAGCCCCTAGAAAAATTTATATATTTGCCAAACTTTGCATGCAATGCCCGAAATCAGAGACAAAGAAGACGACACCAAGTAAAATTTCATTAACAAAATTTTTAGCAAATATTTTAAGCAAACTTATTAGCAATTTTAAGCAAATATTATTGATTGTTTCGATTGTTTATATTATTTTCATTGCCGTTATCAATCCAAAAACTTAAAACTAGCAACAACTCGGCAGAGGTATTAAACGGTGACAATTGGATTAAAACAGTTTTCCTGAAAAATTACAATTTTCGTTGTGGTTACCAGCTGAGATACTCAAGAACTACCGTTGCCGCTGCCGCCTTTTTGTCCGAGAGGTCCTGAGTTCGAGTCCCGAAGAATTTTCGACCAGGTCGATTTCAGCACCTGTCTGGAGAAAACTTATAGCTGGCGCAATTATCAGTAGTTTTTGGGGATTTTTTTCTCAAACCTAGGCTAATACCGGTGCAGTAATACCGTAACAAAAGGGCCAAGAAACCTAGCGCGATCTTTCCTTCCTATCCTTGCCTGCTCCTTTCCTCGTGTTGGTCTCACGTTCCACCAATAGTGGAATCTGGGCTGATCGGGTGACGGTGCATTGAAGGCTGATGTGCTGACGTTTCAACCATCATCGTGGCCTTCTTCAGGGCTGTAGTGCCTAACGGGGCTGGAGTGCGCTACAGCCCTGAAGAAGACCCGATATGAAGGTTGAAACGTCGTCACCTCAACCTTCGACCCGGCGTCACCCCAACAGCCCAGATCATGACTCTGGCCACGGAAACGTACGTCACCACCGACCGTGTGTTGATTCCTCCCCTTGTGGTAAGTCTTAAGGGATAAGTCGCGAAACGTTTGTACTTCTGACTGTGCAGAGCATGCTGCTGTTTCTTTCCACACCCGAAATGACTCACCCTGTGTAATTGCGACGGACGCGGGGAGAAGCAGCGAGCGTTGCCGCCACCACGGGCGACCCGACGTTGCTGCGCGGCCTCGTCATGGCGGCAATGAGCCAACGGCGCGGCGGGGTGGCCCGGATTTCGCTGCAGTCGCGCCGACTGCGAAAGGGCACGCCTCATCTCGGAAATTGAGCTATGAATTCCCTACATTTTGGGAGATACGCGTTCGAAAAATTTCGGCTTAAACGTACTAAAATGTATTTTCTTTTTTCTGAATCTGATCGTTTTATTCAATCTGTAAAATTGAATAGATTGATTTAGATACCGTATTTACTTACATATAAGATAATTACATATAATTTTCTTGAAACTGAAAAAAAAATATTCGGTCGATATGACCAAAAAATATATTTTTCAGAATTGTCAGCATGTAATATTACAATTTTCATTTTCAAGTTTTTTTAAAAGAAATGAACGCTCCATTTCTGCTGAAGTGATAGAATATTAGGTACGAGTTTCGACAGATTAATCAAGCTTACAACGGATAGATAAATAGAAGTAATATTCCACAATAAATTATTGTATTTCACAAAAATGACATTGAGATGTTTCTGACTAAACAGTAAATATGTTTCGAGGATATTTATCATCTTCAGTGCCCTCTATAAAAAGATTTAAAGAAAGAATAGGATAAATAACAGTAAACAGAAAGGATAAAATATGGAATATTTCACGAAAATTCGACATTTATATAGGGAAGTAAACGTGGCTGTTATGTAGGTACTCCTTCCGGAGCCATTTTGTCTATGGGAGAATTGAGTCAGCAGGTGGAAGGATTTTTCACTAATTTTTTAATTTCGATATATTTCATTTTTGTTCTTTGCTTTCAAAATACAAAATTTTAAAATTTTTTGTTGGGGTCGGAAGTGAGTTTATTTCCCCTTCCCATCCTGTAGATATCCCTGAGCCCAAAATGGGAACTTCCTCTCCGGGACCAGTGTAACAACCACGTGTCGCAATATTATCTGATTTCTACAAAATTAAAAACCCGACGATTCCTGGATTTTCGAAAATTTCGAAACGTCGACAGTTTTTGGACCACGTCGTACACTACATTATTGAAAATAGTGTTTTTTCTTCAAATGCATTATTTCTCCACAATTAGTTATTTAATTATTGAGAATTTTTTTTTTAAATAGTAGTTTTCGCGTAATTTTGAGTGGAACAATTAGAGAAAACAAGGTTTTCTCTAATCCGGCTCCAATTTTTTTCTTTACTTTTTTGTATGGATAGTGAAAATTGCGCTGAATAACATGATAGAAACCCGATTTTAATGTATTCTTTTGATTGTTTTAAAAATTACACGAACTTTTTTTAGAAATATCTCTCACTTTAATATTTACATTATGTGCGGTTTTGTACATTTGTGCTTTTGTGAGTACAAGTGCTTTGAATTATTTCTGATGAAATTTCTTTAAAATTCAAGATTTTCCTGTGAAAACGAGCTAAAAATTGCACAATTTCAGAAATACTTAACAAACATTTCTCACAAAAAGGATCTAAATTTGTCATTGAAAATTTGCTTATCAGACGGTTTTATTCTTCTTAGTATTGTTAAAGATATATTTCAATTCTACTATTAGGGAACCGAAAAATTGAGAAAATGCGAAGAAAAAAATACTTTCAGGAGATAAAGTATTAGCCTTGAAGAGAGTGGACGAAAACCCAAAAGTTAGCGCAGGCTAAATAGATTAGGAAACTAGTTTGAGAAATTCTTTAGCACTGTTGGTTTTATTGTGTACTGATTTTAAGAAAGCGTGAGAACAAGCGCTTGTATTTTTTTAATGTAATTAAAAAGGCGTTTTGTATGCAAGTAAATACGATTTCCACTTTCCTAAAGTGAGTGAGAAAGACCTCCAAGACCTTACCTTACTGATGGACAACATAGTTGAATTAATTTCCCTTGGTATCTTTCGATGCATTGAACTTAATGTAATAAAGTAAAAAGAATGAAAATGAGTCTAATGTTATCATTTGAAGGGGAACGGATAAATATCATGTGTGGTGTATCGCGTTGGTTTTTCTGGATTCCCGTCGCAAGCCGCGATTCGGCGCGACTGGTTCAGGCGTTGAGCCAAGAGGAGAGGTTGGGGCTACGGATCTTCCCAAAATAAGAAAGAAGCAGTCTACCATTATCTCGTTGGCCAACTCTAATACATAAGTCATTTTGCTTACTCTTAGTTCGCGTAATTGTCGTAAATTTGGGAAAAGTGTTTTAGCAAACCTTCCGCTCTGCGTGAGGAAAAAATATCACTATTATTTTACTATCCGATCGCCTTTGGCCTTTGTAGACTTTACTTGCATGTTCGGAGTGGGTGAAATGGCATTTTATTACAGTCCTGTAATAAAGTAGCTATCAATTGTCACATTAAGCAATAGCAAGAAGTCTGCCAGCGAACTGAACAATATGTTGCAGACAAAAAGTTTATTTTATTGAAAAATGAAGGAATATACATAGAAACACACTTATACTAAATCATTTATTAATGAAAATAGCTAATGAATGTATTAAAGAAAATAATACTCACCAAATAACAAAGTATAATACACCTTTCGTATACATTTCTATGAACCTGAATTAAATATTGTTACTTACTCTTACTTTCGATGCAAAATAAGCTAATATATGTACCTTCCACGCACACGCTTTTAATATTTCTTTTTCTCCTCCACTCCTTGAAAATTTCGTATTCTTTACGATCTATATCTTTAGATTTACTGGGTAGTAAATCTTCCACAGCTTTCGCAGCTTCAATTCTAATTCTTTGAGAAATATCTTTCATTATCTCGAAACAGCGATTGTCAACTCAAGTATACCATCCAAGGCCTCCAATGTACCGCCGAAATCAGTATAGTGGTATTCACGATTACGCCTACTTGTAGAAGAGAATACGCTCAAAATGTTACAAAGGAGATCGGATAAGATAAAATATTGTATATTACATGTGACTGAAAGACCGTTATGGACTCTTTGGTAATTATACTCTCGCGCTAACACGTCCGTGAATAAATAACTAACTTGCACATAATGGTCTATTTCAGCCACTTAAAAACTAAAATCCTGTTATCATATGTGTTTGTTTCAATCACTTCTCCTGTGTGTTTACATTCACCAAAGTGAACATTTCCTCGTATTTTTATTCTGCACGTAGTAATGTACTGTGAAATTATATCATAAAAACATAATAATTGAATACACTTTCAACTAGGTATTTTTATTTCTATCTTACTGTTAGGTCTCAAAAATTAATAATTTTACCAAATAAAGAAAGCACATCTCATCCCTTCGTTGAAAGACGAAGCATTTCTGAAGCATCTTATTACATTGATAAAACCAAAAGAGTCGGTTTCAAGTAGCAGAAGAACGGGAAGATGGCTAATGAGGACGGATGGAAATTCATTCACCGCCGTCCCCCATTGCCCGTCCTCACTTTCCATCATTACCCGTCATCCTCACTGCTTCACATGTAACAATTGCAACGATATAACCACTTGATTGTTGCGACAAAAATAAAGAAAATGGTTTAAAAGTAATGTTTTGTACGTGACACTAGGTTTGACTGAGCTGTATTCACTGAGAATAATTGTTTCTCGCGCTATCGCACAAGGGGCGTAACTTTCCCCCCTCGCGAATGAAGCTTCACTTCAATCCCGTGTTATATTAATAACTATTAAAAGTTTTTATGAAACTGTTTTCACATTAAATGTATCTTAAATACCCGTAAAACAGTCACATCAAATTAAGTTTTAGTAACAACTTTGACGCCGACCTGGATGGCCGAGGTGGCTAAGAGCGAGTACCGACTCAGCGCTTCGGTCCGAAGGGTCGCGGGTTCGAGTCCCGCCTTGGGCATGGCTGTTTGTCCCTTGACTTTGTGTGTGTTGTCGCGGAGGGCTTCGCGTTCTGCTGACCCCAGATCAGAGTAGCCCGTAAGAGTGTTTGTCTAGTGTATGGTCGAGTATGCGTCCCTTCGGGACGTAAAGGGCAACCGCCCGTCGGCTGGATAAAAGCCATAGGAAAAAAAAAAACTTTGACAGCAAGTTTGAGTTTGGAGACCGTAACAGAAGCTTCGACGCCCGGGAGGTTTAAGGTTCTCGTCAAGACAGCGAATTTTGGACACCAGCTGAGGCAAGCATCTCAAGGTCGCGGGCAAGGTGACTAGCTTGCTAGAACTCGTGGGCACTGGGTCCCGAGCATCTAGCGCGAGATTTAAAAGTCAATTGGGTTGTACAAATCGCTCGAGGATGTCGGCGGATATTTGGCCCATGACAGTATTTTCAAGAAGTCAGTTGACTGTTATTGCTCCAAATTTAGCTATATTAATTCTCATTTCCTCTCCTAAAGCAAAGAAATGATCCATTAAAATGTAATAATACATCAGTCAGCTTTTAATTTGTCAATTGAGAGTGAAATTAAACATTTTGAATAGAAAGTAATAAATTTTGTAATGCTTTTGTAATAAATTTTCTTAAGTGATTGCATTCACTTCCTACGTTCAGGTTTAGATCTTTAACAAAGATGCTTAATTGTTAAAAGACTTACCCTTCCGTAAGTGAGAATTGTTAATTTATAGATTTTTATTCATAATATAAAATATCACTTTGCTACATTCGCAAAATCTGTACGATTTAATAAAATATATCCAAAAACGAAAACAGAAAAAATTCACATTTCAATCATTTTCTTGTCACGTTGCAAAAATGTTTAGGCGAGGGTGAATTTAAAATGAAAATAAACATAAAATAGTAATTAATAGTATAGAATATAACCATCATTCAAATATCGATAATTGATAGAACAAATCTGGCAAATATCTTTTCGTAAGAATCCTCGCTCCGCTTCGGCTTGCTGGTGTACACCCCTTTATGAATTTTGAGGGGAAATGAGAGGGGATTCAGGGCAAGTGGCCCGTTCTCGCAGGAGCGCCGGGCTCCCCAGGGCGGGCAAGTAGCTCGTGCGGATGCGGTTTGACACGGCTGAGCGAAGGAGCTGGGTGGGGGTGGGGGTGGGGGGCCTCCCGCTCCGTGGTTGGGAATTGTAGTGGCCGCTTGCTATGATCGGTGCCTTCCGTGATTGTCTCCTATCAATTCCAGGCGGGTGTCGGAGCTGTAGCTTAAACGAAGATCCACGGACGGCGCGCGGACCCTACATCTAGGGCGAGTGCGTCAGACGAAGGGACACGCGAATGACCTTCAGGTAGGTTCGGCACAAGTTGCGTGCTCCGCTGGCTGATAAGTAGCTGGACCGGGGAAGCAGAGGTTAGCAAACGCTAGAAGGAAGCTGCTAATTGGCAAGCCTAGCAAGCTATTTCACAAAGGAACATTTATTAAATAATATAAACGTTTTTCATAAAAATGTTTTTCATACAAATGTACACTTAATACAAAATCATGCAAACTTCATTAGTTATTCAAATTCTGTAACTCTTTCTAAAAGATTGGAGCCTGGTTAGATGATAAAAAACACAAAACAAAATGTTTGAAAATTTCTCCGAAGCCAATTTTTTGGTTTCCTTTCAATTGGTTCCCACCTCCTCTATCTTCTGAAAAAATGTATTTTAATATTTTGAAATATTTATGATTCGTGTCTTCGAAATAAAATTGATTTTTCATGCACTTTTAAAATTTTATTTTCTATTTTTAAAGGAACGTTTTAGGACTCGGATTCAAATTTAGTGTAAGTTTTCTTCCATCGCGCCATAGCTAATTCCTCCGCAGCCCTGCGTAATCATAGCGTCCTGTGCACCGTGTGCCATGGCGAGCCGCAAGAAAACCCAGCGCACGTACGGGCTGTTTGACGGTCCTGTTCTGGGCACAGTTCACACTGCTGTCCTTAAGGCCAGGCATTGGGCTGCCCATATTCCATCTCATATGATCTCGAAAGACTCCCGCAGTCCTCCCGTTATGCGGATGTCTGGGCAAGTTCCGATGACAACCTTAGCGCCCTTGAAAAAAAAAAATGTATACTTAATTGACCGAGCCACCAGAGGTCCTATTTAAATCGACCGTTCGGTATTTCGTCAGTCAGAATTTGTATTTTACGCAGTCATAACGTATGCTTTGTTGGAGTTTCTTCAAATGTGTCATTCGTTTTCCCGAAAATCATTAAATTTGCCGTGATTAATTGACAAAATTTTGTTAAGAGGACTGTACACAACTACCTCAACACGTACGTCATTTGTTGCTACACCTCCCCATTGTACAGTGCATTGCACACGTGTTCTATTTATCCTTCCGCTTTAGCTGTTTGTCAGAAAGAAAGAAACACTCGCGCGCTGGAGTGCGTTTGTGTGGTTGGAGGGGATGAAGAAAGAAAGAAAGAAAGAAAGAAAAAAAAAAAAAGAAGGAAAGAAAAAAGAAGGAAAGAAAGAAAGAAGGAAAGAAAGAAAGAAAGAAAGAAGGAAAGAAAGAAAGAAAGAAACACTCGCGCTGGAGTGCGTTTGTGTGGTTGGGGGGGGGGTGAAGAAAGAAAGAAAGAAAGAAAGAAAGAAAGAAAGAAAGAAAGACCCGCGCGCGGGAGTGCGTTTGTGTGTGGGGGGGCGTGGCGCGGGGATTGTGGGGGAGGGGGGACGGTCGAGCGCCCAGCGCCCGGCGCGGCGGGCGCGTGAGGCGAGGAGGAGGAGGCGGCGGCGGCGGCGGCACGACGCGAGCATCCCGACGACCAGTACACTGCTGCGTCCGGCGGGCACCGTGTGGTCGCTCTGCGTCAACGCTTACCCGCTGTCACCCTCGCGGCCTCCGTTGTGTGTGCGCGTGCGTGCATCTCCTCTGCTGACGCACCCGAGTGTTTGCGTGTTAGCGTTCGCCGCCGCACGCGTGACAGGACTGTTTGTGCTGGGACTACCGCTGCGTGACTGGTGTGACGCGGGGCTTGAGCGCGCGTGATTTACGGTGAGTCGTAACGTTTATGAGCGGTCTTTGCGGGAAGCGTTATATCACGCCTGCCGAGTGGTAACACCTTCGTTAGCGTTACATAAAAGTGACTTTTTTTGGTGCGGTATTTTCGGAGGTCGTGGAACTCGTTTGGTTTTTAATGTGGGATGCGAGAGAAATCTCAGCGATGGTCAGAAAGTCATCCTGTTAGTTTGTATTTGCGAAATAATTAAATCAAATTAATCTGATTAAAGTTTGGTCGTTTTGTGTCGAGGAACGTTGATTTATTTCTAGTTTGACATATGTCTTTGATGAAGGACAGATTGCATATTCGTGTTCGAAGTAAACATAATCGTGACGTGACCGCCCCGGATGCAGATTCAATGGTTTGAGGCAAAAATGAGCCGATTCGTCGTTAAGGGGCAGCTGGTCATTTTGAACTTGGGGTTTGTCGAAGATGGTGTCATCGTCAGTTTTTGTGCGAGAAGTGGTTACCCGTCCTTGTATGTCATCGCAGCTTAGGCTTGGTGGAAGACGTGTTCCGCTTCCTAGACCTGTACAATGGATTCTGAGGTTATTGAATCCACTTGGATTAATGAGCCTTCGCATAAAATGTACTTCACATAAAAAATTCTGTGTTCTATCATAGAGTCGCAAATCGTAGATATTCTTAACTCAAAATTTTTAGAATTGTTGGAAATGATATAGACAAGTTTACGTGTGTGTGTGTGTGTGTGTGTGTGTCTGTGTGTGCGCGCGTGCGTGCGTGCGTGGGTGGGTGGCGGCGTGCGTGGGTCTTGCGCATTTCGTTTCCCTTCCCCGATGTGACTTGTAAACACACGTGACAGAGAACATTACATTATTATAGAGACTTAAAACATTCAAGGGTTGTAGTTGTATGCGCGTCTTGATTTATCTTTGACGTATATCTTGACTTGTCGTACTTCATTAAGGTATATTTTTTTTGCATTGATTGCGCATTCTGCATTCTCTCGTTTTGTTTCTTAATAACTTGAAAACGTGTTAGTCGAAAACATGGAAGTTTACAAAGATTTTTTTGAATTACCCTAATACGTCGGAATTTTATATGTAATTCAGTTTAGATTGTTGTTGTTTTCGTTATTAAAAAATAATTGTAATGAATTGATTTAAAAGAGCAGAAAACGCATGTCAAATTCCCCGTATTTTCTGAGACATTATTAATATTTATCTTTTACTTTCAGATCTATTCTGTTCCACCCACATATTTCCTTCGCTTGATTATTATTATTATTATTATTATTATTATTATTATTATTATTATTATTATTGTTATTATTATTATTATTATTATTATTATTTGGTTTCTTATTTCAATTTAGTTTCTTTTCGAAAACAAACATTGGCTGGTGTGGTTTCGCGCGTTAATTTTGAATCTTGTTTCGGTGACGACACGCGAGGTGCTCTTTTCAGAATCTGTCTGACTCAAGAGCGTCCGCAAAGAGTGAGGTTATGGTCATCGGGAAGTGGAGGCAAACACCGCGCCATTCATGTGTCTGTGCTTTCGTCGAAATTGTAGTTTTGAGTTGCTTGGAGTGGCTTTCAAAAAATTCAACCAGATGCATATTTGCTTCGAAATTATTTCGTTAGTAATTCGTTATCACGGGAATGTACAACCCAGTAAATTCAGGAAAGGGGAAGAAACAGTTGACGTATATTTTTGTGATTTTTCTCTCCAAAGAAATGGCGTAAATGCAATTATAAATTTGATCTATGTATCTTTGAGAACTGCCATAATTGCAATTGAATTCATCGAAAAATGAGTTTTAAAGTGCTAATTAAAATGTTAATCGGTCATTGAAGTGTTGTTGTTAAATTTGAATGAACAATGACAATTTTGATAATTAAAACTTTTTTAATTGCGTTTTTCATAAAAATTTGCCTTGATGCTCTACAATAACTGTGCCAGCACAGTAAATAAAATATTTGGTTCAGTATGAATGAAGTCGAAGAAAATGCCCTAAATCAGGAATTTTCTTGAAACTGTCGCTTGAAAAATAATATCGTCAAATTTTACGATTAAAAACCAGTGTGTAAAAGAAATGTTTTCTAGACATTGTTGTAAACAGTGTTTTTAATTGTTGAAAAAAAAATGTAATACACTCATGACTAAAAGCAAGAATACCGTAAACCGAAGTGTTTACCATGAATGCTTTATCGCAGAATTTCGAAGTAACGCAAAAAACGTATCGGTTTGTTGAAATAACTTCTGCTTTGCAGATTGTCAAGCACTCAGTAAGAAACCTAAATACATACTTTTTTGTAGTCCTTTTTTCAATGAAACGTAATAATGAGTATAGAGAATAATTTAACTGTGAAATGATTGCCACACAGTCTCGATGAGTCATCTAAAAAAACAACAGGGAAAATAAATCAAATATTTCGCAATGCTTGCAGTAGAGTTTTTGGTGTATGTGAATTTCAGGTAGCATTGGAAAATACGCGTTTCAGTCCGTTATTGGAGGACGTCACTCTCCACGCATCTTTTCCCAAAGGTAATGCTGAAAATGTTTAAAAAAATGTTGACTCGTGCAGTTTTCCAATTCAATTTCCGTGTTTGGAAGTTTCCCTCATAAACAGGTCATTTTGACGTCCATGAGAACTGTTTTGAGATCTTTTGCCCTGTAGGATTCCTTCTTATCGAGATTCCTTCTTACCTTCATACACAGGATTTATTGTAAAACTGGAGACGACTCTGGTTATAATGAACCTCTGGCGAATAACAATGTTGGTTCACTATATCAGATATTTACTGTATTCAATAATGCGAAACTAGTTTCTCCACGACGAGTGATTAGTAGTTAAAAAGATCCAAACCCAATAAGTTAAAGTATGCAATATATTAATTAATATATGCAATATATTAATTAATATATGCAATATATTAATTTAGCATTAAAATAACAATTTTTATTGGGATTTATTGTGTGCAGTTTTTTTATTCGTAATTCTTGCAAATCCTTCTCTCAAACCGCAAACTCTTATTGGAATTCTCTGTCCAGATGCGAATTTTTTTCCCTCTGAATGTTGTGACTTGCTCTCATGTTTACTCTAGACGATGTGAAGAGTTCACGTTAATAGAATCCTCTTGTGTTTATTTGTTATGTACGTGGATCGGAACCAACGTCTTTGGTTCACTGTAACCATAAGTACACTGTATCCATAGAGTACGATTTTTCCACCCTTACCTTCTCTCGCAGGTATCAGCTGTTGACGGTTTCATCCAATTAAGAGCTTATATATCGCTACAGCGACGTTACTGTGGTGACGTTCAAGCTCCCGATTGTATCAAACCGATAGCAACTGATACCTGCCAGGGGCTCGGTTAGAAAAATCGCACTGTAGACGACTGTATTTCGCTGACAACTGTGTTCCGCGTGTTCGGAATGACGGAGCAGTAAATGGTTTTCTCGTCCTCTCAATGACAGGACAACATTCGAGCGGCTACCGGGACGAGCAAGATACCCGTAGTATGATGAAATCCTCAGCAATGGCCATGGCAATGACCGTGCTCGCGTGTCCGACACAGGATGACGCAACGCAGAACGGCAAGTCATTACGAGGCGCTGGAGCAGGAAACGTCGAGAAGGCGAGCCAGATTATAGGTTAACCACCATACTTGTGCGAACTTTCCGCACTTGGTGAATCATAGGTTGGAAAGCGTAGCTCTCACTGCAACCGAACTTTCAACAGTAGGGCCTGGAACTGCGTTGCAGCCCGTAGGTCGTGTACTGTGCGTAAGCAATAGTAATATTGTTTTTTTTAACAGAGAACTACACGAAAAGCATGAATGACATGGAATGAAACGCACATTATTGCATTAAATATTATCTTTGATGACTCACCATTTTCTGTTATAAAGTTTTGTTTTTAAGAATGTTCACACCATCTTGACAACTTTTGTTTCTCAAGACAAAATCAATCTGATTCTATTATTACCAATAATGTCCCTAACATTCCGTTCCATTGATCACCACCCTTCCTTCCTATTTGTATGTGCCTATGTCTCACCGTTTCGGAGCGATGGGCGTTCAAACAGGAGAACGTTTAACTGCATTTTGTTGTTGAAGAAACGACGTGTTTTAAATAATTGGTAATGTACTATATGAGAATATACTTCATTCATTAATGCCTTTTGCTGGTGCTTAGTAAAAAACGTGTTGAAAGAAATAATTTATCTGATGAATAAAGAAACTAATAATTTGAGTACAGGAAAAGAAATTATTTTTTAAGGTACATGCACTTAACCCAAATTTCCGCGAAATATTTTCTATTTCGTTTGAATTCAGTTTCATTGAAGAAGATGCGCTTTGCTACTTTCTTGATTGATTGATTGATGTTATACCCGTAATTATTGCACCTTGTTAGTATCATCATTTCTCTCTCCTACGATGAAAATAGAATATTGTGTTCTTCGATTATCAAAATCCATTGATTGGTTAAAAGAGCGTGGGACACGAAAACTGGTTCTAAGTGGAGTTTAACCCTTATATAAATCGGTGACCGATCCAGAGAAGGGCGTACGTCGATAGGGTCCCGATTACATGATCCCCTTCGAGGTAAAAGAGGAAGGTGACACTTTATTTTCGAAGAACATTTTCATAGCCAATATTTTTAAAACACAATTCCTTTCCCAATTTTCCAGACTTCGGACTGGCATATTTCTTTCGGAATATGATGGTTTGTTTAAAGTTGATTTTCATTCAATTGAGTCATCCTTTGATTCAATGAATTCTGCTTATCTTACTTTTTTTATATTCTTCCTTTTTCTCAACTAATATTCTATAACGGTGGGTGTGAAATTTGGATACTCTTCTAGTGCTTTCTTTGCTCTTCCTTTTGAATAGGAGCGATTCTGGAAGATTTTTATTACTGCACAAGGAAAAGCTGGACCGCAGGGCGGCGGCGCTGGTTCCCTTGAAGCGCTTACCTGCTCAATCAGACCTTTTCCTTACCTAGGTTGGTTTGGTCCCCAATTTACATGGAGAATTAGAAAGTAAGTTTTGCGAAAAAAGATTAAGGAATTATTTAGTCCCCAATTTACATTCGGCCGTTTTCGTCTTATGCACGATGGCAACGCGTATTGCAGCGTAACGTATCGTGTGGGTTGCATGTACGCCGTTTTCACTGGTTCTCCGCTGATATTAAACCGCAGTCTTCTTTTCCTCTTCAACTCCACCCGTGAACCACTTTCAAAAACTCTTAAACGTTGACGTCAAGAGTAGTTCCAAATTCGGTTGATTCAAATGGGAAAGTATATACCCAGAATAGACAATTGGAAATTAAAATTTTGGTTGAATGCTCGAGAAAATGTATCGTTCCAGCGGATTTTAGTGTAAAATATTAAATTATCATGAGCTGCATGCAATTTTATCACTCAATTTTTTGAATATGTGTATATTCAGAGCACTATTTTTTTCAAAATTAACTGTCATGATAATTGTATCTCGTTTAATGCTATCCGGCCAATCGGGCAAGTTATTGGTGCTAAAAAGCGTGACAGAATGATGCAAGACTAACAGTAACATAAACTTCATTGACTACTCCAGTTTCATTACAACAAACACCCAAACAAAACCCGCTAAGTTAGCTCAGAGCTACCATTACCGTTGCCTCTGCTGCGACTCTGGCCGGGAAGTTCTAGGTTCGAATCCCGACTGTGGCGGATTTACGACAGTAGCTCTGTAGCTAGGTCGAATTCAGATACAATCTGGGGAGAACTGCAACAGCTGGCTGCTCTGGTCGGTAGCTTTTTTTTCTCCAATCACTCTCAGGCGTTTTCCGAGGAAGTTCCATAACAAATTAGTCACGGACAGCGCGATGTGTTGCCAATCTCATCCTTGACACCTTAAACACACATGTTTATATGCACTACTCGCGAGATCACACTACTTAAGAGATCAGTCGGGAATTTCAAGCTTGACACAGCTGGGATAGTGCTCCGCTGACAGAATTGCCTGGAGAGAGAAATCACCCAAAAGTTGGGTATAGGTCGGCGCTGGATCTCAGCGCCGACCATGACCCCATGGTCGCAACAGTTTACGTGCTCGGAGACGTCAGTTCATTAGTCAACCACGAATTCGAAGACGGCATTAACTTGCTGTAAAATATGAACTTATTTTACAACTTTGCTACAAGTTACTTTTTGTTACTTTATTTCCAAACATAACAAACAAAAATTTGTGTTATCGCTAATGGTTATGAGTTTGAAATCTCAAAGCAGGGAGAGGGGAGAATCTTCGATGCACCACGTGTGTGTGTAAGTACGTATGTGTGTGTATGTTCCTTTCCTTCTTCTTCTTCTTCTTCTTCTTCTTCTTCTTCTTCTTCTTCTTCTTCTTAGCTGTTTGGTTGATCCTCAGGTGGATCATACGGCGCCTAACTTCTTCCTCGCTTGTCTATTGTTCCAAGTCCCAGGAGATATCTGCTTGCTAATTGTCTTCTCTGCGTTGTCTCTCCAATCAAGTCGCGGCCGGCCTCTTTTCCTTCTTTCTTGCGGTTGCCAATCCAAAAGCTTCTTTGGAAATCTATTGCTCTGCATCCTCTGCAAGTGTCCAAACCATAACAGTTGTTTCCTTTCGATTTCAAGCAGTATATCCTGCTTCAGGCCCATAATCTCTTTAATTCTTTCATTTTGTATTTTTTCTCTTCTTGAGATGCCAGCGGATCTTCTAAGAAAGTTCTTTTCCATAATCCTCAACTTTATTCTCATTTGTTCTGAGAGTTTCCATATCTCGGCACCATACAGTACAAGAAAGTATAAGTATATTGGATTATATAAGTATATATATATATATATATATATATATATATATATATATATATATATATATATTTGTTCTTTTAATGAACTAAATTTAAAAAGCAATATTTCCGAAATATATTCACTGGATTTTTTTTTACAAATATTGTTTTCAACGCTGAACGAGCTCTTTGAACGATATGATAAAATCCCACTAGCATTCCTGGACCATCATTTGTACAAAATCAAGCAAGATTTTTTATTGTGAGTTCAGTCATCTTGGAATAAACCGAAATGTTTTTTATGACTATTCTCTTTTGAAGTAATTAAGCCATTAACTATACTAATCACAGTCCGTTTCATAATTAATTGGTTACAAAGGGGCACTGGAATATGTGGAAAAGTTGAGGAACAAGGTTTGTCCCCAAAGTTGTTATAATTCAAAAACGACAAAAAATGTTACCAATATTTGTACAACGAATAAATTCTATATGCGAAAAGACCCTTCTGCGTCAATCCACCGCCCCCAGCGGTTTTGCCACCTTGGAAGCCCCTCTGATACCGACAGTTGGTATTGTTGAGTTCTCTCGTTATAACCTATTGTACTGCGTGGACCGGACCGTGCCATGGCGGTCATTTCAGCTCGAACTTTACACTGGGAAAGAGGAAGAAAGCTGGGAGAGCGACATTTGGCCATAGGGTGGTTTGGGCAGGGTTACCACGATGTGCCTAACTAGGTACATTGTCTTGGTGGAACGTCTAAGAATTTACGATGGCTTGGCGAATCCAGGTGGTTATTTTTCGCAGCTAGTCAAAGACTCCCCCGTAGAAAATTGAATTATACCTCTGAATATATTGAATTATACCCCGTAGAGAATTGAATTATTGTACCTCTGTCACAAACTCTCTGTGAATTACCTGAGCGGCCATCGTCTTGACAAATTCTTTCTTCTCGAAACGACTTGTGCCACTCAAATACACTGGACTTCCCATAACATCACTCCCCGAGGCTGGATCAAGACAGTTCCTTTTCGTTCGAGTTTCATTAGTGGGTTTGCCGAGTTTTACGCAAAATTTAATCCTGTAGAGCTGTTCTACGGAACTTTTCATTACCGCGCGTGAGGAAGACACTAGATGACGGTTCACTTCACGCGAGATTTACCCTTCTCAAAGGGATGGACCTAACTACCGCCTGTTGCCATATTCTCTGACAGCACCCTCCATCCCCCCTCTCACGGAGACGTCCCCCCCCCCAATATGACATCACGCCATGAAAAATTCAGTCCGACTAGTTTTGGTACGAAACTTCTACAATGGGGATTGGGGATTGCTATTTTTGCAGTTTGTTAGTTGTATTAATACATGTATGCAATCCATCTGTGAGAAGTTTTGTGTTTTTGTGAAACATGTTTAGTCGAAATCAAAAATTTTTCAGAAAATGACGAAAGATTTCACTAACATTCGAAATACACGAGTACTTTCACAGAATAAGCTAATAAACTCATTGTTACTTAGGATGTCATTTGAAGAGAGAAATGTTGTGACAGAAAAAGTAACTGAAGAAGAAACGCTTTTTAGTGCTCACATATGGTTTAACCTTGTTTCAATGATGCTCTTCAGAAGTAGTAGTCACTTGCACCTTTCAGTACATTTAGTTTGAACCTACGTATTAGAGTCGCGGAAAAACTTCTTTTCGCGAGTGGTCCTGCGTTTTGCAGTCCGCTTGCTCATGCATGATTACAAAAAGGTGTAAATATGCCCTCTTCTCTAGAAATAGTCATCTTATACTACTCTAAAGCAATCCAACTAAGCTCCGACCCCTTCCGATAATCCGTGTATCCCTTCCCAATAAGAGTGAATATAATCCCACAACCACCGGCATGCACGTGTGGTCTGAATGTAAATATATCTAAAAATACGCATTTCTGTAGCAATGTTATGTTCTCAAAGTTAATTGAAGCAAATGCCCGTTCTTTCCCCTGTGGGTGGATGTTGGTTGCAGTCGAATCGTTGCGCCATAGTAAAGTTAACTAGCACCCGTCTTTGATGTCGGTTGAGTCGTATTCATAGATTCCGTTTGTCGCGTCTTCTATTCTTCTGAGGGTTGAGTAAGTGGGATGCAGGACTTTCAGTTGTGTTTTTCTGTGGTAGTAAAGAAAATGACTTCTTGGATGTTCGCTTATTGGATGTTCGTATATTGCTGACTTTGATAATCTTGGGAGAGAAGGAAAGAATGTTATGTTGGATGTAAGTAGTACATTCAGTTTTAAAATATTTTTTTTCTTTTAGTTAACTAAATATGATCATTAATTCCATGAAAAATCGTTGATTATCTCTATGTTAATAGCACGCGTGCTACTAAAATTCCAATTGAATTTAAAAATGCAAAGCTACCAATCAGAATTCAGAAAAGGAGTCAAATCGTTTAATTAAGAAACATCACATATTACGTACCTACAACAACTACATATTAACAACGAATGAAAAAAACTAAATTGGGGAAGTAAACGTTAAACTAGCTGATTTATGGAACAACATAAAATATTTAACGTGAATCAATTAAGTCTTTTATGAGTAAAAGTAATCTGACGAATGTAAAAAAATATAAACGTCAGTTGTGATTACCTGTTTCAAAAAGGATACTATAGTAAAACTGTGTCAGAATGACTAGTTTTCCCCAAATATTTATAGTACATGTTGCATATCTGTCTTTTCTTTTCGTGGAAAGTATTGTTTTCATGACTTTGTCAGCTTCTTCTAATATTTTCAGTACCTTCCATATGCAAATATTTCTTGCAAATAAACACAATGCAACTCCCACTAAAATAGATATTTTTTCAGAAGCAACGACGTCGTCTAACACAAGGCTCAAATTGTAAAGATGTGCTTGAATTTCTCAAAATTTAAATTATTCTTAAATGAAAACGAAAAAAATATTGAACGTTACATGTGTATAAATGGGTACAATTGCACTCGTGGTATATAAGAAAACTCGCTCCTATCGTCTCTTGTTTTCTTGAACATGCCACTAGTGCAATTATCCCCCTCTTTATACACTCGTTTCGTTAATTATTATTTCATCCGGAGCGATCTAAAGGGACCACACTTATGTGCGATATGTAAAATAAAATATTTTAATAGGTATGAATGGACTTATTTTAAGAAATCGTTGAATATATCTTGGCATTTCATTCGCAATACTAAAGTGTGATACGATAAAACTCGGGGAATGAAAAAAATATGTAGGTTCTTGTTGGTAATATCCCTATGTTCGTCACACACTTGAGGTTTGTCATTACCAGGATATTTTTTTAAAAATAGTGCATCGTTGAAAACGACAGAACATTATTTCAGAATTACTACTATAGTTGCAATAGTATACAGTTGAATGCGTGCTCTTTGTTCTCTTCTGTTGCTTAATTGAGAAAAAGGGAATGTTGTTTTAATGCTTAGAACTCCACTTTCCAAATTTCTTTGTATAAATTCTTTAGCAAAGAGTTTATTATTTTGAATATAAAACGAATTTAGGCATTTATTTGTTTTAGACATATTTTATTTTTTCGGATTTAAATTTTTTCAGTTACTCGAACGTAAAAATCAACTCTATAAATTTTACGCGTAGAAGCTTTTTACTAAAATTAAAACTAGTGGAGCTAAAGCAGCACATACTTTAGTCTACATAAGTATACATCATTCATTTCAATCTTAGTCTAATGAAATCTGAGTATTAGAAATAGTATGAGTATTTCTTATGATTTGCCATAAGATTATTTTTATGTACTATTCATTTACGCAAACATATGAATCTTTCAAGTAGTTCTTGTACGCAACGTAGCCATTTCGTTTCCGGATGTCTAATATATACACGTTCTTTTATTTTCACAGATGATGACTTTCGTTTAAGTTAGCCATTTTGTATCAGGCGAACAAATCACTCACTTTGAATTTTATTATTTTTAATATTTAATAAACAATCATGCAGTACTTCGCGTT
Organism: Teleogryllus occipitalis; assembly: GCA_011170035.1. Lineage (NCBI taxonomy): Eukaryota > Metazoa > Arthropoda > Insecta > Orthoptera > Gryllidae > Teleogryllus > Teleogryllus occipitalis. Next base: position 285,923 of record BLKR01000555.1, read on the forward strand.
GCATTAAGCTACATTATTTAAGAAAAATATATTCATTTGAATAATATGTGGCATATAATTTTCTATGAAGTCTTCACTTCTGTATAACATAACTAACAATTTTGACCTCATGACTTCAGGACCTCAGGACTTACATTTACACATTTCTTCTACAAGGTTTGCTAAAATGCTTGTAAATTGAACTTTGGTGACCTGGAGATGTTCATCAATTGTTTGAACGAGAATTCACATCTTGAATATTCTGCATCAAATTAACTGTTGTTGCGAAGATAGTCGTTCTGATTATTGATTACCTCAGCTGCTTATTACATTTGAACAAATTGGTAAATTTTCGATTTCAAAGAACTAAAATATGTTTTTTGTTAAATTTAATAAGAATTTGCTGCTAGAGTGAATTTCCAAAGAGAGAGAAAATTACGTAATGGGGCAGATTAAAGAATTAAAATAGTTGCGAGAAATTACTTAACAATTACATTAGTACAGTAGTATGAAGGCCCATTTTGATCTCTCCAATATATCATCGGAAGCCTCCTTTCCAACTACATTTAACAAACTTGAACGTGAAATACCACCGATAAGTAACATGTCAGGGAAGCGTTACATTGCAAAGGCCGCACGTCTTGTGAAAGCCTGCTTTGCTGAAGTTGCTGGAGGGGATAGTGCAGATGGCAAAGAATGTTTGAACAAGGCAAAACATTCCACGTAGCCCAAAGCGCTAGAAATTAGGAGAAACAGATGAGCTAGTGGAGAAATTGGTTTGCTTGAATTCGACATTTATTCTTGTATGAAAAAAAAATTTAAGAATTATTAAAAGCGTGTATTGAATTACTTATCGTTTTCAATATCAATATTATTTTCAATATATTCAATGTAACATTTCATCTACAAATTTAAAAAATGGAAGAATAATATTATGTATTTTTATAGGATCGAGGATTTCCACGAAATACCTCAATGATATCGTTTTTCGTAGTGTATTACTTTAAAACAAAAAGGTACTCTTTTAAAACATTCATTACCAAAAAATAATTATAAATCTAAAAATGTAACTTTCGTATTTCACTTCACGGTCAACTAATATTGTGGTATTGTATTCAGATGATTATTGTATAATATTGTTGATTTTTCTCAAATAATATTGTGAATGAAACTTTACAATATAACTTTTAACTTCCTGGATCTGGATTCTAACAACTGACTCAAACTTTCTTAACATTGAATATCACGATCTTTCTTTGGCTCATAAAAATTACAATCATTGTTGATTTTGACACTTAGTAATAATTAAACAATCACTATGAGGATCGTTTCGGCTCGATGAGATGGCTCATTAACAAAATACTCGTGCGTTCATCATCTATTTAATCTTCTATTGCGTCAAAAAGTATTGATAATAATTATATTCTATTATGAATATCTGGAGAAGACAACAAAAATGAAGCATACTCGTTTTTTTATAATTGAATTTTCTACAATTGTTTGTACCACAGAATCTATGTTGATTAATTAATAATCATCATAATCACGGTTATTGTTACAATAATTTAAAAGCTTGTTTACAATTTCATATGATTTAGATGTATTATGATTTATCATTTCTAGTGCCTTATTTCTGACAAGACATAAATGACTAACAGAAATTTGGTTCACGAATGGTCAGTTAATAGCTTATTAATAATCATCTAATAAAATGGAACAGTGTTATTTTTCTTCCGTTTTGAACGACTAATCGTTATGCAGTTCGAACGTATATTCCTTGAAGCACGGTTGGCATCGTGCCAGACTAAAAGTCCTGGGTGAGCATAATATTAAAGATGGAGAAAGATTCATACTGAGCGAGTATCTGATATTGTGTATATTTTTAAGTTTCTGACGGTTCATAAAATAGGAATATTAAATTGTAATAAGAACTTCTAATAATAATGTGAACTGAATTAGCTTGTTGTAGACAATGAAAATTTACTAATAGATCAATGTCATTACAAAAAATATATATTTTTGCTTTTTATACTCAAAATTGTATATACAATAATTTTATAAAAAACAACAACAAACGAACAGAATCAAAGTATTTCGTTCATATTTGAACTTGGGTTTGGAGTATGTTTAAGAATATCTGATTTCGCGTTGTGTAATAATTCAGTCAGCAGAAAACCTGATATCCACTTAACATCTCATATACATCTGTAATTTTAATTTTATATTGGAATCTGCGTAAACATTGTATTCCCATATTGTATGCATGTACTAGCAAAGTATTTTTAAGGCCTACGGCTTTAAGGATTTTCCCAACTGACTTATTCTTTTCTACGTAGATTTTTGTATTGCGTTTTTTATAGTAAGGAAAGTTAAGCGCTTGAGGCAGTAACAAAATAAGCCACACCGTTCATAACAAGTCTCATGACGTTCGTAAATGTTAATATTTCAATGTTGGTGAAATTGTGGCTTGCTACTGACTGAAGACCTTCATAACTATGAAGAAGACATTCATAGAATAATGAGACCAGCCACACAACACCAAAATCGAAATATTAACATTTTCGTGTAGCGGACGGCTTGCAATTGCTGGCGGCTTATCTTATTACTGCTATAATCCCTACAAATTATTCTTCGTTATGTTAAATTGTAACAGGGCGATTCCACAGTGACCAGCATAACGCTTGTAAACGATTTAGAATTCATTTCTATAAAAAACGCACAGAAAGAAAGCATTTAGCACTTGAATAATATATTGCAGGTTTGAAACCGTAAGTAACGAAACCAATAAACTGGAAAAATAACATTAACTTTAATTTTACGTGATTATAATCGTTGATTTCTTCTTGTGATTAACAAATCGCCAATGCAACATTCAAAATTGAAAAAGGAAAGAATTTCAAGTAAACATAAACGAGGAGAATCTATTAAAATGTTGCTTCATGTTGTTTATAATACATGAAAACGGCGTGGAAAAGCAATACAGCATGCAATACATTATAAAGTCTTTAACATAACTAAAAATTCCAATGATGTTCAGAAGAAAACAAATTTAAACAATTTCAATATTTTTGCATTTTGAACGAAAATATGTTCTTTATTAAATTTTAAACATTTAGCCCCAATAAATAACTTATTCCGCAAATTCACAGCTTCGTTAACCATGATTACGAATTGCTTCAAAAACCACTTATTTACTCGCTTAATGGTATTTCATAACCAGGATCACGAGAAAGTGATATTATATACATCCAAATTCAGATAACATCTAGAAGTCTGTATTCCTTTTACCGGCAGTGTTACTTTGGAATGACTTACCCGGCATCTTCATTTATACTACATTAAAAGTTAAAAATTCGTCAAGCTATTTCTAAATCTTAACTGCAAGGTTGACATGTCCGTGGAATCATCCACCAGAGCAACGATGGCCACTGCGCTGCTCGCGAGCCACGTCTCGATCTGGCGCTTGCAAATTTCGGAGGCTGAACGGAAAATTAAGTACTTCTGGCGTCTATCAGGTGGTTTTTCCTCGGTGCTTGAGCTCAGCTATTTGTATATAGGTTCGCCTCTTGTCGATTGGACTCTAAGCATCGGGCAGATCTAACCGATGTTCTGAACTTGTCGGTTTTCTTGACTAACCACCTGTCAGATTTCAAGCAGTAAAATAGGCAATCGACTACGTTAATGGTACGTCCTTTTAACTGAACTGCTTTGTGATGCTCATTAATGGTGAGTGAATGTTTGTGAGTAAAAATATTTTTGCTTTTCAGCTCTTTGGCGGTTTTAAATACTGTTTACTTAAAACCTAGTGTGTTTAATCTTTTTAAAATATTTGCGACTGATTTCAAACTCTTCCCGCAAGATCGTGGCATCCTACGTTATGGTAGATTGTTAGAGGGCGCGTATTGTTAATTTTCTCTAGTGAGGAACGTTGAAAAACTAATGGTAGTCAAAACAGCACATACTTCCTCGTATTTGTAATTTTTACATTATATTACAATATTCCTGCTTTAATCGTACTAATTCTTCAGCTCTCATTTTAAAAAATCTCCGGCAAAAGAAGCGCGGGAGATTCGAATGAACAATTTTCAAAGTGCAGTTTTCGAAACTTCAGATGTTTGAATGAAAATTGAACTGATAGTTGTAAGCACGCTTTTCCCTATTCTTGCACAAAATTAAAAGAATAGTCTCCTTGTGCCAGGTTTCGAACCACCACCCTTCACTCACGCCTCTTCCGTGTACGTCCTTCGCTATCAGGACAAGAAAAGAACATATATTAAAAAACCAAGAAAGAAAGGAAACCTTTTTATGAATATTTTTAGATTTAGAGAAATATAATAGATCGTTTGAAGGGTTTGTTTCTACAATTTCGATCGTGCGTAATTTTTATAAGCATACTTTGCTTTATTCGATAAAATATTGCGAAGAAAACATTCGGAGCTATTTTTTTAGAAAATGTTGAAAACCTAATGATTCATGTGAAGTATCACCCAGAATTAAATTATCCGGTTCACTTTCGAGGGGCCGCAGCATCAGTCGGATCAATCTGGAAATATTCATTTTGGTGGAAATCCTAAGTACGGTTTATGGGTTCTAGTGTTGTTCTCAGACGAACGGACTAATGCTTTGAGTAAACACTTTTTCGCTATCAGGGACTCCCAAATCTCGTGTATTTTGACTTATTCACATATACGAACAAGTAATATACCCCTTTAAAGAGAAAAAAAAACACTTGAACGTCAAAACGCATTTTTCTTTCGAAATAACTCTGTCGTGTTGTGAATCATGGAAATAAAAAATCACTATCTTGAAATGTGCTTTTTCGATTTTTTTACGTACTGGATTTGTTGAGTAATACACAACCCTGTGGCCTCTGAATGTTCTAATATGTGGACTCTGTTTCTTTCTTACAATTAGAAGATCCATTTCAGTGTCAGTAAACATTCTCTTATCGAAAATGATGTCATGAAGTTCAATATTTGATCTCACCGGGAACCGACTCCTGATCCTTCTGTTATTCAGTCAGAGCATCTGTGTGTGGATAACCCTTGTGACCCAACTGTTTACCAGCATTGTGTGCGTCATCTCATTTCATTCATCCTTCTCCCTCATCCCATTTGTAACATTTCCACATCTATGTATCCAGTTTTCTTGATTTGAACATTCCAAAGTGTGAAAATCATAGACCTGCCATCTAGAAGTGGATTACGATAATTGTGTCGCAGAGATGATCACATGAAAGTATTTTGTGGGCAGTGGCTGCTCCGAAAAAAATGTGGGAGGGGGTACGACTTCAGTTCAGATTCTCATAAATATTTTTGAGATAGTAATTTTTTATTAGTTAACATGAAACCAAAAAAATATACGAGTGTATATTCATAATTGGAATAGACCTACGTACTGCTGTGAATGCGTTGTGAGCTAGTAATTATTTTGAATAAATTGAATAAAATTGCAAAACAAAGTTGGCTTTGGGTGCAGGGAACGACCCCCGTGAGCGGGGTCGTTGTCCCTCAACCGGATCCGCCACTGTCAGGGTCCGTGAAACTCTTTAGGGCAGGCAGGTGAAACCGCGCCCCTACGAGCTACTTGCCCGCCTACGAAGCTCGGCGCTACTATGAACACGGGCAACTTCCCCTGACTTCGCACCCATTTCCCCTTAAAATCCAGAAAGGGGTGTACATTCGCAAGCTGTAGCGGCGCGAGGCGGTGAATAGTGACTTCATACAAAAATATGTTTGCCAGATTTTTTCTATCCAATAACCCAGAATTGTATTATGTTTATATTCACTACTTATTACTATATGATGTTTATTTTCTTACTAAATTCTCCCTTACATAAACATCTTTGCTAAAATACCGGAATATGTTTGAATGGCGAATTCTTTACTTGTTTTCGTTTTGTGTTGCGATATTAAATCATTCAGTTATTTATAGTTTTCAGCAATAATGTGGAGTAAATTAAGAATTCTCTATAAGTTAACAATTATCGCTTACGGATGGACAGCGCTTTTAACAGACAAGAATATTTGTCTATTAGACCTTCTAAGCTGAACGTGGAAAGTTAATGCTTTTATATCGTTCTTAAGTAAATAGGATTACAAAATCAAGATGCTTGTGATTTAAATTTTTTAAATTTTACTCTCAACTTAGAATTTGAAATCATTTTAATGAATCATTATTTTTTTTTGCCTTAAAGAGAAAATAGGAATTAATGTACCTAATTTGTAACAATAACTGTCAAGTAACTTCTCCCAAAGACTGTCATGGGCCAGGAATCCAGTGACGTACCGCCATTTCATAGCATTTGTACAACCCTTACTTTTAAATCTCGCGCCAATTTCTCTGGACGCGAGCTCCCGGAAGCTTCTTCCCTTGCCCGCGACCTGGACGTGCGTGCCTGCTTTAGGGAGTCCGCATCTTTCCCCGGCTGGTGCTGGCCAGCCCTGCTAGAGAAGCAGTGAGCTGTGGACTGAGCGAGGCGTGTGGTGGTTGCAGGGGTCGCCGGCGGGGCGATCGACAGCCGCCGCCGCGGACGACGCCGACATGGAGGGTGACGTGGGCGTCGCCGTCGAGCTCTACGTGTACGACCTCACTCGCGGCATGGCCGCCATGATGTCGCAGATGCTTGTCGGTGAGTACACTCTGTCTAGTCGGGCCCCCTGTTGAAGCGCTTATTTTAGGAATCAAACAAACGTCAATTAATAGATAAATGTTAGAATATTTTTTCAAAGAGAATTCGTAAAACATTTTATTCAATACAAGTTATTGCAGTAAATACGATGTCTCCGAATAAACGTCACAAACTTCTAGGACTGGTAGAGCTATCGAAAATGATAACTTTTTGCGAGTTAACTTATAGTAGAAAAATTGCTTATACTGGAGTCATATTCATTAATAAATGTAACTCCATTTATAGTTACCCCTCATTTTTAGGCAACTCCTGGGCACAGATGTGCCGCAGGTCACATTTTGACACAGTCAAGGAGATTTCGTTTTCCTGCCGAACATCTGTGCGTATGGAGTTGCCTAAAATCAGGGGCAAATGTCGCAGTTATAAAGGCATGTGAATCATTTGTATGCGATTTCCCACTACTTGTTCATCGTTGAAGAGTAATCATTTTGGACCCCTCTACCTGTTCTAGGAGTTTGTAACATTTATTCTGAGTAATTCTATACACTTTTCGGCAAAAAGTTATTCCCCCCCCCCCCCACGAAAAATGTAGTCGGATGCTAGACTTTTTTTGTTTTCCTGAAATTGGCAAAGCTGGCGCTTGACTGGTTTTCACACTCGGTCATGCCGAACTAAATTGAGGAGACACGATTGGTGCGTAACATGTAGAAATTATTGGCATTCATTCCACGAACTTTGGCAAACTTATTGTACAGAATGCTCTTGTACTCCCTATTGTTTTGATATTTCGTCATCTGGAAAAAGGTAGCATGGCTGTAATTTATTAATGTTGCTTGAATTGAAGAAATGTGCACTTTGTGTTTAAAGAAATATTATTTAGGAGGACTGTGCTTTGGATTGAAAGTTTAATTGAATGCGTGATACATGTGATGATACAGCGCGGGCTCTTTGGTATTTAGCATTTACCTTCGTTCGAAGTACACAGCTTCCCTTTTAATTTCGCTGTCGAAGAATGCGTTCCAATATTTTCAGCTTTTCTACACGACTTTTATACATTTGTACAATACACATTTTAGGGACGCCTTCGTAACAAAATATGTAACTCGTGAAAACTAACTCGCCTCATCCTAACTGCACTCACGAAATTGACACGAGTGAAGCATTATATGCCACTCTGTCCCATCTGCCACGCGGCAGACTACTCCTCGCTGAGCGATGCAGTCATCGGCCATGCATGTTTTAGAAAATGCCGAAAATACAGTCGCTGGCGAGCCGTCTGACACCTGTTGATTCTGGAATAATCTGTTGGTTTTCTGTGCTTCCTCACATCGAACCTTCACCTCTTATTGTTAGATGAGAACTTTCTGAAAATAATGGAGTCACATTAGAGTCTTCTGATCCCTTTCTGTCCATCTGACCTTTTGCACTCCTCCCTCCGAAGAGCTTAAAATCACGCAACCCTCAGAGGACAATACATTTACCACATTTGGTTCGAATGGTGTAATTAAATCTAGTAATGAAATAATTATCACACTTAGGAGGAATAATGGTGTGGTCCACGCTAGAAGCATCTCCTTCCGTCCTGTTGCATGTGAAGCCCAATGGAATAGAGCTCCATCATCTCGTTTCGGTGTTTGAATCGCTGAGAACGGAATACGGGAGAAGTAAATGTGCGCACAGATGCGGCGTAATTCCAAAACTCGTGTATGTATGCGGCGAATTACAGCTTATGAGCAATGGCATGGTGGGGCTGGGATTTGTGACACTGTGCCCAACTGTGCGCTACACCAAGGCTGTAGCTTCGAATCAGGGGGGATGCTTTCTGCTGTTTCCCAGTACACCATGTAACCCCGGTCTCGGTACACCACAGATACCTCTGAGCCCGATTCCTACTCCTTTCTCCCCGAGGTACCACTGAACATGATTCTTACACCTTTCTCCACACCGGTAACTACTGTGCGTGTTCAGTAAACCTTATGTGCATGGCTCAGTGAGCTGGTCACTGCTGCAAAAGCGGTCTAGGAGCAACCCGGACTCCTTACCTCAAGCCCAGTGTAATCACAGATGGACTCACGAGCTGCACTGCTGGGAATATAAGTAGGAAATGTTCGTTTCGAGCTTAGGAGCTACATGGTCGTGACTGAGAGAGTGACTGGCGGGAGTAACCAGAGGGCTGCGCCTAGAAATCACTCAGCGGGAGGGAGCCTTCCAAAAGGCCAAAAGGTATAAAGAATGGAAATACGAATACTACAACTTTCCGTGCCATTCCACCCCCACACTTGCCATATCTTATCACACCGATTCGTTGTGACTGTTCGGTGTTGTGGACAGAAATTTATTTTATGTGCTAATCTCTGCACAGACCAGTTCTTGGAAATCCATACGGATTTCCAAGAATAATAATTATGCTACAGAATAATAATTATTATTGCTTAATATTAAACTATAACGGTAGAAAGGATTTTACCAACGATTTATTGTTCTTATCACCCACTATTATTCTGTAGGCAGGTGAATATGCTGAAAATATTTAGATTAAATCATAATTAACCAACAGAATTCAAATGAACCAGAATGGATCGTGAATAAAATCAGTGGCAATGACGGCACTGTCTGAGTCCTTATTCCAGGCCATGCCTCAGGATGAAAGTGTCACGTTCCGTCCTACCTACAGTGTAGAAATGTCTCTCCCACACGTTGAATTTGCGAACGAGTTACCTTGGACGGGGTAAGCATGTCACTTGTCACTTGTTACTTGTTGAACATAATGTTCAAACCACCAGCGCGCCTGTCGACAAAGTCAAAACAAAAGCATCTGCTTAGATTTTTCGACACTCCACAGCGGTGTTCTAGAAGAAGTATTTGACGGAGAGTCTTAGCGAATGTTGGACGTTTCTGTGAAATACAGCAAGCATGCGACGAAAGGTTGAAGGTTTGCTGGCGAACTTTCAAATATAGTTTTAAACTAGATTGGAAAAATAATTTCTGTATTACCCATTATTTGCCATTCCGGGTCTTTGGGTCCTAGAAAACCCAGCCCGTCTAATTTTGGTATTCAAAGTTCAGTTTGGCCTATTGATCGTTCAGGAGAGTTTTTAATGTATCATTGGGCTTTGGATTATGTGTAAGAAGGGGTATATTGTTCGATACCACACGTGAACAAATTGTTTTTATTAATTATTAAACATTGGTTCATATTTTTGCGTTGCTTAACTTTTAAAAGAAATTAGTCTGAAATAATGTATGTAATTGTTGTACTCATTGATTTCATTGTGACAAGATGTTTCTCTCCTTCGCTTCATTTTCACCGCAGTCTAAAACATGCACCAAAGTCCGCCATTTTTTACTGTCGTTGGCTTCTGTTACATAAACCGCCCTCGCGTCAGACTAGCAACAAGTGATTGCGGCAGCTTGAACGGCGCGTCAGCAGCCATAAGCTTTACGGTCGTGAGAGTTACTGCTTCGTCGAAAAAAGTTTGGAAGATCCTATTCAAGATTTTGTAAATACGAAAGTACATACAAAACAACAACAGCAACGCATTTCATAAGAAATTTGCCAGCGAGAGGTAGATTGAAGCAGCTGATGCTGGCTCGTCTTTTATTCTGATAAAACATAACTGATCCCAACCCTGTTCCCAGGGTGGGAACTGGGTTTGTGGGCATCTTCTAAATATGAGACTAAAAATGGCACTCGCAAACACGGACGGGTAAAACAGTATTGTGTATCAAGCGTCCCTTCAATGTAATCCCCTAGTTCTATTTTCATATTCTTGCTTTTCGCTTTGCAAAATAATAGAGACCGTTTTCAACTACGGTTTGAGGACACCCATTACACCGAGACTTTTGCAGATCCGCTACTGAATTGATCAGCGTGTTCCTTTGTAAGTCCGCATGTCCTTTCTTCATCCCTTCGAAATGTTGGTGGAACCATAATAATAATAATAATAATAATAATAATAATAATAATAATAATAATAATAATAATAATAATAATAATAATATCCACTATCAAATCGAGGATGAGCTTCCAAGAAGACACCAAAAGCGTGTGTCAAAGTTACTTAACGCATAGTTTTCGATCTCTACACCGTAATTAATATCTAGTGCTGGTTTTGATGTAGTATTTTGGTACCATTGAGAGGGCAGATTCCGACCTAGAGAAGATGATCAGGTTAGCGAGAAGGTTTCTCACAAAATTCCGTTGTTTCTATATGAATTCTTCTCTAAGGAAATTACATCTGCCTCGACAAAATGGTGATAGAAGATTAATAAATATAAAAAATCTCAGCCTCAAACAAGAATTAGATTACGTCAGAATTTTCTAGATTCTGCCAGTGACCTGATTAAATTTTCTATTCAAAAAGATAATGCAAGACCTCTGAATTTCCGCAAACGAAAATACGTGTTAACATTTTAACCATTCAATCTACTTCGAATGCATGGAAAACAAGCAATCTATGGAAGATATCCAAAACTGCTTTTCTACGAGTAAGTAGGTGAAAAAAAAATCTTCAGTAATGTGACTCGTTGGTAAACAGCTACATCCAGAAACGGTATTTGTCACGGCAGTCCACGACACAGTAGTGGACAGTAACTACAGGAAGCACTGTCGGAAAGAAGACGTTATTCACAGATGCAGAAAATGTGTAAGTACTGGAAAACTGTTATAAACACCACTCACCTCCGGTATTGGAATCTGTTAAAATGCTTCTGTAATGGAATAGACCCGTGCTCTCAGACCGTACGGTGTATTTTGATACACCAGTTATCCTCGTTATTAATAAAGATGAAACCTTGGCACTGATAGATATAGCTGCGCCTCTGTCGCACAAAAATAATCAAAAAGAAACCGAAAAGTTGACAAAGTATGAAAGGAAACGCTTATGGAAGTTACCTAATGTAAAATGGCCTTCTCCATATGTAATGTAAGATACGCCTTCCTGATATCTTCGTTAAGTATTGTCGTAAGAAATTTCCTGAAAATCTGCAGAACTGCCACAGACTATCATTAGTACAGAACAACGTGCAGTCTTACTATAAACAGCTCGTATAGTCAGGAAGTTTATGGCACGAGTCAGAAAGATAAGATGAATTTCGACTTCTGCCATCGAGCCTAATCCCATCAAAAGGAAGATAAACCTGGTGGACAGTTATGGTGAGGAGAGAGCTTAAATTAGTTTTATAATAATAAGAAGAAGAAGAAGAAGGAGAAGAACTTACCACACAATGAAAGCTATCAATGCACCGAAGTACAATATTTTTTGGTAGATGGGTTAAAACAATACATATTGTTACCGTCATGGTCAAATCACCTACTTTTTAGAACAACACTCCGCGGGACTCGTAACCGCGTTAATTTTCAGCATCCCTTTTACTTCCTAAATAAGTTCTGTAAAACAATGAATGAAAGCAATTGCTAGGAACTTCCAAACACAAAATTCTTCCTTTCGCAAATATTTACATTTAACGAATATTATATAACAGGACAAAACTGATAAATAATGTTGTGTAAAGACAATGTTCTCTCACAATAGGACCCAATTGTCTTTCATCCCAAAATACTGTAGATTTTCTGATACTACTGATTTTCTGAATAATATTTGAATATTTCTTTGCTTTAAATAGTGCTCTTATCTTTACCGTAACGAACTTAGTAACAAACAACTGGGAGAAGAAATACCATACAGGCTTATTAACATTACGTAAACACATTAGGCTGAAATCGTGAATGATCATTCATTGACATTATCGCTCATCCCTTTTGGAACTAAATGGAAACGTGCAAAAAATCAATAAGTGAATTTGAAATTCCTGTAAAACGTTATTACTCACTTACTATTCTATTTATTATTTAATATTCTAAGAACTAACCAATATATAAAGACGTTTTGGTATCTGTTGTAAAATCACAGAGAATGTATTAGATTTGTAAATGCGTATTAAGTGTTAACTCATTTTTAACAAAAAGATGCTAGTATGCGTTTTTCTTTTCAATCTCTTATAACCAGAGAAAGAGATGATTTGTACACAGTGACAGTGGAGACTCGTGAAAACTTTCATGTAAGTATTAATTTACATAAATCATAATATTGCAGAATTACTTTAATTATGTGGATTATTTTATTATTTATTGACTCGAAAAGATAATTAGAGATCATTTAATAATATAGTATCATTATTAATGTCATATAATAATATAAGAGAATGCAGGACGAAATAACGCATTTTGGGTTTTAAATTGGTTTCTGTTCAACTGGAGCTCAGATTACCTCATCGTTCAGATATTTTTACACCAGGTCAACACCCTACCAGACCAATATATAACTCCGTGTTTTTGTCGCGCCTCTTTCGACCGAGTTATGCGTAGAATGACAACTGTATCTGAGGCCGTTTTACTGTCTCTTAAACAGAGTTGTCATTCCTTTTTATACGATACATAACTGAGGCGTTATAGAAATAGAACCAGAATAAGACAGACTTGGGAGAGAAGCCAAAAAATTGTAGTCAAACTCAAATTGATCTTGACGTCATTCAATAAATTTGATTTAACTTTGTAACGTCAATATAAAGAGATGCATAAGTATTTCAGAAATGCGTGAACTCTCCAAATTCCAGCAGCTAGCAACGTGATATATTTAAATCTTACCTCATCAGTTACTTTGAAAGAATGAAAACGATTGCACAACATCATACCTTTGTATGGTTTCCAACGTATTGAATTTAATGTGTAATATATCGAGGAGAAGGCGCACTCTTTGTAGGCTTCCTGAATGTGTGAAATATCCCAGCGACCGCAGTGAACGGCTGCTGCTTGTAATAGCTTGTTGTTATGAGCTGACGACATAGTATCTAATAGCTTAATACGCAGGCTATGGTGAATGCTTGCGAATGACTTGTGAACGTGAAAGTTGCAACCTCGCCAGTTTAATCTGAACGCAGAAGTGCTAGGCAAATGAAAGAAAAAGTAACATAATGAATTGTAAACGCATTGTGTCACTTACGCTGATAATTTAATAGCAACAAGTTACGTAGGTCTGAACATGCCAGGTGTAAATGTGTTCCTTATCTAGGGAAACCGTCATAATTACGAAGTGTCGTATTGGAAGATGATAGTTAAGAAGCCGATGAAAGATTATAGGAAGCACATTAGAAAAATAAAGGGAAGTTGTACGAATTCCTTTTCAGTGTATTTTTCTCCATTGTGTGAGTAGATCTACCTGGTCTCGCCTCATGCTACGCCACTGGCCGTGACCTTCATTCCGCTGTTATCAGCCGGGCTCCGAATGAATGAGAGGCAGCCAGGCGCAAACATCTCACCAGGCCTCGGTCCCCTCTCGCCAGGAGCTCTGCCAGCATGGCATCGCAGGCAGTATGAACTGCTTCTCTCCGCCCACTCCCGTGCTAGCCACACGTGCGTCCCCACCCCCTTCCATTATCCTTTCCCGTTTCTTTCCTGCTCTCGACCTTTCTTTTCGTCCTGCTCTCGTGCTCAACCCTACTCTTTCAGCCCCGCCCCCGCTTCTGGCCGTGCTGCCTCCTCCTGCCTCTAAGTCAAGGGACGAGCCCCTTTTCACGTCCGAGGAAAATTACCTGATGACGCGGAGATAGGTGTTTATGTGCATTTGCACCACATTTCCTTATTCGTGCGTTCTCATGTCATGTCATTACGTCATGTTCACCATCCGTCACCATAATGTTTGTTGCGAATGTGAAATGCCTCTCGCGATCCTCTTGTAAATTGATGTACATTCTCCTCGAGATTTATTATTATACTTGTAATGACCATTATACTTGTAGAGATTAAAAGAACAAGTTCTAAAGAAGTGTTAAGTTTTATGCACCTAAATCATTGAACACAATGTTAAAGATGCGTTCGTGAGCAGCGAATTTGTTATAAACGACCTTAAGCCAATATAGAGCAAATAACACGCAGTTAGCTTGTTAAACAGCTGAGTCCGTCGTTCATTATATCAGCCGCGTGTTCCAATACTTGTCTTTGTACCACCTTGTCATAAGAAAAAATCGTAAAAACAACAAATAGCTTTTGAAGTAGGAATATGTCATCTTGAGCTGTACCTCTTTCGTTTCGATTCCACTTAGTGTTCGGCGGAATGTTAAAGTTCTTGACGGGCGCCGCCCATTAAGTGGCTGTTCGTTCCTGGATTTGGTTGTGTTATGTTGACGTAACACTTCAAAATAACGAAATTAGTTTTTAACATTCGTTGAAGCCCAGTTCGTTGACTGCGCGAACTGCGTGTCCATTTGAATGAGGGGAGGAATAATTTTTCCTTGGTCACAACCATCTTCGACAACTTCGAATGAACTCAGAAATATAATTGTTTATAATGGTATATGAAGGATAATCAAGCAAGCCGTTTCAAAACAAATACTTAACATCGAACTCTATTCAATTACTTTATTACAGATTTCGGTAATTATTTACAGTATTAACTTTCAGAATGCATGCTGTTCAAATTCAGCTTCTTTGTGGTCACCAAAATTGAAGAAAGTATTTGCCAATCACCGTTTGTTCTGTCAGGGGAACTTCTTGTTTGGTGCGAAGTGACTAAGAACTTTATAGTACCTCATCGTACGTGGAGAACGAAATGTTTGCTTTGAACGCACGAGCCTTGAAGATCAGTGCCGTCCTACTGTTCGCCAATTGGTGTCTACATGATGTTTCCGAGGGCAGAAGATCACCGGTGCACCGCGGATTCCCGGAAACCAGACCGTTTGAGTAGGGAGACTTAATAAGGTAACCTCGCAGTCCGTTTGCGGTAGCGCGAACCAATCGAAATTGCAATAAACGTTGTCATGGTAACGACTGTCGGTTTGTCTCAGCGTTGTGCTTGATGAATGTTATATATAATGCAGCCTGCTCGTGAGGTGCTCTTCTGCCTCGAGTGATCTTTTCGCCGCTGGTCATACCAATCCTCACATTCCGTTCATCATTTTGTCCTATTGTTTTTCTCACCTGCTGACCGTATGTGAAAAATTGTGATATTTTCTTGTCGTTTGATGTATTTACACATTTAAATATATAGTGCACGATGCATAGAGATGGTATTAGCCAATGCGGAATGTCTGTTGGTTCTAGAAGCAGTTTCTGAGTGCATTGTCAATGTGTTTTAACCAATGTACCCTTACCTGTCGACTAACACTTCAAGAGTTTAATGGAGGATTCACTTCTCTGATTCCGTTCTTCACAAACGAAAAGAATCGTCATATTCCTATTAATTCTTTAATCTTCCTGCTGCCACCGAAATTGTAACGTAACCGAGCTCTGTCCGGCACAGAGAACAGAATACGTTTACAGCAAAAAGGGGTCTATTTTGTGACAGCAGACCATTATTTATCTCATTCGTTTTGAATCCTGTCACGAGGGCCCGCTTCATGGCCCCCTATACAAGAGTTTAAAATACAAAGCTGGGTTGTTAATATTACAAACGTCTCAAACACAAGTCTTGTGTGGTACGAGAACCTTTGAAAGAATGATTTGAGACGGCCTGCCTCATACCCATTAGAGATACGTGACGAAGTTACCCGTTTCGCATAAGATGTTCACTCGCAGCCTCAAGGTGCCAACATGCGCCAGTTGCTCTCTCTGGGATCGCGAATGATTTTTGGCAAACAGATAAAGTATATGGATCAATGGAGCATGTCAAATGCGCCTATGGAATTGAGTGAACTTCTCCTTTAGGAGAAGTTACACCAAGAAAGCTGTACAGATAAGTCGTATCTCCATTTTTGTGTAAAATGCGTTACAAATTTTGTGTTGATTGGACTGAAAGTCTCAGAGGCAGGAGACGGGAACCTCGCAATCGACTAAAAACTGCGCGACAAAAGCCAGACATTTTTTCTCGCGAATCGTTTTTCGACAGCAATGGACTTTTTTCCGCTATGTTCTTGAGCGGAGATTTCACTTTCATTTAGCCTTTACCTCAGTGAAGTCGGTCGATCGATCGGACGCTGCCTTACGTGCACCTGCGAACTAGTCGACAGCCCTGTCCGTGCAAACGGTTGAGGTAGGGGAAGCGGCGCCGCGGCGGAGCGTCGGGCTTCCGCGGGGGCGGAGAGGGAAGGCCTGGCGCCCGGCGGCGTGGCGACGGCCGGAAGGCGGTGCAGCGGCCTGGCGCGCCCCCCGAAATAGCTTTCGCTATGCGGAACCACGTGTCGCCGGCCCCCGTGCCGCAAATAGAGACGGCCCCCGCCCACCCACGCGGCGCCGGCCTTTGTTGAATCTCGCCGTCTGCGCACTCGCTCTGCGCCTGGTCTCTGGTGGGGAACGCAGGTCTGACAAACAGTGCGTGGCCGACCCGGCGTTCGTCGCATTTCCGTTCAATAAAGGACCAATGTCTGTCTCGGCGGCGTTCAAGGAGACGGAGTCTGCGGGTTCCAGTCCCGCTTAAGATTTTCTTGGTTTCGGTACGTGGCGGTGGCGGAGTTAGGTTTCGGGGAATAAGGAAAAAAACCTTTTTCTAATAAAAATGACGAAATCAGCAAATTTGTGAATTGACGGGATGGAGGTACGTGTTATAACAGCCCTGTATCTTGCTCGGCCCCACGATCGCGCCAGACCTCCACAGCCGGCCGTCTGCATTGCAATGCACTAGATTTTCGTAAATGGAGCTAAATATGCTCCTCAATCTACAACGGAGCTTCAAGTTTTGGATGCGCACTAAATGTCGAAGACATACAGATCGCGGCAGAATCTGGAAAACTACAAAAACGTTTTATGCCGCCGAAGCCTTCTACGGAAATATGTTCTTGTGACGACAAAGCGGCCAAGGGATTATTTAATTTGCTAATAGTATGGGAATACGCTGGCGTGTTTAACTCCACATGAAATGACTCATCATGCATATGTTAATCTCGTACTTCTTTCATTATTCTTGTTCTTACATTTCAAGGAAGGGAACGCAAGCGCACAGACGTGCCTTACAAACACGATTTGTCCATTGACGTCCTCAACCCAAAGGATACCGAGGCCTGCATGCCGAGAAGCCTTTTTTTCATTTTTACACAAAACCCATAGTTTAGATGTCTGAACTGCACTATACTGTAATGTCTGCGTTCCCATAAGTTTGTTGCAAAACTCCTCGCCTATGAAATGGATCTCTTCGCTTAAACAATCGTAATATCAGAGCACTTCCAGCCATACAAACCCCTGCACGCCTTCCAACCTCCTCTTCGATGTGTGATCGGTCCAGAACAACGCTATTTTCTGTCCGGGGACTCCGCGTCCTTGGCTGAAACGGGCAGACAAAAAATGGACTTCGGACGCGGAAGCCCGAGACTATAATAGACTCGGTAGCCCGTTTACATTTTCTCTTGTAAGCGTGGCCTAATTTGAGCGTGAGGGATCCGAGGGGAATATTGCAACAGATTCGCAGTAGCTAGTGGTGGATCCAGAAAGTATTTTGGGGAAAGGAGTTTCAATTCGGATCCTCTCATTAGATTTTATCGATATAACAAAAAATATATTATTCATTTTGAATGAAGAATGTGTGTTCATTCACACGGGAAAATTCCTTGGGATGTGATTCAATCACTAGGAGATCATTGTTTTAATGATATTGGTGTATCTCTCTGTCTCTCTGTATGTATGTGTGTGTGTGTGTGTGTGTGTGTGTGTGTGTGTAGGGGGAAGGTCCTTTTTTGGTTCTAGCTGAAAATAAATAAACTAAATTAAGCTGTAAAGAAAAGAAAATACGTGTTACAATATTACTTTAGTAGTATGTATTTAAAGCAATATACGAGTAATTTAAAGAAGTTCCTTTATGTTTATAGAAATCTGGTCGCCAATTTCTCTGGATAATCGCTACGTCTGTGCTTCTGAGTTAGTTCATGGGCTCGGTTGCCTGGTAATAGTACCCTTTTGTAAAACACATAGAAGAGGAATAGTTCTTTCACAAACTAAGCCAATGACAGCTTTCGGTCGTGCTGCTACTAGAATGCAGTTCACAAGCCCGAACACTCTTATGCTTATTCAGCCGAGTAAATGTCGAGAAAATTGTTCTCGAGGCTTGTTTATATACCGTAATTATACGATGTGCATGTCATACGTTTTCACTGGCCAATTATTCAGCGGTTTCGGCCGCGTATTAAACCCACAAAATCTATCCCAGCTAGGTGCCAGAAATTTGCTTGGTGCTTAGCAAGAGAGAGTTTGTGTAGCCTCACGAAATCGCATTCACAGACCGACTGTTCCGACCAGTGTTTTCCGTGGTTTAACTGATCATTTTTTACTTCTACCCGCGCAGCACGGTACGTACAACGGGGCCACGTACCGCGCGCGATATTACCTTCCCCTTCTTCCCTTCTTCTTCCGTCCCGTCCCGTCCCGTCCCATCCCATCCCGTCCCATCCCGTCCCATCCCGTCCCATCCCGTCCCATCCCGTCCCATCCCGTCCCATCCCGTCCCATCCCGTCCCATCCCGTCCCGTCCCGTCCCATCCCGTCCCGTCCCGTCCTGTCCCGTCCCATCCCATCCCATCCCATCCCATCCCATTCCAACTCATACCACCTCATCCCATCCCATCCCATCCCACCCCATCCCATCCCACCCCACCCCATCCCACCACACCACACCACACCACACCCCACCCCATCCCATCCCGTGTCATCTCCTGACGAGTGACCAAAGAAGGGGAAGCGATTTGTAACCACAATCAACCAATTTATCAATTAATCAATGTAGGGAACACTATAGGCAACACTACAATCATGTTGTCCAGAGCAAATGTTGGAACGGCTGGCGACTGGAGATTTCGCCGATGGCGCCGTGCGCCAGGGTTCCGCGGCCGACACGTCGCGAGCGCTTCTCTCTGACCTTCACGTGAGGGTTATTTTCAATTCCTCCCGAAATAGCGGCTCACGAAAATGAGATGATCTTGTTTTCTTGGCACACTCCATTGCACATACAGCGGCTCGAATTAATGGTCGTACGGGAGATTTGCAAGTAGTTTCTGCACCCCTCCGTTTAAATGCAACGGGCACATAAATGAAACGGAATACGAACTGCCAGCTAGCCTTTCGGTGAAAGTTTGATTTTTTTGTTTATAGTGTACGTTTGGCGTTTGTGTCCGTTTTTCTCTCAAATTGTGAGTGGGCAATATATTTTAGGAGCTATTACAGTATGTGGAGTCATACTGGAGAAATGTCACTGCAAACATTTCGAACAAAATTTGTAGAAGCTTAAAAAAATGTTTTAAGACCCCTAATTTTTTTTGTGCTTGAATATGTGTGCGTAAATCCATTTGGAAAACAGAGCTTAATTCTCCTTTTACAGCGCTTTCTTTTGCGAGAAATAATTAATACAAAATAAATAGAAAATTAATTGAGGTCTGCAGTTTGAGAGATAATGCTCTTAGAAAGAAACCAAAATAATTTTCATATGAAAATATCTTCATCAGAATTCATTTTAAGAAAAGAGAGAAGTCGTATCGGTCTATATAAATAGTGTGAAGGGTTGCGAGAGCAACTGTGTGAAAATTAAAATCGTTCATCATTTTATAATTGCGTAGAGAAGCCAAATGAGTGTTCTGTGTTCTTGGTCAGCACCACGTCAGATTTGACAAGAAGGGCAAATCTAGAAGGAAAACGGCAGATCTAGCATGCGAACTGTAAATCTAGGATGTGAACAATAAATCTAGAAGGCGAAGGGTAAATCTAGAAAGCGAACGGTAAATCTATGTGGCAAAACGGTAAATCTATGTGGCAAAACGGTAAATCTATGTGGCAAAACGGTAAATCTATGTGGCAAAACGGTAAATCTATGTGGCAAAACGGTAAATCTAGGTGGCAAAACGGTAAATCTAGGTGGCAAAACGGTAAATCTAGGTGGCAAAACGGTAAATCTAGGTGGCAAAACGGTAAATCTAGGTGGCAAAGCGATAAATCTAGGAGGCGAAACGGTAAATCTAGAAGGCAAAACGTTAAATCGCCATGCCACGTGTTGTCAGCGCTGCGCCATTCCACCGTCATCGCCGCGCCGCGCCACCACCGCTGTCGCACCGTGCCGTCTACCGCGCTGCGCCGTTAAATTTGCGCGCGTGGGGCCGGGCACACAGCCAGCTATGTTTTCCTGGACTTGCTCCTTCTTCCACTGACGATCTCGTGCGCAAGCAGGGGATGCAAATCGCTGTGCATTTCCACATGGTGCTCTTGGAGTGGGGCAACAGCCGGTGCGCCGCGGTGGGCCTCCTACTGTGCGTGTCTAGAGGCGTGAAAGGTTTCTGAAACGAACCGCGTGGTAGCAGTGCTTACCCTTGTTATCTATGGCCCATTATAGAGATAGTTTGGTAACCTGTCGGCAATGGAAAAACTTGACACCTTAGGGATTGATGAGTAAGGAACTGCGTATATTCACTTTTTCATTTTTATAGAAATTAGAATATCACATCTCGGCGAGAACAGTTGGTAACAAAATCAATTGGTTGAGACAATGATTGTAATAAATGTGAATTGTGTGCCGCTGCGATCGTGCAAGTTGTCATAGTATCACTCAATTTATGTCATAAGGCAGTGGTCAGTTTCATTTTAGGCCAGTTTTTATTCATCATGGCATCTTTCATTCATTATTTCTCAAGCTGGGCATTTCTTCGATGTAAAATTACGAATAAAAATTACGAGAGTACGAATGTAATTGATTTTTAAAATATGTTTGGACAGCTTACTTATTTTTCTGTGGTGGGCTCCCAAAGCGCTTTTTTCACCAGTCAGTAAAACTATGGTGTTGATGAGTGGTAGAAATCTTAACTAGCAGTTACGATTCATTTATATTCATCTTATAGGTGAAAACTCAAAATACGTTTTTGATTACACTAGCTCCGCTAATGGTTCCAGCTGAAATGTATTAGAGACATTTTTTTCCAAAACTTAATTTTTGATATCTGTACGCTTCTGCAGTTATCTTTTTTCGCGTCTTTACTTCATACTTTTCTGAGCTTGAACGTTCCATGTATGGTCTTTCGAAATAATATCGAGATAAATATCTTAAGATAATATTTGTTTATTAGTTTTCTCGGCCCCTAGTGAAAATTGTTCCTAATTCTGCTACTTCTACAAAAAATAGCCATCGGATCATTTATTACTAGGAGTTTGCTTTAACAATATTCTATAAACATCTGACATTTTGATGTTTCGTCGAATCAAGGATTAACTGCAGTTAATTAAAGGGCTCAGTGGAAGATAATTATACCCCACACTCACGCGGTTTTGAGATTCAGCTCATTTAATGTCAGGCAATTAAGTACATTCACTATTGCGTAATGCTCTTTTCTCGAACATTTTATGAAGATACTAGAGAAGGTGATATTGCTCGTCCTCGTGTCCCTTTTCTCTCAGCCTCGGCGGCTTTTCATGTGACCTTCGCTCTGAGGTCGGTCTGGCGGGAACCAGACATAACAGAGCGAGATAGCCTTGGAGAAACTGGATGAAGTCGACCACATAGGAGATGTTTACGTGAAATCACGTTGTTTGGCGTTGTTTTGTATCTGTGGGTAGAAAGACGAAAGAAATTTATAAAATGTTTCGTGAACAGATACACGGTCCCGTTCGTCAACCAATTACCATCTTAAAAGTCGGTAACAGGTAAAAGTAATCGGTAAAAGTAGTGATCTCCGGAATTTTTTCGTTGGCAGATCGAAACCAAATTAATTTTATGAAGAACCTTCTCTCGGTGTAGGGTATTGATGAATAATTCATCCTGGAAAATGGTCCAGGAACAAACATTTGATAAAACGCATAATATTCATTAGTACACACACATGGAATACATAAGCATCCCCATATAATAAACAGTTGTAAAACATCTAGAAATGAAACTAGCGTTTCTCAGTATCTGGAATATGTTTTGTAATAACTAGGGGGCGGATTTTGCTGACCTAAAACATCGCCAAAAATGATCAATAAAATGCCTTTAAAAATGCCTTAAAACCAAAGAAAAATAACGTAAAAAATCTTATCAAAACCAGTTCGGATGAACAACTCAAGCAATTGGATAAGTTACTGACGTAACCGAGGCTTCTTCTATTCGTTCGAGTGAACTCAGCTTGCAGACTTTTGGGTTGGACTGTTCTTTACCGGGAAATCTTTTGTCTTTAGTTATCCCGAAATCGGCTGAACCGACAATGGCGCCTAAAGTGATAAGGAGAAAAAATGAATTTTCATTAAAATCCGCCCTCTAGTAATGACTATGAAACAATGCGTGCAAACCGTTAAGCCTGCCTGCAGAGATACTCGTAGGATTCTCGTTTATCTATTCAAGTATAGCGACGGAGGCTTTATGAAAACGCAAGAAGTTTCCATGGAAAGAAAATTAATATTAAACTTTCCAAAAAAAATATTTCCTTTATACTTATTTCTTTCCTTATTTCCCTTCCTTTTCTCCTTTCATTTCTGAACGTTACTATTTTAATTTGTTTTTGCACGTTTTATCAGAAAACATGATGACGACGATAATGACTAAGCCATCGAAATCTGTTTTTTCAATGAATGTTTGTTTGTGTTCATTGTTGGCAAAGGCTTCGCCTTTAATTATTTTATTTGGAATGCCAACGACAAATCACCGCTAAACCATTATTTCCTTTCTGCTTTTCCTGACTCGTCTATATTTGCTGGAAAGTTACTCCAGCTGTAAATATGTATTTTGAAAGCATTTGTATTTTGTAAGCGCCACCATGAAACAGGCGGACGAAATATTGATAAATTTAATAATTGCAAATAATGATTATGACGATTTAATTGTTATGTACTTGGAATGCTACCTGTATATTCTCTTACATAGGGTCGGGGGTGAAATACCGAGAAAAGAGTTCGCAAGGGCAGAGACAGGCGAGGCGGCGGCGGCGTCTCGCCGTAATGAGCGAGAGCGTTCGTTCGCGCTGACGAGCCGTCCACGTGTCGCCTGCCATGGGACTGGAGTGGCTGAGCTCTTCATCCAACACATCCAAAGTCTGTTTGGCAAACGCACTCGCCAGCAGCGATAGCGTTGGTCGCCTCATCAACCCCTTATGGTTCGTGCGTATTACCAGTGATTGGGAGGTCGCGGTACTCTGGCATCTTGCCAGAAAATGCTCGTGATGTGTTTCACATCGGTGAGTTTCTGGCGCCTGCCGGAAAACAATTCGTAGACCGACTGCTCTGATCAATAATTTCCCTCTTCATCTCCTGGCGAATGCTGGACCAACATCCGATGCAGCGTGCGTGATCGTTTTTATTACTTTATCATCTTCATGATCATCATCATCATCATCATTCGAAATCTGGATTGAGTGCCGTGAGGAAGAACGTACCACACATTCCGTCATCCCTACTTCAAGAAGAACTTCCAGTTCCCCCTAAAACTTTTCTTATACGAATTTTTGGATTAGGGAGTACGAACTGAAATTTCCCTTCCCCGATTCTTCTTGATCCATCCCTGGGCTTCAACTCCCTAGGGGCGTTTCGAACGTCCAGGATGGCAGCGCACTTGAAATGCGACCTGGTCGCGAGGAGGGCCAGCTCGCATTCCACACTTCAAAATGTTTGTGTTTTTGGCTTCTGCTTGGAGAAAAAAGTTCATTTTTACTTTCTCTTAAGTATTTTGTATTTCTCTTCGCTCTAGTCAGTGTACAATTGCAGAATTCTATAATTGCAGTTACAACTCGGTTTGTTGAACGGTACTATATTTGCGTTGGTAACTTTAAGTAGGGAGTAATCTGAGAAGTAGGTAATACGATAAAGTGACGCCTCTCCTTCCGTGTTTGCAGCGAGGACTGAAACGAAACACAAAGAAGAAAACGGTAACATGCACTTCGGTACTACTTCTTGTTTTTACGTTGCATCGTATGTTTGCATGGAGAAGCAAACATACGATGCGAAATTGTAATTTCGTGCAAATGTACCAGGATGTTTGTTAAGGGGAGTGTGAATCGATTTTGGATCCAAAAATTGTAACAAACGTACCGTACAATTGGATTGGATTATTTACGATTACCCGGTACATGTGCATTGAAATCTATCTTGCTGGCTCCGCAGACTAACTACTTCATTCTATTTCATTCGAAATGACATGGAATGAACAGCAAATAATATAAAGAAAGTAATTAAGTATTTCAAGAAAACTTTTAATATATACCGTAAAAATATTTAAGGAAGGAAATAAAAATGTTGGATTCGTTAATTCTGTTACGAAAAATGTTTTCAGAAATTATGTGTTTTTATGTCGATAACTTCTTCCATTGGAATAGTCGCCGGAACGATATTGCTGTTTGCTGGCTGCGCAGAAATTTCGCGTTTTCTTTTCATCGGCCTGTAACAGGGCGCCGCGCGGGCGACATAAAACAGGTCGCCTTCTATTTCTGCGGTGGTGCGCGTTCCGGCGTTGTATTGAAAATACTCCGCAGCTTTCATCTCGGGCGCTTGACGAGCGCGGGGCGGCGAGATGCTCTGAAGTTTTGCCAAACGGCGCGGGCGGCGACCCCCCCGGTGTCGCGTGGCCCGCGCCTGCCCCGCGGAGCAACTGATGCACCGCCGCTCGAGGCGAGCGCTGGAGCCTTCCGCCTTGGACCTCCGCATGTTTTCGCTTGCACATCGGCGACTTTCGCTGTATGCCGTGTATACGAAATGTCCCGACTTACCCGCGCCGAAACGCATCGTATCTGCTGATGGACGACAATATATAAAACGGGCGTGCCCGTGCAAGAACTTTCGCATGTTAAACACCACCCTCCCTCCCTTTCCTTCCTTTTCCTGTTAAGGGGCAAAATTGTTAACTAAGTGTTTTTATTGGTTGGGACTTTTCCAGCCGACAGCCGGTTGCCCTTTACGTCCCGAAGGGACGCATATTCGACCATACACTAGACAAACACTTGCGGGCTCCTCTCATCTGGCCTCAGCAGAACGCGAAGCCCTCCGCGACAACACATACATCAGAGAGTTTGAATAAACAACCAATCTCAAGATGGGTATCGAACCCCCGACCCTTCGAACCGAAGCGCTCAATCGGTACACGCTCTTAGCCATCCAGGCCGGAAACTAAACGTATTTGTTTGTATAAAGAACTTATAAAGCGTCTACTTGTCCATTTCATATATATATTCACGGTCCTCGTATCCTCTGTCACTTGTTTTACATGTCTCCTTGTAATTGTACTAACTGAACGTATTTTAACATGCATTACAGTGTGCACCCTTATCAATACAAACTATTGTTATTTAACTTTATTACCGAGCAGAGAAGTACACCCTTGTGCAATTCAATCGCATACCATATAATGTAATTCGTTTAATTTCACATACAGTTGCAGATTCTGCTCTAACGCCTCTAAACAGGCTCGTCTCTAAACAGGTAGGGTAGTATCGAGAAGACCCGAAGTAGCAAAAATGTAATTGAAGGTCCAAGAAGATCTCATCCTGTAGATTACGATGTGAGGAACGTTTCTTTGAGGCCTTTGGTCTGAATGGTTTTGGTTTTATGGCCCTAGAACGCTTCCTTTTGGAGTTATATAACAATTTCGATTTTAATAATGCTGCCCAGGTGTTGCTGGTTGCATTTGACATAAATATTTAAATGCGTTTTTTTTTTCTTCAACAAATCCTTCACTTTTTTGTCACGTCTCCATGAAATTCTTTCTTTAGAGACTTCATTATAAAGATTGGTTACGTTTGAGAGTTGCAAAACTCACCTGTACTACGGAAATAATGTAGAAGAAGATGTTTGCGCAAAAGCTTAAACCAAATCCTTAAAACGCTACTATCTTCCAAGAAATAGTGTACAGATTCTTTCCTAGTACTGTACGGTGTTTGGGTGAAACCAGCATTCGGAGGTGTGATTCACGCGTATTGCTATTACGCCACGCGGTGCGCGGCCTCCGCTTGATTAATTGGGGATTCTGGGCCGTACAGACGACCAAGGTCATTAGTCCCGTAATTGTAGCACGTTTTCAGTGTGGAGGGTGACTGCGAATGCCCCCCATCAGCTGGCGACATCCGGCGCGGCCCTACGTTTGCTTGGAAGTTTTTTTCCCAATCAGGTATATCCCGCTAGCGGGACACCGCCCCAGCTGGGACAGACTGAGCTCTCGTCTGGTCTCGCGATAAGTGTAATCGTGTAGAGCTTGTGAGTGTGTATAGGTAAAGGGTGAAGAAACACGGAAGAGGAAGGAAAGATCGCGCACGGTCCATGGCCCCTTTGTTGACGTACTGCTCCAGCATTCGCCTGGTGTTGTTCGGAGAAACCACGGAACTCCACTTATCAGACCAGCCGGCCGCTAGAATTCTTCAGACAGCGGCTGAACTCCATCTAGCTGACAAGTTAGAGTCCAAAATCCTGCCACACTTGGAAGTCGATCCCTAAGACCTCCCAGTCAGAGACTTTGCAGTGACATCAGTCGATGCTCTGGGCCATGTTTGCCGGTCGCGGCCTCCGCTATCATTGCTGTTCTTATCTACTCCTTTCTAGGGAACCAAAAAGCCAACCGTTTCCTTGCGTAGCCGGCGACGTAAAAGCTTTAAGGTTTTCAACCGCAATAAGACGTGATAGGCGACAGATGACAGCAAGATGCTTTTACGCCAGTTTTTGTGGACGTCTTGTACATGAAAAATTGGAGAAATTATGTAACTTGTGTAAAGTGTCAAATTTTAAAACATTTGCGTCTTGTCATGCGATCATGACACTCATGGCTTCAGTTTGAAGCGTATAAGACTGGAAATGCTGTACGTTAAGGCTAATGAACAAATCTGAATAATTCACGAAATAGCCAGGTAATATTCATACTATCCAAAATGGATGGACATGGTCCGACGTAGAAACTGCTTCGAAGCTTATTTGAAACACACGCTGGATGAAGAGCACATTAGCCAACACGAGTTGTGTAGGGTAGGTGAAGTACGAGACTGTGACGAGGAATTGCATGTCGTAGATGTGCGAAGTGCGTGCACGTCATTAAGGACAGCGAGGACAAGCAAAACGATGAAATGGAAAGAAATAAAGTAAAAGGCTGCAAGTAGAACGTACTTTAGAAAGCTAGTGCTATACTCCACCTAGAAGTGAAAGGATCTAGGTATTGTTTAATTGTGTCGAAAGGCGTGGCCGAGCCTCCATGCACCAACAAAAAAGAGCACTAATGAAGCGAACGAGGCTTTCTGTTAGGAGTGAGGCTGTATCCCATCGCCAAGCCGGAAAGTGCAAACTTGCTCTACCGCGTTTTACAGCCATTACGCAGCCTTACCCAAACCCTCAGCAGCTTCCCTATTGCCCCAGCTACAAAGACCACCATGCATAGTGTTTCCTGGCGTCTTTTACCATGTGCCGCGTGCCTGTTGCATAGCGCGAGAATGAAGGCGGTCTTGCGAGGTCTTGCAGGACGTTAATAATCGGCCTTTGACCACGATGGTGTGTGCGCCGCCTTTACAGCCGTGGGTTTTGTGTGCACTAATTTTAACCTGGAATGCGAGTGCAAGATGAGCCGTTCCTGTGCCGTCGTTTCTCAACCGTTGGCCGCGGCCAGGTGTTGCGGCCTGACATTAATTATACGACCGCCAGAGGGTCTGGTGTTCATTTTAGATTCGCAAGCACCTCTGTGAATGAAGACAAGGAATGGGAGAAAAAATTCTTTTTCGCCTCAGCTAATTTTATTTCACCGAGAGAGCAAAAGCCAATTGAATTGTAATTTTAAATTTCTCAGTTCATGAATCAAATATTTTGACGCGTTAGTGTGACCATCCGGCCAATCCCAACGGAGATGGATCTCCGGATCATAGATCTCTATGTAGGTTGTGCGCATGGGTCTGGTGCTGGTAATTTATTAATTGCCTCTACATGGGTTCCAAACATAACCGAATATTTGTGACACCATTAGTCAAAGCCATGGACCGACACGTCAACTCTAATATTCATCCTTTATTGGCGTCTGTCCGAAACTTGAGGGAAGATAATACTTTTGAACCATGGCAGCGTTACTTTACTTGTTTCAAAAGTGCCAAGGAACTCTAATGATCTCCCGTCCTTCGAAAAACCTCCTTCCCTTGCTAGGTTTGAAGCGCGCACTCGTGTTTCAATAGTGTGTGCTTGTGCCATTACCGCTGGATCCGAAATATATTGGTTAGTAGTCTATAGAAAACTGCAGTATTACGTCGCAACTGGGAATGGAAACTCCACCGTACGTCAGTAATACATGTGTGTGTGAGGGGGGGGATATTCTGTTCAAAATAGCAGTATCCCATTAAAAGGCAAAAAGTTCCCAAATGGTAAAATGGTGTTTGGCTGTTAACAAGATGGAAATTGTTTTTAGAGCTGGCATTCTTTTTTTTCATAGTTCTTACTCCTCTTCTGTTTTTTTGGTGTTGTTAAAGACTGAGAAGTTTAAATATGTCCTCCGAAAATATCTTGTGAATGTTTTTTTTCGTTGAAGTTCTTATTTAAATAATAGTAGTGTACTGTTTGGAAATCAGATTAGATATCACTGTTTCAACTGAACAGTAGCCTTTTTTGTGTACTCTATGAATACATCAATGATGAAAGACGCTATGCATCAGGTTAACGATTCAAAAAGCATACCAGGAGAACATTTGTCGTGTTTGTACCCAATAAATGTTTTTCAGCACTTCCCGGTAGTACATGTCAAATGGTTCAAACATGCGAAAACAAAAGGAATGTTGACATTTTCGCTTGTGGTTGCAGGGCGTCATCTGGAGGGCATCTGGCACACGGCCATCGTGGCATACGGCCGGGAGTACTTCTTCGGCTCTGGAGGAGTACAGAGCTGCAGGCCGGTGAGTTCTTCACCCCCTTAACCTTCGTCGTATAAAACATTTTGTCTAATTGGCGTAATACGATCTCTTTCAGCATGCAACAGTTTAAGCACGACCATCTGTTGCAAATGTTTAATCCTCCCGTTTGGAGTATTCCTTGTTGGAATGCACGCAGATCATCGTAATTATCAAATTATTAACTTGCGTGAGGTAGAAAATATCCATTAGGTAAGAAGGCAGAGATTACTTGTAATTATGAACTATATCGACTAACTAGTGATGTCCCAAACGGCACAAAATTTCTCGCACTAGTTAGTTTTCTAAACGCTTTAGACTTGGCTAACTTTTCTGTATCGTCCCCTCTCTTATCTCTGCTTCTTCTTGTCGGCTCCTAACAATATTTTTTTTCACATTTTCTTAATTTTTAGCCCCCTAATAGTAGAATTCAAATAACTTTGAGAAAAGTATAGAAGAGTAAACGCAAATTTTCAAATAAATATTTGGTGCCATTTTTTAGAAAATTACGTTTCAGCGTACTTAACAACGTGAGAGGTTACTTAGAAAACATGGTGTTTCTGTATTTTTTTTTTAATCAAAAAAATACTTCAAAATGACTTACGTGTCATGTAATTCAGAGGTTTTAGCACTACTAAAAGTTCCAAGAAAACATTTGGAGCCGCTTACAGAAAATGTTTGAGCGTTTCTGAAAATGCGGAAATTTGAGCTAATTTTCGCAGAAAACGTTAACGACCTGAGAGATGTATGAAAAAATTACATTTGTATAATTTTTGAAAAATCAGAAAAATACATCAAAATGGTGATGTCATGTTATTCATTACATTTAGTAATATTTTCAAAAAAGATTAAAGTAAAAATTTGGTGCCGTTTTTGAGAAAATTTAGTTTCTAATATTACCTTTATTTCACGTAAAACTGCCCGAAAATTACTCGTTTTGAAAAAAAATTGAACTTGGTCTCATTTAAAGATACAATTTTGAAGAACAGATTTCATTCAGAAAAAATATCTCTTCTCTCTGTCCTTCAATATTTTCTTCCATTTCTTGTTCTTCTTCTTCATGCTTAGGCAATATTGCCTGTGGCACCTACTGATCTTTTCATGTCTTTGTTGGTCGACCAACATGTCTTCTTCCTTGTGGGGTATAATTGTACATTGCTCGTGGAACTCTAAAGGCATTCATTCTCTTTTCATGCATGAGCCATTTTTCTCTGTATGTTGTTATTTTTTTTCATTGATGGTATATATGTTAAGTTCTTTTCTTATACTATTGTTTGTCTTATGGTCTAATTTTGAATATCCTGCCTGCCAACTTAAGAATTTCATTTCGGTAGTTTCGAGACTTCTTTTATCTTATTTGATACCCAATTCTCACATCCGTACAGCAGAATTGGAACTGAAACTGTTTTATACTATTTCAGGAGGGTATCTGAATTTAATTTCCTTCCGAAAGTTCTTTTGAGAAGACCATTATTGTAATTATATCTTTCTACTTTCTTTTGCATATCAATATTGCAATTTTTCACCGAAAAAAATGTCGCTTTTCCATTTTTCGAAAAAATCAGAGATTTCAACAAAAATGAGACCTGCACCATTTTTATAAGCGTGCATTCCTCTTTCCGATAAAAAAAATTAATCCAAAAATTTGAAGCCACTTTTTGGGAAAAATTTGACAGTGTCCTTGAGGGGTCGTGTAAAGTAGCCCCAAAAATTAACATATCCAAATTACCGCGGGACCGCGACATCAGTCTGATCGACCGGGGAATATCAATTTCGGTGAAAATCCTGCTTACGGTTTAGCCGTCGGCGTTGTTCACAATCGGGAGGACTGACGGAGGGCCAAAGTGACGGGCGGATGGACGGACGTTTCGCCGTTCAACCAGTTTTTCGGTATCAAAGACCTCGACACCAAAGAAGGTGTTAGAGGAAGTAATTTATCACATTTAGTAACAAGAACAATACGCATTTTCGCTATCACTACAGTAAGTATTTTTCTGTCAAAAAGCCGTCGTTTTTCTTTGAAGCATTACAAAACTTTATCTTTTCTGTGTGTAGTATACGAGAAAAAGTACAGAAGATCCTCTTGAGTGAGCGGGGAATGTCTTAGCGCGAACAGCGAAATATTAATTCGGAGAGTTGACTTGCATTTGACAAGCAGTGTTCCACTTTTCTGAGTCGGACCGTATACTTCCATGGGGAATAATCTACACCAAAAATGCCCGGCTCGGTTTCGCGTGTTTTTATGTACGACGCTAGGCTAAGCGCGCCTGTAAGGGTGCTTCGGCAGATTCAGAGTAAATAGTGAACAACGAGGAAAAGTTGGTGTTCCTTCATTGATCATTTCTCTCCCTTCCCTCGAACAAGGATTAAGATCCGACAGCCATTGGCAATAGGATGTCTCTTCTACGACGAAATAAACATTATCTTATTTTATTTTTTCTTTAGCTGTCGTAATTTCCAAGCCAGCGACCTCTGATATTGATCGAGTAGATCTTTCGATTGCATGAAAGAAACATAAAAAATGCTTCGAAAAACATCCAGTGTACCCACTACTCATGAACTATTTTCTTATTATTAAACTATTATATATTTCCTCAGAAATTAGTATTGCTACTTCAATTGTTTTTAGAAATACTTCGTCGATAGATTTCTACAAATATTTCAAATTGGGTTATATTGGCGTGTTACACAACAAATTTTCTTGATTCCCGAAAGGTGATTTCTTCAAAATCTGGAATCGTTCGAAGACTATCGTAAGAAATTGTGTGTCCCGAGGTCAGGTCCTCAGGAGTTCTGCCGTTGGAGTTCTGCCGTTGTGTGTACCTTAGGAGTTCTGCCGTTGGAGTTGCATGCCCCAGGGGTGTATTGCACCTCCTGGGGTTTCTTGCCGCCAATTTCTTGCCCCCAGGGCAGGTTACAACCGGGGTGGTATAACTGAGTCGCTAGCTACGTTCTATCTGTGTAGCCAACAAGCATTTTGGACCTTTTACACCTTGTAGGCCCTGATAAAAGAATTTTAGAAGTCTCTGAAGGCACTTCATAACTCCTTGTAATACTGACGTATACATTTTGGGTCTTGTTCGTAATCGACGAAAATCCTTTATTCCTTTTCATGCACCCTCTCGCATACCGAACCTGTACCGTTCGCCTCAGTCAGACGTCTGAATGCCCCGCCCTCTGGTTTCGGGGCTGGCCGGGCCTCCTCCCCGCGAACGCACGAGCAGCTGCCGCCTGCGCGAGTGCGGCTCCCCGCCGTTGGCGCTCCCTGCCGGGGCTGCGAATAGCCGCGCGCCGCGGTGGCGCTCGCAGGAGGACGCGAATAGCCGCTTCGGGGAGTACGTGGGGGCGGGGGCGCGCGCGAAATTATTAGCTGCTGCGGGAAGAAATATGAGAAAATGCCCGCCTTGAGAGATTTACAATCCTGCTAAATAATACTGTTTGTATCGACGATCTAATATGATGGTTTTGGGGCGAGGTTGGTAAAGGAATGGAAAAACATTCGCATTTCTGCCGAAATGCATGCAGGGTTTTGGGGGCGGTGCCACGCTGGTGGGAGATTCCTGGGTGGGAAAAAACCGGCAAGTCGACGTAGGTCGACAATGGTCGTCTCGCCCTCCGCGAGAGATCACACCGCCACCTCCCATGATAAAAAATGTACTACACTTACGGGAACCTTAGCCGTGAATTACTAACCAATCAATCATACACGTTCGTTTTATTGTACACCTATTATAGTATCTATTTCTGTACTAAGGAAACCAATTAAAAATATTTTATGCAGACGTACATCTAAATTATTTACTTCGAACGGGCTAGAAATTGAGAGAAAACTAAGCAACCAATGGCCAAGAGAGACCTCGACGGTTTCGTCAAATTCCTAGAATCTCTGTGGGGGAAATACAAAAGTACGTTTTCACTGAAAAATGCAATTAATGGAAATATCGTTCAGGATACTGCGCGGCGCTCGGCTAGGCTACTGTGGCTGGTAGGTTGCAGCTCATTGTGCCGTTTAGAATCTCTATTTCTAATTTCTATAAGCGCAGAAATTGAGAGAAAACTGAGCTGCCTACGGTCGTGTGAGAGCTGTCCATAACTTTATTACATACACAGGAATTCTATAAAAATTCAAAAATATCTATAATACTAATTTCGTATGCACGCAGAAAATGAGAGAAAGCTAAATGGTCGATGGCCACTTAATATGTGTCAGTGTTTTCATTACATTGCTAGGAACTCGGGGAAAATCCGAAAGAAATGAAAGACTCGGTTTTCACTAAAAATGCAAATATTTCACTATATTATTCTGTCTATTGACTGAGCACGCCGTTTGAATTCTCCAGATCATCACTGCGTACGACTCATCTGACGTTATTCGAAAGTAGGCCCCGAAGAACTTTTTACCAAACTAATAGTCGGGTAAAGTTTTTACCGGCCTAGTGCGAGTAACCTCTTCGGACTTTTAACGACTTAGAGGGACTGCTTTAAAAGTGTGCAAACTCTTTGAATGCCCTTCGATCGAAATATTAATGTTGAGCACAAGAAAATAATTTCTTCGATATCCTTACAGTGCTCGTTCTTTCGTACTTCACCGCGAAATGCCCATAGAATATCGAAAGTAAAGTTCTCTATAGATCTCGTTAAAAACATTATGATACAATTTATATAGGGTAATACTAATGGTACTGTTCGTATATTGGAAGTTTGTAAGTACTGAACCGATGTCGAGAAAACAATTCAATTTACAGAATTCGATTCGGGGGGGAAGGCAGTCTTGTTTTCGGGTTTTGGATATCTATGACTGCTTCGATGAACCGCCTCCTCGTGGTGCCCTCTGGATAACGCTAAAGGGTCACCCAGCTAGTGTTATATTGCTTTCACTTTCTTATGTTACACTTCTGTTATCTTTCCTAATAGGTCTCTCTTCACCCCTTGCTGCATCTTCGACCCCGACGCTATTAGGTTACGAGGGCTAGGGTGACATTCTTTTCTCTTCTTCACTTTTCTTAACTTTCTTCACTTCTTTCTTCATTCTTTTCTTGTTCCTCTTAACTTGTTATCTTCTTTATTTTCTTCTTGAGCCTTTCATTTTCACCCAGGAATCCCCCTAAGATAAATCAAGCCCGACCAGAGGCTTTGAGGTAGCAGCCCTACCTCTGGTCAAATCTGCATATTGGTCAGTAGCCCTATCAGGTAAATCAATTACTAAATTCCTCCAGAACCATAGCCGGACTCACCATATGACAACAAATACTCGAGAAAACGGTAAAGAATATGGATTAGCGGAACGACTACAAATATATGGGTGGAATGTTAATCTCTAAACGGCAAAGAAGAATTAGTAACTTTACAAAGAAAAAAGAACATTGATATATTATTGATCTCAGAAACAAAGAAGAAATTAAAGGGAACAATGAATATAGGGGAATATACAATGATATATAGCGGAGTCTCACAAGTAGAACATGCAACATCAGGTGTAGCTATAATTCTAAATCAGAAATGGGCCAAAAGAGCACAATTTTATAACTGGATCACCAATCGAGTTGTAACTGTGCGGTGTAAGGTAGACAGGATTCATTTCCTTCGTTTGTGTCTTCGCACCAGAAGAGGGAAAGAAACAGGAAACCCAAGAGTTTTATTGTCTACTTCAAAAAAGTATATGTGAAATAAATAAGAATGACTATTTAATAATTAGAGGAGACTTAAATTCTAGAATTAGAAAATTGCAAATGGATGATGTGATTGGTAAATGTAATGAGGATCATGTGCTAAATTATAATGGAAAAACTATGCGTGATTTTTCTTGCTTCAATAACCTAAAAGTTATGAATACCTTCTTTCCACACAAACGAATACATAAGTACACATGGTAAGCACGTGGACAGAGTAGCACAATTGATTACATCTTAGCAAATGAAAAGACTAAAAGACTCTTCACTGACGTAAGAGTATATAGAGGATGGGGTATGTACAGTGACCATTTTGCATTGGTTGGTAAATTGAAACTCTACAAAAGATGATAAAAAATGAAGAAAAAATGGTTTCATCTGACAACATGCAGTGGAAAGTCTATTTACTTAGAGAAGACTCCATAAAACAATTATACCAACAGCGACTAGATGAAATAAATGGAAAATATCCTGTAATTCAAGATGTCGACGAAGAATGGAAACTTCAGCAATAGAGACTTCAGCAATGGAAGCAATTGGTACTACTTCTCAAAAAATGAAAAGTAAAAGGCTACGAATATGGAATAAGGAGATACGGGAGGCTGTGAATACAAGGAGAAAGGCATATTTGAAATATCTAAGAGATAGAGACCCCGTGTCAAAAGAAGAGTATTCTAATGCATCAAACTACGTAAGAAGTCGTACAAGGAAGGCACAACAAGAAAGCTGGGGCAGATACGTAGCTGGCCTGGAGCATGATATACACGGGCGCCAGACAATGAGCTATAAAGTAATGCAACATTTGAACAGAGAGGTGAAAGATACAGCAAATATTGAAGTTGTGAAACATGACCAATTCCTCTCTTATTATAAACGTTTATGAACAGAACCTGCATACGAAAACAACGCACAGGAACCCTTAAAACCAAAAAGGGAAACTGATGAAATCGAATATGAGGAACTGGATGATGCCTTAAAAAATAAAAAATAGAAAAGCGAGTGGAAGCGATGGTATTAAAGGCGAAATGATCAAATATGCCTCAGAAAAGTTAAAGAAACGGCTCTTATACTTTCTCAATCTATGTTGGAAGAAAGTGCTTATACCGCAAGAGTGCAAAATTGCAGTAATAAGCCCTATCTTTAAGAAAGGGAACTGGTCGTCCTGTGAAAATTACAGAGGAATAAGTCTTTTAAATGTTGCTTACAAGATCTATTCTAAAAAAAATCTCATCTAGAGTTCGTAATATTGCGGAGACCATGTTATTAGAAGAACAAAATGGTTTTAGGAAGGGTCGTCAAGCAGATCATTGAGAAACATAGAGAATTTAATAAAAGAACACACTTGCTCTTTATAGATTACTCCAAAGCTTTTAACATCGTATACAGAAGTACACTATTTAATGTATTGCATCGTAAAGGTCTCCCACCACAGCTGATTTCGGTTATTAGGAACATGTATAGTAACTCAGAAATCTGTACCAAAAGCCAAGAGAATAAAAAAGAGGTAATAAACCAAGGAGTAAGGCAAGGATGTAGTCTGTCCCCAATTCTTTTTAATTTATCTTTAGATGAAGCATTAAATATGTGGATATCCAGACTAAAATCTTATAGCCATGACATGGGATAAGAAAGAAACCTAATGACCATATTATTCGCGGATGACCAACTTATAATAGCAAATGATGAATATAGCCTCCAGAAAGCACTGTTTGAATTACAAAAGGTAACCGTAATGTACAATCTCTGTATACACAAAAAACAAAAGTCATGGCCTTTGAAGGGATGGAATCGATTAGATCCAAATTAGTTGTATACAATTCACCTATAGAACAAGTTTCAATTTCTTGGGATACAAAATGTCATACAAAGGGGAAATAGATATACAAGGAAATATTAAAAGACTAAATAGTATGAACGGAACAATCCTGAGAACCCTGAAAAAAGAAAGTCAGAAAGGAAACCATGTTTAAATTCTATAATGTATTAAGTATCCCAACTTGTTTATATGGAAGTGAAAATTAGACAATAACCAAAAAAGATAGCACAAGACTACAAAGTGCTGATATGAGATTTCTGAGATCAGTAGCTGGTTATAAGCTGATGGACAAGAAAAGGAATTTAGAAATTCGTAAAGAACTTGGTGTATGTAAACTTGAACAGAAAATTAATTACTATCTACAGCACATTGAAAGGATGCAAAACAATCAACTGCCGAAAGTAATTCGAAGAAATCCTGGCCGTCCGAAGAAGACATGGGGTAACCAGACGGGAACGGAGGCGTAACAGGCAGTGCCTATACCTGAAGGAGAAGAAGAAGAAGAAGAAGAAGAAGAAGAAGAAGAATTCGATTCCGCCTAGAATGTAAAATGTCAAGAAAAGGTTCTTGAAAACAAGAATTAATCGTCCACCATCTGTGTAAATGGGTTACGGCAGGTATGCTACACCTAATGTATCTGAAATATTTCATTTTTCTCTTTATTCGTCTCACATCTCATACGTATCCTCAATGTCACGAGAGCAGAAGTGCATTAATTGCGAACCACATCGGTGCGAAATAATTTTTTTCTCGTCCCCTTTTTAAGCAGGCTGTCCGAAATACCTTTTCTTTCTAGAGAAAATTCATCTGTGCGAATCCTCTAGTGTTAAACGCCCTCAAATGTATCCTCGAAGTACTTAAATTATGCGTTCTGTGGATCTACGCCAATTTAAAGGCATATCCTTACTTCATGCCCACGGTGGCAGGATTTTCGACACACACACACACACACACACACACACACACACACACACAAACAAACAGCTGTGTCGAAGCGAACCAATGCCTGGATGAGGATTCTAGAGATTGCTGCTCTGATCTGTCGATCCTGTTATTTCCTCCGACCAATTCCAGGCGGATGCCAAAGAAGTAACTTATACAACAGGCCGTGAGCATTCCTTCCCCATCAATTTCTCATTTCCGTCCTTAGGGTTTAACAAAGAGCAACCATCGAACCTTATGGCTCATCTCCCAATGATCAAGAATTCCCCAACACGCATGGTTGGCGAGTCGGAGATCCGAGAAGCTGCGACCAGATGCGAGTGCCACGTTGCACTGTGTCTCGAGTGGAGGCAACCGAAGTATTCATCTCTGGCAATTAACTTTTCATGTTACATAACTCTCCCCTTCTTACTAAATACTAATCTTGGACAATCCTGTCCTCTGTGAAATTCACAAGTTCATCTGTGTGGGAAATGAAAATAGTTGTATCTTGGCTGTGTGAGTTGCCGTGTTACGCGAGCCAAAGTTAGCCTAAATCGAAAAAAAAAGCACGGTGCGACATGTAATTGAGTGCATGTGCATTTAGTGCAAGGCCACCCCGTGCGTTGCGAGAAGTGTGCCCACTAGAGCGATCCTTATTTTGGGAAGGTTGGCGTTTTTCAATCTCCTCCCTCATTACATGGAAAACGTAAAAGAAATGAGGGTTTCACGTATCCAGAGTGGAAAACGATAACCGACTGGTTTGCATTTTGAATATGCAGACGGGAAGGGGCGTCGCTCAATGCCCAGGGAGGAGATGGAGCGGGATGCGTCGCGCCTGCTCTTACAGCGAGCGTCAAGGACCACGTCGTCGACGGCGGCTGCGGCAAGGTGCGTCAAGCTGGAACAGCCAAGTCAGCACACCCACACGAAACATGTCTAATCATTTATTGCTAATTAATTGCCAATTAATTGCCACATTTTTGAATTAATTGCCACGTATTTTCGTGGAGAAAACGGGTGTGTGCTAGCTTGACGTCAAGCCAGCACACACATCAGTTAAATTCGAGCCAGAGCTCAACGGAAACCATCTAATCATTTATTGCTAATTAATTGCCAATTAATTGCCACAATTTGGAATGAATTCGCACGTATTTTCAGTCTAAAATAATAAAAGTAAATGGCAGCAGGCATGACGCAACCCGCAACATAATTTTGAACGTCAAGCCAGCACACACATCAGGTAAATACGAGCCAGATCTCAACGGAAACCATCTAATCAATTATTGCTAATTAATTGCCAATTAATTGTAACAATTTGGAATGAATTCGCACGTATTTTCAGTCTAAAATAATAAAAGTAAATGGCAGCAGGCGTGACGCAACCCGCAACATATTAAAAAATTGGAATATAGAGAATACCAACGAGCACAATCACATAAAATTAACGAGATAGTTTAAACACATATTGAACACTTATTTTACTCTATGCATGATTTAATTACCCCTCTCTTTTATGAGATATTACATTTTATAACTTCGTAGTTTTGCAAACACGTACGACATTCAAATAGATAATGCAAGAGTACCAACGAGTGCGATATATCTATAATCGATTAAATATTTAAATACACATTATATACTAGTTTACTATACTGAAGATAAATTAATCAATGTTGCCGTGGATTATATAAACATTGCTGAAACTGCATCAGATTTATCGAACCAAGCCACTCTACAAAATCGAAAATACAGAGAACCAGCAAGCACAATCACATAAAATTAAAAACATACTTAATAGATGTTTAGAACTAATATTTTACTCTACACACTATTTAATTGCTCTTGTCATTTATTAAATAATAATTTTTTTAAACGTCGTTCTTATGAAACCTCATCGAATTTCGAACAGGAAATGGGAGAGTACCAACGAGCTCCAATATCTAAATTCTATATAATTATTGAATGCACATTCAATACTAGTTTATTACATGAAAGAAAAATTGATAAATGTTGCCGTGAATTATATAAACATTATTGATACTGCATGGCAGTTACCGAACCAAGCCAGATATTCAAATTCGAAAATGCAGAGAACCAACGAGCACAATCACATAAAATTAAGAACAAAGTTAATAGATATTTAGACCTAATTATTTACTCTATACACGATTTAATTGCTCTTGTCATTTATTAAATAATTTTTTTTAACTTCTTGGTTATGAAACCTCGAAGACATTCGAACAGGAAATGCGAGAGTACCAACGAGCACTAATAGCTAAAATCTATTTAATAATTGAATGCACGTTCAATACTAGTATATTACACTAAAGATAAATTGATAAATGTTGCCGTGAAATATAAACATTTTGAAACTGCATGGGGGTTATCGAATAAAGCCAGATATTCAAATTCGAAAATACAGAGAACCAACGAGCACAATCACATAAAATTATGAACATAGTTAATAGACATTCAGTAATAATTGTTTGCTCTATACACGATTTAATTGCTCTTGTCATTTTTTAAAAAATAAATTTTTAAAACTTTGTTGTTATGAAACCTCATCGTGATTCGAAGACGAAATGCGAGAGTACCAACGAGCACTAATATCTAAAATCTATTTAATAATTGAATGCACGTTCAATGCTAGAACATTACACTAAAGATCAATTGTTAAATGTTGCCGGTAATTATATAAACATTATTGAAACTACATGGCAGTTATCAAATCAAGCGAGATATTCAAATTCGAAAATGCAGAGAACCAACGAGCACAATCACATAAAATTAAAAACATATTTAATAAATATATAGAACTAATTGTTTACTCTATACACGATTTAATTGCTCTTGTCATTTTTTAAAAAATAAATTTTTAAAACTTTGTTGTTATGAAACCTCATCGTGATTCGAAGAGGAAATGCGAGAGTACCAACGAGCACTAATATGTAAAATATATTTAAAATTTGAATGCGCGTTCAATACTAGCATATTAGAGTAAAGATAAATTGATAATTGTTGCCGTGAATTATATAAACATTTTGAAACTGCATGGGAGTTATTTAACCAAGCCAGATATTGAAATTCGAAAATACACAGAACCAACGAGCACAATCACATAAAATTAAGAACATAGTTAAAGGATGCTTAGAACTAATTTTTTACTCTATACACGATTTAATTGCTCTTGCCCTTTATTAAATATTAATTTTTTAAAACTTCGTTGTTATAAAATCTTGTTGACTTTCCAACTGGAATTGCGATAGCACCAACGAGCACTACTATCTTAAATTTATGTAATAATTGAATCCACATTTAATAGTACATTATTACACCAAATATAAATTGATAAATATTGCCGTGAATTATATAAACATTATTGATACTGCATGGCAGTTACCGAACCAAACAAGATATTCACATTCGAAAATGCAGAGAACCAACGAGCACAATCACATAAAATTAAGAACAAAGTTAATAGATATTTAGACCTAATTATTTACTCTATACACGATTTAATTGCTCTTGTCATTTTATAAATAATATTTTTTTAAACTTCTTGGTTATGAAACCTTAAAGACATTCGAACAGGAAATGCGAGAGTACCAACGAGCACTAATATCTAAAATCTATTTATAAATTGAATGCACGTTCAATGCTAGAACATTACACTAAAGATCAATTGTTAAATGTTGCCGCGAAATATATAAACATTATTGACACTACATGGCAGTTATAAAATCAAACGAGATATTCAAATTCGAAAATGCAGAGAACCAACAAGCACAATCACTTAAAATTAAGAACATATTTAATAAATATATAGACCTAATTGTTTACTCTATACACGATTTAATTGCTCTTGTCATTTTTTAAAAAAATAATTTTTTAAACTTTGTTGTTATGAAACCTCATCGTGATTCGAAGAGGAAAATGCGAGAGTACCAACGAGCACTAATATCTAAAATCTATTTAATAATTGAATGCATGTTCAATGCTAGAACATTACACTAAAGAATAATTGTTAAATGTTTCCGCGAATTATATAAACATTATTGAAACTACATGGCAGTTATCAAATTAAGCGTGATATTCAAATTCGAAAATGCAGAGAACCAACGAGCACATTTACATAAAATTAAGAACATATTTTATAAATATATAGAACTAATTGTTTACTCTATACACGATTTAATTGCTCTTGTCATTTATTAAATAATATTTTTTTAAAACTTCTTTGTTATGAAACCTCGAAGACATTCGAACAGGAAATGCGAGAGTACCAACGAGCACTAATATATAAAACCTATTTAATAATTTAATGCACGTTCAATACTAGTATATTACACTAAAGATAAATTGATAAATGTTGCCGTGAATTATATAAACATTTTGAAACTGCATGGGGGTTATCGAACAAAGCCAGACATTGAAATTCGAAAATACAGAGAACCAACGAGCACAATCAAATAAAATTAAGAACATAGTTAAAGGATGCTTAGAACTAATTTTTTATTCTATACACGATTTAATTGCTCTTGTCGTTTATTAAATATTAATTTTTTTAAACTTCGTTGTTGTAAAATCTTGTTGACTTTCCAACTGGAATTGCGATAGCACCAACGAGCGCAAATATCTCAAATTTATGTAATAATTGAATTCACATTTAATAGTACATAATTACACCAAATATAAATTAATAAATAAAGCCGTGAATTATATAAACATGATTGATACTGCATGGCATTTACCGAACCAAGCCAGATATTCAAATTCGAAAATGCAGAAAACCAACGAGCACAATCACATAAAATTAGGAGCATAGTTACTGGATATATGGCACTAATTTCTTACTCTATACACGATTTAATTGCTCTTGTCCTTTATTAAATAATAAATTTTTAAAACTTTGTTGTTATGAAACCTCATCGACTTTCGAACAGGAAAAGCGGGAGAACCAACGAGCACTAATATGTAAAATCTATTTAATTATTGAATGAACATTCAATACTAATTTTTTAATTATAAAGGTATCTTAATAAATGTTGGCGTGTAGTATATCAATATTATTGAAATTCCATCAGAGTTATCGAACAAAGCCAGAATATCAAATTCGAAGAAAT
Organism: Teleogryllus occipitalis; assembly: GCA_011170035.1. Taxonomy (NCBI): domain Eukaryota; kingdom Metazoa; phylum Arthropoda; class Insecta; order Orthoptera; family Gryllidae; genus Teleogryllus; species Teleogryllus occipitalis. The sequence continues at coordinate 328,817 of BLKR01000555.1, forward strand.
AGAGCACAAGCACATATAACCAACAACCACATATAACCAACACCAACGAGCACAAGCACATATAACCATCAATATAGTTTATAGTTATTTAATACTAATTTTTTACTCTATACACAATTTAATTGCTATTGCCGTTGGGGAATAGTAATTTTTTTTAAATTCGTAGTTGTGCAATTACGTACGACTTTCGAATAGGAAATGCGAGAGTACCAACAAGAAAAAATACTTAATATCTCTTAAATTATAAAATACACAGATGATACTAGTTTATTAGGTTAAAGGTAAATTAATAAATTTTGCCGTTTATTATATAAACATTGTTGAATCCGTATCTGAGTTATCGAACCAAGCCAGATATTCAAATTCGAAAATTTAGAGAACCAACGAGTACAATATTGTATAACCAACAAAATTGTGTTTAGTAATTTAATACTGATTTTTTATTTACACGCGATTTAATTGCTATTCGGGTTACGAAGGAAAGAATTTTTAAAAATTCGTTAATATGCAACCACGTACGACTTTCAATTGGGAAATTTTAAATTACCCTTTCAAAAGGGTGAAAGTGAAACAGAGTACTCGAACCATGCGAGATTTTAAAATTTGAAAATAGAGGGAATCAATAAGCACAAACATAGGAAACCAAGAATATAATTTAACAGACATTTGATACTAATTTACTATTCTAAAAGAATTTAAGTTTCCTGCCATTGATGGAATAAATAATTTTATAACTTCATTGCAATGCTTTCTGGCCCGATATCGGGTAGAAAATTAGAGAGTACGATCTGGCACAAAAGAATATAGACTTTACTATATAGATATATATTAATAGATTTTATTACATGGGAGTATTATTTGTTTGTTTTTTTCTCCCTTTCAAAATTCAAAATTTAGTCCTTATTTATCCTTGAAAATAGATTTTATTACATGGGAGTTTTTTTGGTATTTTCTCTCCCTTTCAAAATTCAAAATTTAAGTAGTATATGACTTATTGTAGTGATCACAGAATTTTGAAAATGTGCACACAATTCACTTTTCCCCATAGCATTTCCTGTTCGAATGTCTTTGAGGTTTCATAACAAAGAAGTTTTAAAAAAATATTATTTAATAAATGACAAGAGCAATTAAATCGTGTATAGAGTAAATAATTAGGTCTAAATATCTATTAACTTTGTTCTTAATTTTATGTGATTGTGCTCGTTGGTTCTCTGCATTTTCGAATTTGAATATCTGGTTTGGTTCGGTAACTGCCATGCAGTATCAATCATGTTTATATAATTCACGGCTTTATTTATCAATTTATATTTGGTGTAATAATGTACTATTAAATGTGGATTCAATTATTACATAAATTTAAGATATTTGCGCTCGTTGGTGCTATCGCAATTCCAGTTGGAAAGTCAACAAGATTTTACAACAACGAAGTTTAAAAAAATTAATATTTAATAAACGACAAGAGCAATTAAATCGTGTATAGAATAAAAAATTAGTTCTAAGCATCCTTTAACTATGTTCTTAATTTTATGTGATTGTGCTCGTTGGTTCTCTGTATTTTCAAATTTCAATATCTGGCTTGGTTAGATAACTCCCATGCAGATTCAAAATGTTTATATAATTAACGGCAACAATTATCAATTTATTTTTACTGTAATATGCTAGTATTGAACGCGCTTTCAAATTTTAAATATATTTTACATATTAGTGCTCGTTGGTACTCGCATTTCCTCTTCGAATGTCGATGAGGTTTTATAACAACAAAGTTTTAAAAATTATCATTTAAAAAATGACAAGAGCAATTAAATCGTGTATACAGTAATTAATTAGTTCTATATATTTATATAATATGTTTTTAATTTTATGTCATTGTGCTCGTTGGTTCCCTGCATTTTTGAACTTGAATATCTCGCTTGATTTGATAACTGCCATGTAGTTTCAATAATGTTTATATAATTACCGGCAACATTTAACAATTGATCTGTAGTGTTATGTTCTAGCATTGAACGTGCATTCAATTATTAAATAGATTTTAGATATTAGTGCTCGTTGGTACTCTCGCATTTCCTGTTCGAATATCTTCGAGGTTTCATAACAAAGAAGTTTTTAAAAAATATTATTTAATAAGTGACACGAGCAATTAAATCGTGTATAGAGCAAACAATTAGTTCTGAATGTCTATTAACTATGTTCATACTTTTATCTGATTGTGCTGGTAGGATCTCTGCATTTTCGAATTTGAATATCTGGCTTTATTGGGATAACCCCCATGCAGTTTCAAAATGTTTATATATTTCACGGCAACATTTATCAATTTATCTTTAGTGTAATATACTAGTATTGAACGTGCATTCAATTATTAAATAGATTTTAGATATTAGTGCTCGTTGGTACTCTCGCATTTCCTGATCGAATGTCTTCGATGTTTCATAACCAAGAAGTTTAAAAAAATATTATTTAATAAATGACAAGAGCAATTAAATCGTGTATAGAGTAAATAATTAGGTCTAAATATCTATTAACTTTGTTCTTAATTTTATGTGATTGTGCTCGTTGGTTCTCTGCATTTTCGAATTTGAATATCTGGCTTGGTTCGGTAACTGCCATGCAGTATCAATCATGTTTATATAATTCACGGCAATATTTATCAATTTATATTTGGTGTAATTATGTACTATTAAATGTGGATTCACTTATTACATAAATTTAAGATATTAGCGCTCGTTGGTGCTATCGCAATTCCAGTTCGAAAGTCAACAAGATTTTATAACAACGAAGTTTTAAAAAATTAATATTTAATAAACGACAAGAGCAATTAAATCGTGTATAGAATAAAAAATTAGCTCTAAGCATCCTTTAACTATGTTCTTAATTTTATGTGATTGTGCTAGTTGGTTCTCTGTATTTTTGAATTTCAATGTCTGGCTTTGTTCGATAACCCCCATGCAGTTTCAAAATATTTATATAATTCAAGGCAACATTTATCAATTTATCTTTAGTGTAATATACTAGTATTGAACGTGCATTCAATTATTAAATAGATTTTAGATATTAGTGCTCGTTGGTACTCTCGCATTTCGTCTTCGAATCACGATGAGGTTTCATAACAACAAAGTTTTAAAAATTTATTTTTTTAAAAAATGACGAGAGCAATTAAATCGTGTATAGAGCAAACAATTAGTTCTGAATGTCTATTAACTATGTTCATAATTTAATGAGATTCTGCTCGTTGGTTCTCTGTATTTTCGAATTAGAATATCTGGCTTTATTCGATAACCCCCATGCAGTTTCAAAATGTTTATATGTTTCACGGCAACATTTATCAATTTATATTTAGTGTAATATACTAGTACTGAACGTGCATTCAATTATTAAATAGATTTTAGCTATTAGTGCTCGTTGGTACTCTCGCATTTCCTGTTCGAATGTCTTCGAGGTTTCAATACAAAGAAGTTTTAAAAAAATATTATTATATAAATGACAAGAGCAATTAAATCGTGTATAGAGCAAACAATTAGGTCTAAATATCTATTAACTATGTTCTTAATTTTATGTGATTGTGCTCGTTGGTTCTCTGCATTTTCGAATTTGAATATCTGGCTTGGTTCGGTAACTGCCATGCAGTATCAATAATGTTTATATAATTCACGGCAATATTTATCAATTTATATTTGGTGTAATAATGTACTATTAAATGTGGATTCAATTATTACATAAATTTAAGATAGTAGTGCTCGTTGGTGCTATCGCAATTCGAGTTGGAAAGTCAACAAGATTTTATAACAACGAAGTTTTAAAAAATTAATATTTAATAAAGGGCAAGAGCAATTAAATCGTGTATAGAGTAAAAAATTAGTTCTAATCATCCTTTAACTATGTTCTTAATTTTATGTGATTGTGCTCGTTGGTTCTGTGTATTTTTGAATTTCAATATATGGCTTGGTTAGATAACTCCCATGCAGTTTCAAAATGTTTATATAATTCACGGCAACAATTATCAATTTATCTTTACTCTAATATGCTAGTATTGATCGCGCATTCAAATTTTAAATATATTTTACATATTAGTGCTCGTTGGTACTCTCGCATTTCCTCTTCGAATCACGATGAGGTTTCATAACAACAAAGTTTTAAAAATTTATTTTTTAAAAAATGACAAGAGCAATTAAATCGTGTATAGAGTAAACAATTAGTTCTATATATTTATTAAATATGTTTTTAATTTTATGTGATTGTGCTCGTTGGTTCTCTGCATTTTCGAATTTGAATATCTCGCTTGATTTGATAACTGCCATGTAGTTTCAATAATGTTTATATAATTACCGGCAACATTTAACAATTGATCTTTAGTGTAATGTTCTAGCATTGAACGTGCATTCAATTATTAAATAGATTTTAGATATTAGTGCTCGTTGGTACTCTCGCATTTCGTCTTCGAATCACGATGAGGTTTCATAACAACAAAGTTTTAAAAATTTATTTTTTAAAAAATGACAAGAGCAATTAAATCGTGTATAGAGCAAACAATTATTACTGAATGTCTATTAACTATGTTCATAATTTTATGTGATTGTGCTCGTTGGTTCTCTGTATTTTCGAATTTGAATATCTGGCTTTATTCGATAACCCCCATGCAGTTTCAAAATGTTTATATTTCACGGCAACATTTATCAATTTATCTTTAGTGTAATATACTAGTATTGAACGTGCATTCAATTATTAAATAGATTTTAGCTATTAGTGCTCGTTGGTACTCTCGCATTTCCTGTTCGAATGTCTTCGAGGTTTCATAACCAAGAAGTTAAAAAAAATTATTTAATAAATGACAAGAGCAATTAAATTGTGTATAGAGTAAATAATTAGGTCTAAATATCTATTAACTTTGTTCTTAATTTTATGTGATTGTGCTCGTTGGTTCTCTGCATTTTCGAATTTGAATATCTGGCTTGGTTCGGTAACTGCCATGCAGTATCAATAATATTTATATAATTCACGGCAACATTTATCAATTTTTCTTTCATGTAATAAACTAGTATTGAATGTGCATTCAATAATTATATAGAATTTAGATATTGAAGCTCGTTGGTACTCTCCCATTTCCTGTTCGAAATTCGATGAGGTTTCATAAGAACGACGTTTAAAAAAATTATTATTTAATAAATGACAAGAGCAATTAAATAGTGTGTAGAGTAAAATATTAGTTCTAAACATCTATTAAGTATGTTTTTAATTTTATGTGATTGTGCTTGCTGGTTCTCTGTATTTTCGATTTTGAAAGAGTGGCTTGGTTCGATAAATCTGATGCAGTTTCAGCAATGTTTATATAATCCACGGCAACATTGATTAATTTATCTTCAGTATAGTAAACTAGTATATAATGTGTATTTAATATTTAATCTATTATAGATATATCGCACTCGTTGGTACTCTTGCATTATCTATTTGAATGTCGTACGTGTTTGCAAAACTACGAAGTTATAAAATGTAATATCTCATAAAAGAGAGGGGTAATTAAATCATGCATAGAGTAAAATAAGTGTTCAATATGTGTTTAAACTATCTCGTTAATTTTATGTGATTGTGCTCGTTGGTATTCTCTATATTCCAATTTTTTAATATGTTGCGGGTTGCGTCACGCCTGCTGCCATTTACTTTTATTATTTTAGACTGAAAATACGTGCGAATTCATTCCAAATTGTGGCAATTAATTGGCAATTAATTAGCAATAATTGATTAGATGGTTTCCGTTGAGATCTGGCTCGTATTTACCTGATGTGTGTGCTGGCTTGACGTTCAAAATTATGTTGCGGGTTGCGTCATGCCTGCTGCCATTTACTTTTATTATTTTAGACTGAAAGTACGTGCGAATTCATTCCAAATTGTGGCAATTAATTGGCAATTAATTAGCAATAAATGATTAGATGGGTTTCCGTTGAGCTCTGGCTCGAATTTAACTGATGTGTGTGCTGGCTTGACGTCAAGCTAGCACACACCCGTTTTCTCCACGAAAATCCGTGGCAATTAATTAAAAAATGTGGCAATTAATTGGCAATTAATTAGCAATAAATGATTAGACATGTTTCGTGTGGGTGTGCTGACTTGGCTGTTCCAGCTTGACGCACCTCCGGCGCACCGCGCCCCAGGCAGGACCGCCCAACACGAGAGGTGCGTCAAGCTGGAACAGCCAAGTCAGCACACCGACACGAAACATGTCAAATCATTTATTGCCAATTAATTGCCACAATTTTGAATTAATTGCCACGTATTTTCGTGGAGAAAACGGGTGTGTGCTAGCTTGACGTCAAGCCAGCATACACATAAGTTAAATTCGAGTCGGAGACAAACGGAAATACCCAAATCATTGATTACTAATTAATTGCCAATCAATTGCAAAAAATTGGAATCAATTATCACGTATTTTCGGTCGAAAATAATCAATGTCAATGTCAGCAGGCATGACGCAACACCGAACATAAAAAAAAATAATGGAATATAGAGACAACAAACGAGCACAATAAAATAAAACAAATATCTTAATTAAAAAACGCATGACTCTAATTTATTACTCAAAAAGAATGTAAATATGTTTTATGTTCAATTCTATCAATAAGTTTAAGTATTACGTGGTTAAGCGGAAGAGCGGAATTGATTGTCACGTAAATAACTTATTATTAATATTAATATTTTAGTTACGAATTGGATACAGTTTTCGCGCAATTTTCAGCACAGCGGTTCGAATAGGATGATCGTAACCTGACCTCCAGGGGCGTGTGACAGGGCTTATCTCTCGCTTCCTGAGGATGACATACTGAGAGCAGGTGATTCGCACGTATTGGGGTCCCAGCCTACGCAAAGTGTTGATAGAGAAAAGTTCGGAAGCGCCCGTGGGCCGCTGTGGCATTCTCCGCAGTTACAGTGTGCCGTACGATGTTTTAAAAAAAATATTACATAAATAGCAAAATCTATTAATTTGTCCATAAAATAAAAAAATAGTATCAAATATCTATAAACTCTATACTTAAATTTATTTCATTGTGCTCGTTTGTTCTCCGTATTTTTTAATTTGAGTTTTTGGCTTGGTTCGAACACTCTGATGCAGCTTTAACAATATTTATATAATACACGGCAACATTTATTAATTTATCTGTGGTGCAATAAATTAGTATTAAATGTGTATAATTTTCTTTAACAGATTCTAGTGATATGTGTTCGTTGGCACTCTCGCAATTCCTATTCGAACTTCGTACGTGGTTGCACAGATATGAAGTTTTTAAAATTTTTATATTTCATAAATAGCAGCAGCAATTAATTCGTGTATAGAGTAAACAATTAGTATTAAATATCGAAAAACTATGTTGTTGGTTCTATTTGATTGTGCTCGTTGGTTCCCTTTTCTTTTCGAATTTGAATATCTGGCTTGGTTCCATAACTCATATGCAGTTAAGCAATGTTGATACACGGACAAATTTACTAATTTATCTGTAGAAAAATAAACTTGAATGTGTTTTTATTTATTTAATAGATTTTGGTGTTTCGTGCATGATGGTACTCACGATTTCCTATTCGAGAGTCGTACGTGGTTGCATAAATACGTTTTAATAATTATTTATTTCATAAATAGCAGGAGCAATTAATTCGTGTATAGAGTAAAAAATCAGTATTAAATACCTATAAACTATGTTCTTAGTTTTATGTCTTTGTGCTTGTTGGTTCTCTGCATTTTCGAATATGAATATCGGGCTTGGTTCGATAAATCTGATGCAGTTTTAACAATTTTTATACAAATCAGGGCAACGTTTCGTTATTTATCTTTGTAGTAATAAACTATTATGAAATATGAATTTAAATATTGAATAGATTTTAGTCATTTACGCCCGTCGATACACTCGAATTTCCTATCCGAACATCGTAAGAGGTTGCATAACTACAAAGTTTCTAAACTCATTTATTTCACAAATGGCAGGAGCAATTATATCGCGTATAGAGTAGGGAAATTAGTATTAAATATCGACAAACTATGTAGTTGGTTCTAATTGAATGTGCTCCCTGGTTCTCTGTATTTTAGTATTTAAATATCGGCTTGGTTCGATTACTCTGATGCAGAATTAACAATATTTATATAAATCAGGACAACGTTTTCATCGTCGTTGTGATAAACTATTATGGAATATGTATTTAAATATTTAATAGATTTTAGTCATTTATGCTCCTTTGTTATCACGAAATTTCCTAGTCAAATGTCGTACGTGGTTGCATAACTACGAAGTTTAAAAAAAATGGTATGACCAAGAGCAATTAAATCGTGTATATAGTAAAAAATCAGTATTAAATATCTATAAACTATATTTTTGGTTTCATTTGATTGTACTCGTTGGTTCTCTGTATTATTGAATTTGAATATCTTTCTTGGTTCGATAATTATGATATAGTATCAACAATGTTTATATAGTACACGGCCACATTTTTTAATTTATCATTAGTGTAATAAACTAATATTGAAGGTGTATTTAATTATTTAATAGATTTTAGATATTCGTGCTCGTTGGTACTCACGATTTGCTATTCGAGTGTTGTACGTGGTTGCATAACGACAAAGTTTTTAAAACTATATATATAATAAATTGCAGATGCAATTAATTCGTGTATACAATAAAAATTTAGTATCAAATATCTATAAACTATGTTCTTAATTTAATTTTATTGTGCCCGTTGATTCTCTATATTTTCAAATTTGAATATCTGGCTTGGGCCGATAAATCTGATGCAGATTTAACTATATATATATATATATATATATATATATATATATATATATATATATATATATATATTATTAAATAGATTTTAGATATTCCAGCTTGTTGGCACTCTCGCATTCCCTATTCAAAAGTCGCACGTGGTTGCATAACTACGAAGTTTTAAAAAAATATTATTTTATAAATGACAAGAGCCATTAAATCGTGCATAGAGTAGAAAATTAGAATTAAATATCTATAAACGATGTTCTTAGTTTGATGTGGTTGTGCTCGTTGGTTCTCTGTATTTTCGAATTTGAATATCTGGCTTGGTTCGATAATTATGATGCAGATTCAACAATGTTTATATAATACACAGCAAAAATTATTAATTTATCTTTAGTGTAATAAACTCGTATTGAATGTGTATTTAATTATTTAATAGATTTTAGATATTCGTGTTCGTTGGTACTCTCGAATTTCCTATTCGAATGTTGTACGTGGTTGCATAACGACCAAGTTTTAAAAATTATTTATTTCGTAATGGCAAGAGCAATTAAATCGTGCATAGAGTAAACAATTAGTATTAAATATCTATAAGCTCAGTTTTTGCTTTAATTTGATTGTGCTCGTTGGTTCTCTGTAATTTCGAATTTGAATATCTGGCTTGGTTCGATAATTATGATGCAGTTTTAACAATGTTTATGTAATACAGGCAAAAATTATTCATTTATCCTTAGTGTAATAAAGTAGTATTGAATGTGTATTTCATTATTTAATAGATTTTAGACGTACTCATTGGTACTCTCGCATTTCCTATTCGAAATTCGCACGTGATTGCATTACTACGAAGTTTTAAAAAATTATTATTTCATAAATTGTAAGAGCAATTGAATCGTTATCGAGTAGAAAATTAGTTTTAAATATCAATAAACGATGTCCTTAGTTTTATGTGATTGTGCTTGTTGGTTCTCTGTATTTTTAAATTTAAATATCTGGCTTGGTTCGATAACTTCCATGTAGTTTTAACATTGTTTATATAATACACAGCAACATTTATTAATTTATCATTAGTGTAATAATCTAGTATAGACTGTGCATGTAATTATTTCATAGATTTTAGTGATTTGTGCTCGTTGGTACTCGGGAATTTCCTATTCGAATATTGTACGTGGTTGCATAACGACAATGTTTTTAAAATTATTAATATCATAAATGGCAGTAGCAATTAATTCGTGTATACAATAAAAATTTAGTATGAAATATATAGAAACTATGTTCTCGGTTTAATTTGATTGTGCTCGTTGATTCTCTGTTTGGTATTGCGTCATCCCTGCTGGCATTGGCATTGATTATTTTCGACCGAGAATACGTGATAATTGATTCCAATTTGTGGCAATTAATTGGCAATTCATTAGCAATAAATGATTTGATTTCCGATTATCTCCGACTCGAATTTAACGTATGTGTGTGCTGGCTTGACGTCAAGCTAGCACACACCCGTTTTCTCCACGAAAACACGTGGCAATTAATTCAAAATTGTAGCAATTAATTCAAAATTGTGGCAATTAATTGGCAATTAATTAGCAATAAATGCTTTGACATGTTTCGTGTCGGTGTGCTGACTTGGCTGTTCCAGCTTGACGCACCTCAACAAGAGTGCAAATAGACGATGCATGACACTTTGGCATTCAGCTATGTCGAATTCCGTCGCTGTCTGGAGGACAATTCTAGCGGCCGGTTGCTCTGATCGGTAGTTTTCCGTGGTTTTCTTCTGATCAACACCAGGCGAATGTCGGAGCAGTACCCTACGAAATGGGCCACGGACCGCGCGCGATATGTCCTTCCTCTTCCCGGTTCTATCCTCTCCTCTTACACACACACATTAACATGTACTACACTATCACATATTCTGGGAACCTGTCGGGAGCTTAGAGATTGTCCCGGCTGCGGCGGTGCCCTGCTGATGGGAGAGTCCTGGTTACCACTAGCCGACTGTAGTTCGGCGCCGGATCTCGCCATCCACGGGGAAGATCACCATTTCGCGAGAAAAGAATATGCACTACACTAACGGGACTAATGACGAAAGCAGTTTACGCGCCCGGAAGTACGAAAAATCAATCAATCAACACTTTGCTAGAGTCCGACGCTCTGAGAGCTAAACATATTTTTTTCCAAATGGACTACTTTAATTTCACATTAAAGTAATACGTGAAGAGTGAGGAAATGTTGCCAACATTTAATACGAAGTTGAACATCCGCGTGAAAACCACATCCCTTTGTAGAAACAGCTAGTAAGATAAATTTCCAACACGCATTCCTACTCCCATAAAATTAAATCCAGCTCGAACACTAGTTTACTTGTAGTTTCCCTTCGCAATGGATGGATCGAAGTTCACGACAGGTGACAACCGAATCTGACAATCACCATACACCGGGTTGGTAGAAATGTATTCATTACGCGCGCACGTTCTTGAAACCCGGACTATCTAAACCCACTCCTTTGCCAGCATTAGCTGAATTGAGATTACATGACAGGAATGAGTGTTGTAGACAAAATCTGATAACCGGAAATGTTCGCCCTCGTGTAATAGAAACTTTTTTGTATCGAGAAGCGAACAAATTCGATATGAAATTCTTTTGTGAAAATCAAACTCTTCAGCTCCGCTCGCAACAAGCGAAGCGTGGGATCAAGAAAACCTGCGAGGATAAAAATAGCAATAAAAAGATGCGCAAGTTTTCTTGTATAGAGATGCATACTAACCCCATTATTGTTGTTCAGTCTGGTGGTTGAATATTCCAGAAACAGCCGCGTTCCTCTCTGCAATCGTTCCCTCACGCCTGATCTGAAGGAGGGGCCAGCAGTGCTCGCGCCCGGCCGTGCAGTTTGCGCCGCAGTAGCGCGGCGCTACGGTGGCACGTGGAAACTCTAGCGACATTCACACAGCTCAGTGATAATGCGCCCGTCACACGTGCACCTGCTATTGGTTGCCGACCGCCAAAAGGTCCGCAAGCTGGTGGTCACGCCAATTGTTGGATGTCTTGATATCACGCTACTATTCTCGGGACGACTATTCTCTTAAACGACGCCTAACCAGAATCCGTCGACTCAAATGGTGCTCAAAATAAGGGCAAAGAGCGTAAAGCGTAGGTATAACTTTTGCTTAAAAATGTGTTTATAAGAAAAATTCTTATTGGAAACCTGATTTTAGTAGACACCAAGCCAAAATAATATATTAGAAACTAAAATAGAAACTGCACCAAAACATTCCCTCTTCCTTCGATTCTGTTTCTATCTACTCGTGACACAGGCACACACAGGTACACAGGCGAACACAAGTTGGCAGACTCCAAGATATTAAACACGTTTTTATAGACTCCAAGATATTAAACTACGTATTTCCATGCGCTCAATCCGAATCTGAAGCAAAAATTGCCATTCTCCCCAGTTGTTTTTAAATCGAAAAAATGGTGGGACGAGAGCGCGGAAGGCGTTTGCGAGAGACGGGCGAGGGAGGCGCCCGTGTGAGGAGGGCGCGGAAGGCGTTCGAGGATGACGGACGCGGGAGGCGTCCGTGGGAGGAGGGCCAGGGACCGCAAACGCATTGAATACCGGTAAAATACCCGTATTTTTTCATACTGTTTTGGGCCAATGCTTTCTAAAACCTAAGGATTGGAAATGCCTTTCTTTTTATACAACTGTGTTAATAATAGAAATAAAGTGTACGTACCTTTACCTCTAAGCAGTAAATGACTCATTTGATATCATGGAAATAACAATAAAACAAGCACTGCGAGGTGTCCTTTGAACTATCATACTTATAACATTTATAAACAATATTTGTAGTTTTTCTGCCCATGTTTTCCTTGAAAACACGCAAAAAAACTACTAAACTCATGACAAAGTACTGATCGTTCACTAGGAATAAGAATAACTTTAGTTGGTATTTAGACTTCAAAATAGTCGGAAGCCACCAGAATCTCGCGCTTTAACCCTTCAACATGGGATGCCGTCCATAGACGTACCGGGGCTTTTAACTTCTACCCGCGGGATGCCATCTGAAGACGTCATGACGCACCTTTTCCGCGTGAGGGATGACGTCCTGAGACAGCGTGGCCGTTTCTCTCCTCGGCGAGCGGGCCGAGCGAATGCAACAGCATTCCTAAAGGTTTTGGCGAAGGAAGTTTCCCTTCATGTAGCGGGCCCGCCAGGGCAGCTGTTCTAATGCTGCGGCGGAAGTGTTTTAGAGCGAAAGAGGAAAATTTTCTAGCACCGGGCGCTTTGCACATGAGTGAGGAACTCATTTACCAAAAACTACTCTCTACGTCAAGGTACTGACCGGAGAAATCATAGAAGACTATCGTTCAGGAAACCCGACCTCTAGAATTCTTTCCCAGTCAACGGCAGAACTCCACCTAGCTAGAATATGTGTCGAAAATCCGCCACCCTCGGGACTCAAACCCTGGGACTTCCCGGTCAGAAACTCTGCCGTGTAAATAGTTGTTTCCTCTGAGTCATCTCAGAGGAAAAAATTACAATTAATTTCCCCCAAATACCTGTATGATTCTACTAAAAATACCGGTATTCTCTCATTAAAATACCGGTGTTTTTATAAGAAAATATATTCGAAAAATATATGAAAAGGTATTTTGAATAAAGGTACAATAGAGGTAAAGGTATTTCTATACCGGTATAAATAAGTTTACCGCTATTATTTCGGTATTCGGTCCCTGAGAAGGGCTCGGAAGGTGTTCGAGGGAGAGGAGCGAGGGAGGCATCCGTGGGTTGAGACATGGAAGGCGATCAAGGGAGCGGGGCGGTGGAGGCGACCGTAGGAGGAATGCACGGAAGACTTTCGATAGAGACGGGCGAGGGAGGTGTCCGTGGAAGGAGAGCGCGGAAGGCGCTCAAGGGAGACAGGCGGGGTAGGCGTCCGTGGGAGGAGTGCACGGAAGACTTTCGATAGAGACGGGCGAGGGAGGTGTCCGTGGGATGAGGGCGCGGAAGCCATTCGATTGAGACGGGCGAGTTAGGCGTCCGTGGGAGGATGACAAGGAAGGTGTTCGAAGGAGATGGGCGAGGGAGACGGGCGTGGGAGATGGGCGTGGAAGGCGTTCGAGAGAAACGGGCGAGGGAGGTGTCCGTGGGAGAATGGCAAGGAAGGCGTTCGAGGGAGATGGGCGAGGAAGACGGTTGTGGGAGATGGGCGTGGAAGGCGTTCGAGAGAAACGAGCGAGGGAGGCGTCCGTGAGATGAGGGCGCGGAAGCCATTCGATTGAGACGGGCGAGTTAGGCGTCCGTGGGAGGATGACAAGGAAGGTGTTCGAAGGAGATGGGCGAGGGAGACGGGCGTGGGAGATGGGCGTGGAAGGCGTTCGAGAGAAACGGGCGAGGGAGGTGTCCGTGGGAGAATGGCAAGGAAGGCGTTCGAGGGAGATGGGCGAGGGAGACGGTTGTGGGAGATGGGCGTGGAAGGCGTTCGAGAGAAACGAGCGAGGGAGGCGTCCGTGAGATGAGGGCGCGGAAGCCATTCGATTGAGACGGGCGAGTTAGGCGTCCGTGGGAGGATGACAAGGAAGGTGTTCGAAGGAGATGGGCGAGGGAGACGGGCGTGGGAAATGGGCGTGGAAGGCGTTCGAGAGAAACGGGCGAGGGAGGTGTCCGTGGGAGGATGGCAAGGAAGGCGTTCGAAGGAGATGGGCGAGGGAGACGGTTGTGGGAGATGGGCGTGGAAGGCGTTCGAGAGAAACGGGCGAGGGAGGCGTCCTTGGGATGAGGGCGCGGAAGCCATTCGAGTGAGACGGGCGAGTTAGGCGTCCGTGGGAGGATGACAAGGAAGGTGTTCGAAGGAGATGGGCGAGGGAGACGGGCGTGGGAAATGGGCGTGGAAGGCGTTCGAGAGAAACGGGCGAGGGAGGTGTCCGTGGGAGGATGGCAAGGAAGGCGTTCGAAGGAGATGGGCGAGGGAGACGGTTGTGGGAGATGGGCGTGGAAGGCGTTCGAGAGAAACGGGCGAGGGAGGCGTCCTTGGAATGAGGGCGCGGAAGCCATTCGATTGAGGCGGGCGAGGTAGGCGTCCGTTGTCGGATGGCAAGGAGGGCGTTCGAGGGAGATGGGCGAGGGAGACGGGCGTGGGAGATGGGCGTGGAAGGCGTTCGAGATAAACGGGCGAGGGAGGCGTCTGTGGGAGGATGACAAGGAAGGCGTTCGAGCGAGATGGGCGAGAGAGTCCGGCGTGGGAGTTAGGCGTGGAAGGCGTTCGAGAGAAACGAGCAAGGGAGTCGTGCGTGTGATGAGGGCGCGGAAGGCATTCGATTGAGACGAGTCAGGGAGGCGTCCATGGGAGGATGACAAGGAAGGCGTTCGAGGGAGTCGTCCGTGTGAGGAGGGCGCAGAAGTCTTTCCATTGACACGGGTGAGGGAGGCGTGCGTGGGAGGAGGGCGTGGAAGGCGTTCGAGTGGGACGAGCGAGGGAGGCATCCATGGGAGAAAGGTGGGAAAGGCGTTCGAGGGAGACGGGCGATGCAGCAACGCCTTGCCCACCGTCCTCCCACGGACGCCTCCCGCGTCCGTCATCCTCGAACGCCTTCCGTGCCCTTCTCACAGGGACGCTTCTTTCGGCCGTCTCCCGCGAACGCCTTCCGCGCCCTCGTGCTTCGGCGCCCGACACAATTCGTGGGTACACCAACCTGACATGATTACATAAGAAACGGAAGCGATGACTTCCTCTCCGTATGCAGAAAGTGGACTTGCTAGAAACGTCTAGAACACTCGACGGAAACAGGATGTGATGACACATAGGAAACTTGATGTATGTCATCATGACTTTAACGGTATACTCCACGTGTTATTTTTATTTAAATCAACCACTTCAGAATGTTGTGTGCGTGCAGATGTCCCATTGTGATCTTCTGTTTGTTGCACTGTGGAGTTTGTTTGATAATATTGTCCTCCCTCTAAACATTCTCGCATTCTAAACACGCGAGAGTGGGAAGCGGAGCGTTTGTGGGGCGAGGATGATAGCATCCCAACCGTCGACGCGGCCACCAACACCGACGGAGTGCGAACCTGGAACGAGGACACCATGTGTACCAATGTCATCACCACCACCGCCAACAATTCTTTTTCCTTCGAACAACCACCGCCGCCGTCCATCGACCCACCAACGGCATCCACGCTGATGGACACTTCGTCTTCTTTTTCATACGTACCGCCGTCGACTCCACCGCTTCTCTACTTCTATAACTGCGAAAGGAAAATGACGAAGACGACCGCAATCGCTGACATCCAAGGCTTCTGGAGAGACAGACAGTTCGTTAAAAACGCTGACTGGGCGACGAATACCGAGCAACATTCATAATACATCAATGTATAAAATTCCAATGTTCACATTTCAACCGCCCTGTGAAATCGAAGAACTGAACGCGTGTAATCGACGCTCCGCAAGTTGGTTCAAAGCCACCACCGTACGCCGTGACACTGTGGAAACATTCCGTTCAGCTGTAGGCACGAAGCGATTCGCAGAGCTATGGACGGAATTGAAAAAAGATTTGTGAAAGGAAGAACGAAGTCAGATTGGTTACGAGTGTGCGTGCATTGCTATGTGGCCAACATAAAAGTGTTTAAATGTCCACCGCTCCACACGTGTGTAAAGATCTACAGTGAACTCCATAAAACAGATGTGACGTGGTGTCTTGTCTTATCGTTGCTCGAGGGAAAAGGTACACTCCAAGTTCTGGCTTTAATGCATTGGCTCGCCTCCTATCGACCAGAATTAATTGACATCGAAGCAAATCCCGTACGAAATACGACTGGCGCGATGGCACTTCCTCTCTGAACGTTTCCGTTCCCCGACCGCATCCGTTTCATAAGTCCGTCAAACTCAGGATGTGATGACATCCTTGACACATTTCCGTTTTTCACTTCCTATTCTCACTCCACATCGCATATAAGACACAACACCTTTTATTTGCCAATCATAGCCATCGAAGCGTGGAGCGCACCAGGAAAAGCAACGGCAACAAGGGAAACTTGAGTCGCAGCGAAGAACTCGAACTTCTCGTCAAATTAGCTGAAAGAGAGCAGCTCCAAAGCATCAACGAAGCCATCACTCAATACTATACATGACGTCCGCGCTCTTTAAAAACACTCGTCAACGAGAGTCTTCAACATTTGCCCATCGCGTTTCTCTGCCATTCCTCGGCAGCGTGAGAGGTGGGTGCGGTCTTCAGGCGTCTATCCGAGAACGTTCAAAAACTCCACTGCATTCTCGAACTTACGCCCTGTCTGAAATATTACGAAATCGGGCGGACGCACATCGACGGACCGCCGCCGACCAAGCGGGACTGCACGGCTTGTCGACGCGGGATGAAAGAAAGTGTTTAATATAGCATCAGCAACATCATGGATTTTGTGGACTGTATGATGATAGTCGGAAGTATCATTCAAGTGCTCCTGGTGACCGCCGCTATCGTGTGCTTTCTTTTGTGAACTATTTTTTAATATTATTTCTGTGACGATTGAATTTTTTTCATTCCGCCATGCATTCGAGCACAGATGCCCAGAGAAACAGAGCACCCATCTGCCATTATGATCACATTCTTTTTTGGGCTAAAACAATATGTAATCACGTATTTTGTAAAGATTGTATTGATATGTGGCTGAAAAAGAAAATGAGGTGGAAGAAGAGCAAACATGTCCGATGTGTCGTTTCGTCTTAGTGTCCAACTCCACGTCATCAAACGTGAGGGAGGAGGAGGAGGAAGGGGAGATAAGGGGTGGAGAAGATTATGAAGATTATTTTATAGGCGTGTTATCAATTCGCTCGTCATTTAGTCATATTGTGCGAAGCGTGGGACGGCGATTAAAAGATGCGCTGCGACTTCGCAACCCGTCCTATAGGCCGCTCGTCGATTTGCAGAGGCGATTAGGACTATAAATGACTGTGCGTCATGTTGAAGATTTTGACGTGCAACAACTCGGCGGTCTAGACATTCTCGTGGTGGGGCTGGAAACTCCCAATCTTAGGTGGTAGTAAGATGCGGTGGTGGTGGTGGTGGGGAGGTTACATAATGCTGTGGATTGGGGAGAGTCTCTCTCTCGCTATAAGAGACTCTGTGGTAGCAAATGTGACAGTACGATGGTAACCATTGATTCAATCGTGTGACTTTGATCCACTCATTTGTAACACCGAGTATTCCCCAGAAGACCTTGCTCCAGCTATGTGACAACGATACTTCCAGGAAAGAGGAGTAAGTGTACGACGATGTACGAGTAGGCGAGGAAGCAACTTTCAGGAAAACAGAATATCGCCACGGCGGGCAAGATGTTGCCACCAAGGCGTATGTGGGCTTGCAAGTCAGTATTAGGCGAAAAACATGCAAGCGAACGATGATGCGCGCGCAGATGTAGAAGACTTGATTTACAAACAGGGAAAGTATTTGGGCCAATGCCAAAACAGCGGACCCTTCAATGTTAATCTTTTGCGAATTTCAAACATCGGTCACCCCACGGAGTCACGTCACGCTACCTCCAAAGTGTACGTCGATCGGCACGTGATCGACATTGAAAAGAAACTCGATAAAATTCCGACTCTCCGACTCAGCAACCTCAACGTGCAGAAGACGCGCATCGTGAACCTGGCTGCGCCCATCCACATAGACGACGCTGCCACAAAACGCTACGTCGATGACATGCTTCAACATCAACGGGATTTCATCCACCCTTCAACGCACCGGCGAAAGCGGTGAAGACTACCACTTTCAAGGAAAACGACTCGCAGACGTTGCCGACCCCGTCGACGAAAACGATGGTGTGAATCTCAAAACACTACGACGACTTCTTCTCGACAATAACTAGAGAGAAAAAAGAACTTCCGGCTCTCTTGTTTTCCTCCCAGTGAAGCGGAAACTACTAACGAACATTTTAAATGCGGAAAACTGCACAACCTGTAATATCAAGAAGAAAGAAAGGAAAAAAAACAGTGGTCCTGAAAGCACGAGGAAGTTTAGTGGTAGCGCACACTTCGCACTCGATTGTCGTTCCGTTCGCATCATCATCATGGTAAGAGATATCGACTTCAACGTCGGCGACACTTTTGGTGACACACCGCTCCATCTTGCTGCTCGAGCGGGTCATTTCAGTACCGTAGTGCTCCTTCTGACCTGGTGTGGGCGTGGACGTTTCCATTAGGAACAATGACGGACGGACTGCAGAAGAAGTGACGCGAGATGAACGCATCAAATCGCTATTGGCTACCGTCAGACAAATTAGACAAAGATGTGATATCATGCAAAATAGACAAAGATGAAGATTTTGTGTTATTCGCGTTCTCTCGCTCAGATGTGTATGTACATTTTTAATAAAAGATTATTGTATATTTTAAATTTAAAATAAGTCTTGTTTACATGCAAATTTCTCTCTCGTCTTCTCATTCACCTTACGTCACCGCCAGGCAGGGCGTCCACCCCAATCCTCCTCCTCCCCTAGTCGCCCAGTCTTTTTTTCAGGGGTTGGTAGACAGGCAGGGAACACCACAGCGGCTGAGTGTGACGACACAAGGTCGCGGCCTTCTCGCGGTCTTGCGCTGTGACGACCCACCTTGTGACGTCACAGCCGCTGGGGCCGACACCGGATGTCAACATCCGGTGTCAACAAACCACAACTTCAGGTTTACACCGGATGTTGTGATGCAGAACCGGCCTTTTTCTCTACTACTGATATTAACTTGCGCATTAAATTTAATTAACTGAACTATATTAAGCTATGTTTAATGATAAACGTTACACTAAGTTTCAAGTAGAATACATTATTCTACGTTATATTCAATGACATTTTTGACAGTGTATTTCTTAACTCTTGCGCTGTTCCCTGCATGTACGAGGCGTACTTAAAAGACATTCCACACGGTGTCTCTAACGCGAATCCCACGTGGGGTGTGCCCCGCAGGTTTCATCGTGGTCGCGGCGTGTGTGATGACGTTCGAGGCCCGCGACAGTGCGGCCAAAGTCACTCCCGCGCGCTTCAAGCTGAACAACAACCACGGCAGCGGGGGCGGCAGCGCGGCGCACAGCCGCAAGGCGAGCCCGGTGCCCGGCGGGGCCGTGGCAGCCGGCGCGCATTCCGCCGTCGCGCGCTCCGACAGCCGGCGCTCAGCGGGCTGCCAGACGCGCTTCCCGGCGGAGGCGCACCCCGCGCTCTTCCGCACGCCCAGCGGCGGTCCCGCCGCGCCCTCGCCCGCAGGTGAGCCCGCGCGCCCTGCGCTGCTCCGGTGGAGGGATGCCCTGCGCGGCGATGGTGGAACGGCTAGCGTATCGGGCTGTTACACCCAAATCGCGGCTTCACACCCGATCGAAGCCGTGGATTTTTAAGGGCGAAAAAATCCTTCGTACGCCTTCCTTCGGAGGGGAAGTAAAGATGGCTGTCCCATGTTAGTAGATTTACTGCATGTAAAAGATCAAGTCTAAATAAAGCCTCTAAGCCAAATTCAAATTGCCTGTTTCTTCGCCCAAGTAATACCTTCTTTCTCCCATGGTTGGTCAAAGGAGCGTAGCGAAATGTGCGTGGTCGGACGGAAGAGCAGGACTCATGGCCTGAGTCTCGCTACATTAAATCAGGCATTCATTCATACGCCCGCAATGTTATAAGGCGGCTCTATACATTCGTTATTCGGCGAATAGCGAGCAACCGCTCACCGAATCCCGAGTGGTGTGGGAGCGAATATTCGCCGAACACACCAGCTGTTCGGGGTTGGGCGACCGCTAGCACGGAGAATGCCGAATGTGTGGAGCCGTCTTATAGACGGATTTTCTTAAAGGTGGCTCCACATATTCGGCATTCGTCGAGCAGCGAGCTACTGCTCGTCCAATTCCGAACAGCTGATGTGTTCGGCAAATGTTCGTTCCCTTTGATGTGTCCTAACGACCGACACGCGGTGGGTAGGGCGAGCACCGAATGTTCGTGACTCGGCAAATAGCAAGCATTTTATTCACACTACTCGGATTTCGGCGAGTGATCGCTCGCTGTTCGCCGAACAACGAATGTGTGGAGCCGCCTTAAGAATGAGCCAAAATGACAGTTCGCTAAACAAGTGAACATCACATGTAATTCAGAGAAGTATCCCTCCGCCGCGACAGCTGTTCAGCCACGCGTTTTCGTACAGTGTTTATGGCTTCTGTGAAAACATCTCAATGCAGAAGATTAAGTTTTCCTTAGGTATATGCACGTAATTACGTAAGAGAAAAATGTTTTAACAGGCTCTCACAATCAGTGAAAGAAAACTGTCACGAATGTAAATAGAAAGCTCTTAATCACAGCTCGCCACACAACAGTACAATAGCCGGAAACACGTGCACCAGTACGCATCTTACATTCAAGTATCGGTTTTAAAATAAACATTATACTTATAACACAAAAGTAAATTCAATATAATATTTATAGAAAAAATAATTTTTACAGAAGCACATAACACTGCACTTCATAATTTTAATTATTTCTCGAAACGTACTATATTTTCGTCGGAGTAGGACATCACAAAAGGAAGCGTCGAAGCCATTTACAAGATAGCCAACTGCAAAAGAACGAATCCAGGAAGGGAACCTAATGTGCTCAAGAACACAACAACCACAGAAACTTCAGTTATGTTGCCAGCACTAGCTGTCACTATGACTCATTCTTAGGAAAATCCTTCTTTAAATTTTCAAAGATTTTATTCATGTGTTCGGCATTACTGCCTATCAGGGGTATTTGTGACATACCAAAAATGACGGACATTTTATTTAGGCAAATAAAGGTCAAAATGTAGATATTGCAAAAGACGTGGGTTTCTATGATGCACATAGGAAGATGACACCGTAGCAACGCGAAACAACGAGTTCGTTTGGAAACAGGCGCAAGGTACACCATAGTAACGCGAAAAAACAATAGAGAGAAAAACGCAGCGAGCTTTGAAGGGTGGACCAGATTGGGAATTAGGGCATTCCGACTTGTGTGGTGATGGTGAGCGGATCGCTTGTGCGGTTTTCTTGAGGTTAATTATCAAATCGGGACTTCTGATATTTCGTGAGAGTGAACATTGAACTTGAACGTAGAATATTTCCGCATTAGATGAGCAACGGGAACTTGTAAAATTTATGTGTTGTACCATTGCAAACTCGGACTTGTAATATTTTGATGAGTGGACTGGAAAGTGAACTTAGAATATTTTCGCGGTAGAGTTACAAGATTTGACTTAGAAATTTTATCAGTGAATTGTGAATTGCCAGGTTAGGTGATGGAAATTAATACTAGAAAAATATTATTCTGACTTGGAAAAACTAATCAGTGAACGGTGCCTACCTAAGGCGCAAGACGAAGAGTTTAGGCAGTTGTTGCGAAGTGGTCGGAGGAAGTTTCGACTTGGTCGCTGATCATCGTGGACTTCAACATGAAGGGAGATAGGTCAACCCTACGTAGCGACATCGAGCGACGTGCACGCGAAAAGGCAAGAAAGGATAAAAGGTTCTATAACGCTGTTATTGCAATAACGAGAAAAACGGCCATGACCTAACGATAAATTGTAATGATCAATGATAGTCTGATAACTTTGGCATGCCTAATAAATTATAATTCATGATTTGAAAAAAGTTGATTCTCTTTTGCCATTACGTGCAATCCTAGAGTAGACATTTTAGAATTATTTTCAGATTCCTCGCCACTCCGTATGGATGGCAGATAGAGTAATTGGTTACGGAGTAAGTAGCAACAATAATTTCATAAGAACCCTCCGACCGAGCTAGCGGGATTTACATTTATTTGTAATATATCCGAAGACAGTAATCGATAATCAGGAACTCAAGTGTAACCTTTTCCTGGCGCCAAAATTATTTTTTAAATTCGGAAATTGGTTTACATTTATTAGTATTTAATAACGTTTCAGCATTAATAAATTCATTTGATTCACGTTTAGGCTCGACCATTCCTAATTACGAGGATTGGGGGATCAATCATGACATCTATTGTTTTGTAAGAATACAAGCACGCGTGGAAAATGTTACGTATGCACATAAAATGGCAAGGTGTAAACGAAGTGCATGAACGTTTAACGATACGCCAAAATTGTAGTTCTCATATTTATTAAGTTATTTGAACTGACAGTACTGGTTTCATGGTCCAAAGCATTTTTGCATATACAAGCTCACAACACAATCCAAATCCAACAATCACACCAACAATCCAAAATCATTACATACCCTTTTCAAAGCCCAGTTAGGGGGATGCTCGATTACCGCACGAGCCACATCTGTCCACACACAGCTCGTCTCGTACGTTGTTGATCACTGGTTTTTACGCGTCCTCACAGAAATTCATCTGCGCACCTCGCGACGGTCCGGTAAGGAAGGGGATTACTCCAAACAGCTTCCATCAATTCCCATTGACATTCTAGAGCATTTATCCCATGGAAAACATGTCTTACAGTTTGCGCGCTGCTCAAAAGATGCTACTTTCATGTCGCACGGCGGTAGTCGGACAACTGGTTTTGCGTTGCACTCTGTGCTAATAGAAACACTCACAGAGCCTTCTACTGATGTGACCACACCCAACTGCGGCATTTCTTTCACACTATAAATGAAAATGTGCTATTCAATAATATTTCTTTAAAAAAGTAGATGCCTTGAATTCTGCCCCATCCCACATATCATTGACATGGGACAATTCTTCATATTGTGGCGTCGTGCAGCGAGCCGGGCTCGGAGAAACCGTTACACCCCCACGCTTAAGCCGGATGCGGGTTGGGGGAGGTTGGCACGCGCTGGGCCGAGGACGCGCTGAATAGGCCGAGGGGATGGGGCAGGGAAGCACCGCTCGAAAATAACTATAGAGAAAGATTAAAGTGCAAGGCAGGGACGATGTCGCAAGAACCTAGAGGAAGCTGGCCGCCGAGCCTACGTAACGCCCTCCGGCATCGGAGAGCCGAGGAGAGGGGCGAGCCCGCAGGGTACTTAAGGCGGCACTAACGGAACCCACACGAGATATGTAGAGGGTCGAAAGACTGAGTAATATCTCCGGTGCTATCCTAACACGCGGCCTTCCAGGCGAAGACCGGCTTGGCGTCAGGCCATGTGATAACGGTGGTTGAGGGACTCAGTGTCTGACAGCTTCGCAACACGCTTTGCTTGCCTGTTTTAGAGCAGTGGTCCTGGGCTAGGCCTGGGGACTGTCGCGGGGTTTCGCGGCCAAGGGAATAGAAAGGTTGCCAGAGATTGTTTTCGTTTAGTAAATTCAACTTGTAAATTATTGTGTAAATATATGTATGTTTTTATTTAGAATCAGTCGTCTGTTATTAATTCCCAGTACGTCACAATATTCATAATTGAAGATACTTAGGAATTGCTAGTTGTTTCTTTTCTTTCTTTTTTATTTAACCAAATTTTTGGAGCATTTTGAAATGATTTAGATTTTCTTGATGGCGGGGGTTTTAAATAATCTTTTGGATAGCGTGATCTGATTCTTTTAGGGTTTTGGTACATTTTTACTACTGTAAATAGGGCGTCACAGAGAGTATTTTTAAGGAATTCAAAGAATGATTGGGATATTCTTGTAATCTGTAAATGTAACACATTAAACTAATGTTAATTGAATGCACTTTTTTGCATTTTTTGTCAATCTACATTTTACTACAATGCCATTTTTGCGTGAAAAAGGTGGACACAAATTCAGTAGATATTAATGTAATAGCACAATATTGTGTAAAAAATCATTGTGTTTCGATTCAAAAATTTTGAGGAAAAAATCACTTTTGGGAAAAGATAGTTTAAAGTTTTTACAGGGCAAGGAAAATCATGGCAAAGTGTTCAAATTCATGTCATAGTGGTCTCTCATTGTCGTCGCGTCCTTGCGCGCAGTCATTGTTGGAGCACGCTGGAGCATGAACTTGCTAGTTTTAGTGCTAAACGATTATGTTGCTAAATTGTGTTACTAGAACGCTCCAAAGCAACAACAGCTGGTATATGAGCATTTTTTTCTAGAAGAACAAGCAAAACCCTTAGAACTTAGCTGCATATGCCCCACCAACTTCGGTGCGGACCAACCACCGCTTGCTTTAAACCACCCTCTCCGTCCGACTTAACCATCGACATGTAGCAGCTAAGCACGGTTTTAGAGCAAGATTCGAACCGACCGAAGTCATTAATATATCGTGGCCAGGAGTACAATGCTCTTGCGGTCTCGGATAAATCGACATCTAGCATTGAGGATCGCCAAAACTTGCTTATATGTTTCATGAAGGTTGTCTCCGTAATTCAATGTTTTCATAACGCAAGTTCGCCCCACTAAAGAGCACTGAAAACATTAAAAATTAAGACGTTGCTTTTAATTAACACAGGGAGTAAGAGGTTAAACGTCATTATATCCCGTTTGAAAAGCCGTAATGAAAAAAATCATTACTACGAGTACACACATACAAACCCGACGAAAATCAAATATCTAATATTTTTATCTACATGGCTTACAACCTCTCCTTAAAACAAAAAGTGATTTCGAGATCACGAGCTGGCAGGAGAGGGGAATACGGTCATCCAATCGCTTCGTTACAATTTAAATGTTTGGTATTGAAGTTCGCGAGGGAATGACGGTGTCCCCCTCTCTTTTCAGCTCGTGACCGCGAAAGGACTTCGAGTTTTAGTCGAAGTATACTTGTTACAAAAAACACAATCTGGGGGAGAATTCTATTGGCCAGCTGCTCAGATCAGTAGTTTTCCGTTGTATCTCCGACCTGGTGAATGCTAGACGAGATCTTTAACACACGGACTTTGATGCATGATCTTTCCTTTATCATCCCTGTCCTATCCTCTCCCCACCATCACACACACACACATGTATTTACACTTACTACACAACCACACGTGACGAGAGACCAGTCGGGAGCTCATAGCTTGTCACGGTTGAGGCAGAGCCCCACCGTCAGAAATACCTGGAGGAGAACAGCCCGCATGCCGATATTCCGGGAGAGATGACTCAGTGCATCCACCAATGTCACTGCAGTGCCTCTGACCGGAAAGTCCTAGGTTCGAGTCCCGACAGCGGCAGGACTTTCGACTCTAGCTCAGCAGCTAGGTCGAATTCAGTCCCTGTCTGGAGGAGAATTCTAGCGGCCGGCTGCTCTGATTGGTAGTTTTCCATGGTGTCGCCGATCATCACCAGGCGAATGCCGGAGCAGTACCTAACAAACTTTATTTTTGAAGCCCAAGAACGGTTCATTTAGGAGTTATTTAACGAAATAGATTTAAAATCCGGCCGAGTGTTCGGGTTGCATTTGACATGAATATTTAGCTGCGTTTTCTTAAACAAACTCTTCATATTTTTAAATTCAAAGTCCAATTCGTCACTTCTCCGTAAAATTCACTTTCTTTAAAGACCTCATTTATAAAGATTGGTTGCATGTGAGATCCGCCAAAGATATGCATACTAGTGAAATAATGTAGGAGATATTTTTTTATTTATTTTACGTCAAAATCACTTAAAACTGTGTGTGACTTGTTATAGAGAAAAGTGAATTCTGAGCACGTTTTCAAAATTGTGATCACTTTCCTAAGCCATATACTAATTGAATTTTGAATACAGAAAGAATGAGCGGTTTTTGCTAGGATTGTTAACAAAAGTATTCGCTCCGATGTAATAAAATATATTTTCAAGGGCAAATCAGCAATAAACTTGGGCTCATATCCCTCATCATGTTCTTCGTCAATAGTTCCTGCCGCGACATCGAGAACGATAATTTGAATAACAATATTTCCCAATAAATTTTAAAAGACGAGCACAGATAATGAAGTTACATTTATGTCGAGAAGCAAAACAAAGTGGCCATCTCAGCATTTACTCAAAGGATTAGGGAAACTGGACGAAAACCTGATCGAGATGGGGGTCATTGACCCAGTGGCTGCGGTAAAAGACTTGTTACAGGTTGTTTACATTTATATAGTCCAAATGGTAAATAATACATTAAATATCACTATTAAAATGAATAACATTTTGATGCTCAGTATAGTCTCTAATTGTATAGAAACATTTATGCAGCAGAAACCATTTTACTTGAGATTTAAACTTTTCTATGGCATTTTATTGTTTAATATCATCTGGCAAATTGTTGTAAAATAATCTACATGTTTGTATGTGAATATTTTGTAATGAGCTGTTGATACTGTCACCTGATGGATATGATTTCTACGTCGAGTGTTATAGTAATAGACATCGGCGTTTTCTGAAAATATATTCCCGCCCTTAAAGCAAGTCAGTTTTGACAAAAACCATTGATTCGTAAATAAAAAGACACGGTAATGGTAGAATTCTTAGATTAATGAAGAGAGGCTTACATGATTCACGCGGGTGGGATTTGGTTATTATTCGTACAATTCTTTTTTGTAATCTAAAATTCTGGGAGCTATAAGATGTATTTCCCCAGAGTGATATACCATATCTCAGGCGGGAATAAACATTCACGAAATATACACAACGAGCAGAATCAAGGCAGACTGAATTTGAAAGAATTCTGAACGCGTACAAAATGAATATAATTTTGTGTTCAATTCATTTAAAGTGACGTTCCATTTTAAGTTTGACTGAATTGAGAGATCTAAAAATTTTGTGGCTCAGCATCAGTCAATGGTACATCGTTCATTTTCAATGGAGTACAGAATTGTTTATTTGAAATGGAAAACTGCATTAGAACTGTTTTCTTTCCATTTACTATTAATTTGTTATTACGGAATCAATTTGAAAATCTGATATTGTACTATTTACGGTTTCTTTATTGCAAAGAATGTTTGTATCATCCGTAAAGAGAACTGTTCTTCCGTTTAAAATAGTCGAGGGCATATCGTTTACGTATAATAAGAAGAGAATAGGGCTTAAAATCGATTCTTGAGGAACTAACTCTACGTGCAATTGGTAAAGAGTCGGAAAGGTGTGTACATAATATTCCATCATTCCAGTAAGGTATTTCCACTCTCTGAGATCGTTGTTTAAGGTACGAACATAACCAATCTAGGGCAATACAACGGATTGCATATGAAGGTAATTTTGAAAGTAAAATGTCACAATCAATGACGTCAAAAGTTTTCGAAAGATCTAAAAATAATTCAATAGGATCCAAAAAATCCAATTGGATAGGATTTGAAAGTTCTAAAAATAATCCAATCAAAATAATCCAATAGAGACGATACATATGATAATGAATTATGTATTTCGAATTATTGAAAACTCTACCCTTGTGTGGCAATAGGGCAAGGAGTTGAATAGGCTTATTTATAGTGGGCGCCGTTTGCGTTGACGAATTCAGTGACCATGCCGGTTTACCTCAACTGGTCTACAATACATTATGCGCAGAGACGAAAATACGTTTTCACACAAGGAATAAAACAGTACTCCCCTCAATTTTCTTTAGCATGTGCGTATGATGGAATTAATACCAAATGTTAATTGTGATTTGCCACACATTTGGATTTGTAAGAAACTTAAATGACATTACAATTGGTTTAAAACGAATTATTTTTCCCTTAACGCATATTTTTGTGCTTTCATTTATTGTCCTGGAATGTTAGCTTTTAGCCTTGTATTGTATTTTCTTGCTTACTTGAAAATAAACTGCAGGTCGATTTACATTTTTAGAGATTCTAATTAATAACCTTGATTTCAATATCGTGAAATAATTCACAAAGTAAAAAGAATTGATAAAAATTATTGTAGTTTTTTATTCTATTTTATTGTAGATAAAATTTGATTTTTAATACTTTTCACATCTTAGTTTGCTTTTAATTCGTTCAAAAAATTGAACTGTTTTGTCTTTCTAAATTTATTTCCAATTAATCTATTGATTTTTACTTTTCAACCAATTAATAAATTAATTGAAATTGTATTTTTTTCGAAAAAGAAAGAGAAAGAGTTTTTTGAAAGAGTTTTGCGGTGAATTAAAATCTCGTAGGAAAACAGGATTTTTTGCTAGCTTCTGTGCACCAATATTATCTATCATCAACTTTACCGGGGAATGAATAGAGGAAGGTATCGCGCCGCCTATTTCCGTTGCCGAACGATTTCAGTACATTGCCTCCTTGGTTACCTCGCTAAGTGATACGTATTACGCCTCAGTCGATGACAACGCAACGGTTCGCTGCTTTCTTGATTCCCAGGATACGGGTCCCCCTGTCATTGTGAAAACAAATCCTGGAAAAGATCTGCGATTCTGAATGCATGAGGCCCAATCGGCAGCATCTCAGTCTGTTCGGTAATCTGGTACTATGTCCGGCTCCACACACGACGGAAGCAGCGGGCAACCGACCGCGGAGGGCGGCGGTCGCGTGCGGTGCTTGGCAGCGGCGGCCACTACCAAGCGGCCACGTGTGAGGTACAGGATCGACAAGACAATGCGTGCGGGGAAATTCCGGGGAACGCGAACACGGTGATTCATCGCGAGTAATTACGTAAGATCTCGGCGAACGCTGTTACATTGCGGAGGAGTCCCTTCTTCCAAGTTATGATTATGGATAATTTATTCCTGACACAAGATTATTTGAGCCGTCAGCTTGTATATTGAAAATAATTGTATGTCATTTTTTATTTTTCGAATTCTAATTCGAAAAATAAATTTTGCTTAAATAAATTTTACTTTGCACTCACAATTCAAGTACAATTTTACCGTCTGATTG
Source organism: Teleogryllus occipitalis (assembly GCA_011170035.1). NCBI lineage: Eukaryota > Metazoa > Arthropoda > Insecta > Orthoptera > Gryllidae > Teleogryllus > Teleogryllus occipitalis. Next base: position 358,225 of record BLKR01000555.1, read on the forward strand.
TTGTTTGTAAAAGAGAACTTTTTCGAAAAAGAATACCGAGTAGTGAACAGACAGACAAAAATCGGACAAACAATTGAATTGCTTTTTAGATATTTTTAACAGACATAAGACATTATAGAAAGGAAGCTAGTTTGAAAACGCAAAATGGCATTACAATTTTACTTATTTACATTTATTTTAAAAAAAAGTGTTATGGAAAAATTAAAATGATGTTTCGTCTGATCCTAGATTATTCATGCCTTTTTTAGGTAGTTACTTGCCATACAATTTAAGAAATTGAATGCAGAACAGAAATTTGTGTATAAAACACAAAATGTTTATATATATATATATATATATATATATATATATATATATATATATATATATATATATATATATAATATATATATGTGTGTGTGTGTGTGTGCGTGCGTGCGTGCGCGCGCGCGCGTTTTGAATACCTCCATTTATAGATTTTTTGTGATTTCTGCGGTTTAGAAACAAAGATGAAGTGATGAAATTGAAGTTTGCAAATAGGCAAACGTGGTAAGTAATCTATATATTTAAAAAATAAGGTATTCTGCCATGGCTTCGTTTAGAGCTTCTACTGAACCGATTGTTGTATTTTTTTTCCCTTTCAATGAAAGAATGTGATCCCTAGATGTGTTATCTGATATTGTTTGTGTTCATTCACCAACACTTACAGTGTAAATTAATTAATTAAATTATTCTTTAATAGAGCGTTTATCAATAGTCAATTGTTTTCTTCCAAAGGGTAGCTGTTTCAAAATCGATATATAGGTCGATAGATGTGAGTCCACGCTGCTTCATGGTGGCGCTGCTTGATGTTTTGTTTTGATTGTAGAGATTTGTTTACAATTCGTCAAGGTTTTGTTTTAGTGTAATAATTGCTTTGTGGTGTTGACAGTTTGCATGTACTTTAGAAATAATATCCGTCAGTATAATAGTGCTCTTTCTTTTGTGTCATTTGGTGCCGATATTGCATTGCTACCTGGTCATAGACCATACGTGTTCAACATTTTGGGAACTCCACATTACAGAATATCTTCGTTATACCCTGAAGATCCAAACAATGCAACATTAGTCTGGGCACAATATTTTACATTTATTTCTAATCTCACCGTCAAATTTTGACGGGTTCTCACTAGTAAATAATTAAGGAAAGGACTTGAACTGAGTTATGATCCGTCATTTGAACAACAACAAAAAATAACTTATCGAAGGAATACCAGCACTACCAGAAATGTACAAAGGAAAGAAACTAACTTTCTAGCAAATTTTAGCGAAACATCTATACATCACCAAAACGTTTTCGATGTCGACGAAATCGTCGACAAAAAAGATGAGTGTTTAAAATATTGATGTTTTAAAAATTGATGAAACACTTCGAAGTAAAATGGCCTGGTTTTAATGTGTTCCATAACACATCAATATTAGCTTTTTGCCTTAAATTTGACTGTCATCTTAATTTTGTAATCAATGTTTTATATAGTCAAGGTTCAAATTGCAGTTTAACAATATTATTACAAAATAAAAAAGGTAATAACACTGGAGAAATGTTACGAGTGGCAAACGGTTTTGCGCCGCCTGCGGATCGACAAGTGACAGTTGTCGATGGCTGTTGATTGCGAGCAATCCCCGACTAAAATAGATACTGGAAATGTTATTTATATCATAAGATCTGTTTGGAAAACATCGGTGTTTCTGGACAAATATATTGAGAAATATCCTTCCTTTACGATATTTAATATTACTAAATCTTGATACTATTTAGAAGCAATTATATAAATATTATGAAGGGATTACTGCCTCTGCTATTATCAATATTATTATTTTTTCCGTTGCCCTGCTTTGCTCATAAATTCTTTCAATGTTAAATATAATTTTATTAATTTCACTTTCAATTTTAACCATGGGTTTTAGCATACAACATTTTACTCCTCACCTGTTGCAAGTGGACATGTATTTCTATACAGAATTACGATTTCTGAATGTTCTATTGATTAAAACCAATTATTAAGTTAATGGCAACTACTATAAATTATTAGCATTTTCTTTTTTCAAAAGATTAAAAAAAAATTAACATTTATTCTTACATTCTTACAAATTCTATTGAGCTCATTAATGAAATGATTTACTTTTTCTTTTAATTCTTATTAAACATTAAAGCCCCGTATGGTTTTAAATAACAGTACCTACGTAAGCTTACTGGGATGACTTCTCAGGTTACTGGATGTCTTCGGGCTCGATGTTGTCCGTAGAATGTCCTAATATTCTTTTTATCGTGTTCTTGCCTATCATTAGAATGGATTAAAAATGGTTCCGGAATATTCTCAACTATATGATACGTTCTAGGATTCAATAATTTTTATTGAATTACCGGGAGCGGTGACTCAGTGCATCAACTGATGTCAGTGCAGCGCCTCTGACCGGGAGGTCCTAGGTTCGAGTCCTGACGGTGGCAGGATTTTCGACACTAGCTTTTCAGCTAGGTCGAATTAAGTCGCTGTCTGGAGGAGAATTCTAGCGGCCGGCTGCTCTGATCGGTAGTTTTCCGTGGTTTCTCCGATCAACACCAGGCGAATGCTGGAGCAGTACCCTACCAAACGGGCCACGGACCGCGCGCGATCTGTCCTTCCTCTTCCTTGTCCTATCCTCTCCCCTTACACACACACACTCACACTAACATGCACTACACTCCCACATATTCCGGGAGATCGGTCGGGAGCTTAGAGCTTGTCCCGGCTGAGGCGGTGCCCTGCTGGTGGGAGAGTCCTGGTTAGGGGAAACCCCACTAGCCGACGGTTGGTGGGTGACGGATCTCGCCATCCAGCGGGGGAAGATCATCGCCATCTCCCGAGAGAGAAAAACATGCACTACACTAACGGGACTAATGACCGAAGCAGTTGACGCGCCCGGAAACACGAAAAAAATCAATCAATCTATTGAATTAATACGCGATTGTTTCTTGCCCCGGCTGTGCTTCCGATGAAACACCTATACGCGACTACCTTCTTGTTGAAAATTCTTCCCATCTACTGACCTATTCTAATATAAATCTCTTCGAAACACGAGTCTATTTGAATTCAAATTCCAAATTACAATAACAAAGACTACAATCATAATTCAATACGAATACTTCCTTCGATTTCTTATTCTGCACAATGCCAAGCTATCAAAACTAATCATAAATTACCCACCTCACTAACATTTAACTAATACCCCCAGTCTATGCTGAAAAAATATTCGCACCGCACCGATTGCTTTCGATGTGTTCAGTTCGGTAGCTTTTTAGAGAGTGATTATTTCCACCTTTCCACAGAATCACGGCTTTCAATGCCCTCCATACCTTTCGCATGCAATGTCTCCAGGGCCGTGTCTCTCCAGATGAACAGCGCCATGAGACCAAGAATATACTACCCTTTATTTATTGGTTGCCCTAACAACGTATATTCTTTGATTCCCGAGCCTGCATACTATCCCATTGAAATTTAACCCGGGGTTCCTGGCTTATCACAATATTGATCTGAAGAATACATCGAAAGCAATACATCGATGCTATAATATCGATGTTTTTGCTCGAAAATATCGATATTTTAAAGCATCGATGTTTTTTTGCCATCCCTACTTGGGACAGTTTGAAGTGGCGCGCGTCCAGCAGGACAGCGGGGCTCGACGCCTCGGCGAAGGCAGCCACCGTGACCAGAGGTGCGTGGCGTGTCACAGGCATGACGTCGCCGCGAGTATAAATGGGACTGCAAGCGCTGGTTAGTAGACAGGAACTTCCGGCACGTTTGGGAAAAGAGTGGGATCGGTTGAAGTGACAGAAGCGAGCCTTCGAGTGGAGAGCATCGATATGCTGCCACGTCGAGAGATTGTTGTACTGGAGGAGATGCAACTTGCCAAGGGATTTGTGCATCGGCTACTTTGTTACTGACGAGATGGGAGTGGATTTTCATTGTAGTATACATGTAGTGAATAAACTGTTGTTGATCTATATTCTTTTTCTCTATGTTCCTTTTCTGAATATAACACATCATTTAACACACTAATAACGGTATTGTCAAAGCATACCAATATTTAGGGCAGAAAAAATTAATAATTATGTAATTACGTTCAGTTACAATTACAAAAAGTAAATTACAACATAAGAAAATAATATTAATTTTTGAAAGAAGTATTACGGATATCAATATTTATCAATGTGTTGTTTTTCTGTGCCTTGCGGAATATTCAATGGGGCAAGCAAGGAGGGGAGAGAGACTCATGAATCGTATTTTTGTTGATTAGATAATATGAATAATTTCTGATAGTAAAAAGCTAATCAATGTAAACACTTAGGAAAAAATTGTCCAGAATATTCGACGAATATTGTACGCGTTATTTATGATCATGTAGAAACTCCCATACAATGAAGTTCCTTGTGCGAATCTTCCTGGAATCATATTCACTGATGTGGATATTCCCTAACTGTCATCGAAAGGCGGACGGACGTCATGTATCTACAGTAATCGAGGCATGAAACTCGCCATTTCTTGAAAGGGCAAGAAAAGGATTTAAAGATGAAGAATCATCTAGATAATTAAGTTCATTACGTTACGCATTCAGAATTCCTTCAAATTCTGTCTGCTTTCATGCAGCTTGTTCGTAAACTTTGCAAATATACATTCCTACACGAGAGATTGCATACAATAATTTTCTGTTGAAACTCACCCTACAGTACCCAGACTTAAATTGCACAAAAACTATTCGAATAATAAGCAAATGTCATTCAAGCCATTCCTGCAAGCCTCTCTTCATTGGCTTTGGAATCTTACTATTGCCTTATCTATTTATAAGGCAATATTTACGAATCTGTTGTGTTTATCAAAACTCACTCAATGGTGGGAACATATTTTCAGCAATACTCATATTCATAATTACAACAGACATCGTGTAAATCACGCTCATCAGGTGTCAGCATCAATAGCTCACTACAAGAAATTCATATATACATGTCCGTTACTATACGACACATTGCCAGATGATATGATACAATTCAAATCGATCCACAAATTACGGTTCAAAGTAAACTATTTTCTGCCGCATAACTGCTTCTATACAATTATATGCTAAACTGCCCATAAAAAAGGAAAAAAGTAGCAATGATATATAATGCAATAGGGTACATTTTGTATTATATAATTTAAAAAATGCTTAATATACTTTTTACAAGTAACGTACTTCAGCTTCTAGTCAATGACTCCTCCATCTCGATTACGTTTTCGACCATTTTCCCTGATCCATTGAGCGAACGCTCAGATTGCCCCTTGTTTTTCTTCTGCACATAAATGTAGCTTCACTATGAGCACGTTTTATTGAGCCCTCCTTTGGCTAGTTGTGGTAGAGTAGAGTCGGGGATGTGGGTGACTATTTTGTTATAAATATTAAAAACTCAAATCTATAGTTTGTTTATCGATACAAATAATTTTCTAAGACTCGGGAGCGAAAATTTCTAGTTTTTATTTGTCACTAACCTCGCAATCTTGGTACATTTATTAATCATTCAGTTATATGGTTAAAAGGTGGGGTAGAGTTTCGAAAGCTCAAGAAAAAGTGCACAGACTATACTTCTCCTTCAAACGTCGCTTACAGTTTAACTGTTCTTTGACAAAATAAGTCAAATTCACTCTTTCAAGACAATGTTAAACTTCCAACAGGTTTGTGAACAATATAGATCTCGTTCGTCAGCGGGTCACGCCTGCCTGAAGTTGTAAACGTGGCCTGCACATCGCAAACTTCGTTGAGCCGCTTCGTTGCACGCTCGTTCTGAATGATAAAAGCGTGGCCTCTATGCGAAACCGCAATTTAATTGTTTCTGAAGTAATTGTAGAGAATATTTTGAAGTTGGTAATTTGGAATTCGATGTATGTTTTTTAAACAAACGTTTTCTTCCCATATAAACAGACTTTATTTTGCTCATATATTTCTTTTATGTTGGCTTGAAAGTTCATTTTTCTGTGTTTAAAACCATTAAAAAGCAACTTTATTGGTTTAATACTTTTGGGTCGAATATATTTCCACTGATAAATAAAGAGTCATTAACCCTCAGATTCGCCTTCAAGGAAAATCGTAGGCGTTACTTGGTGGGGGAAGGGGAATCAATTGCCTACTCTCCTTAATATTTCGAGCATCAGTAAATTTTCACATTCACGTAAAATGCAATAATATAAAATGTGAAACAAGAAAATTGAAAAATGTGAAACGTGAAAAAACGTAAAATGTGAAAAATGTGAACCGCAATTGAAAATTACGTTTAGTGCTCGGAGTAAGCCACTGATATAACGCGCTAGATAATCATATTCAAATAGATTAACGAGTATCCGGTATCTGTATCCGGCTCCAAAAGATTTCCTGTTGGGGAAGACACCGGTCTAACTACAAGTAAGTTTGCCAGAAATGTTTTCAGAAAATAGTGAACCGGTAGGGGAAGATCTTTGAATAATAATTATACTGTGATATACCAAAATGAACCATTTTTAGTATGGAAATGTCATTTTATATGACATAGGAGTATGGGGACGTCAATAGACGATCGCGAGAGGATCGCTATGTGACAAATAAACAACCGGCGTTAAGGATCATTTTCGTTAGGTTGAAATGACAGAGCAGAGGCGGAATAAGCATTGTTTTCAGAGACAAAAGAGAAAGATATAAAATTCGCTAGAGCAATGCGGTGATGAGCGGCTTGGCTCGTGATATATTTTACTTGATCGAGGAAAGACTGTAATTGACAGTTGTTTAAATTAACTATCGTTTTTTATATTAGGATAGAGCGTTCTAAGTAAAATTCGTGTCTAGGCATCCTCCCGAGACGGAAGTGAGGGAAGTCACGGATTATAACAATATTGCCGGTAGAATTTTGGACCAGATCACGGACATTAGGCGAGAACTTTATCCGGAACCAAGATTCTGCTGCGTCGACGGAGAAGGTTCTACGGGGTGCCATCGAACGAAGAAGTGGAGAGCTCGCAAAGACCAACGAATGAATAAAAAGGTTTATAATTATTGTAATACAGAGAAAACTGGTCATGACCAAAGAATTATTCATTTTTGATTATCATTATAATAAATTATAATTTGTTAAGTTGAAAGAAAACTTATTATCATTGTTCGTTACGTGCATTTCAGCATTTTAATAAGATTTTCAGATTCCTCGCCACTCCGTATGGATGGCAGATTGAATAATTGGTTGCAGAGTAAGTAGCAACCATTGTGCACTTCGAACCCCAATTAACTGAGCTAGCCTAACATAATTTTGTAAGGAGCGATATTTAAATTACGTAGGAATCATTACTTTTCAGGTGGAACCTTTTCCTGGCGCCCAAATTACATTTAACAGTAAGAATTATGTTTGTAATTGGCACCAGTCAACGTCGCGCATAATTCAATACATTCTCCTTATTACAGAGTGTGAAGTTGAGCTTTGCTTTGCATCAAATGGAATAAATCTTTTATATATTAGTTCAAAGTTTCAAATAAAATTCTCTGTGTGCATTAGGGCCAGCACTCGTCAGGAGTTTGTTAAAGTAGTATATGCATGAGAGGTATTTATGAAAGACACTTTTAGTTTACTTTCGCAGTGCTATGCACTTGAACAAAGACATACGTATTACGAATAGTTACCAAACTAAGACAACTGCATGGACCTGCGCAATAGCCAGGATTGGCATCAGAGTGAAGTCAGCTCTAATCGAGATTAAAAACTTGTCAAAATAAATATTCAAAGCTCTACTGAATTGAATGGAATTTGCCTTATTTTACGTGGCGAGGCTCAGGCCATGAGGTCTGCTCTTCCGTCTGACCACGCAAATTTCGTTACACTCCTTTCACCAACCATGGGAGAAAGAAGGTATTACTTGGGCGACGAAACAGGCGATTTGAGTTTAGCTCAGCGCCATCATTTAGGCTTGAGGATCTTTTACATGCAGTAAATCTACTAACATGGGACAGCCGGCTTTACTTCCCCTCCGAAGGAAGGCGTACGAAGGATTTTTTCGCCCTTAAAAATCCACGGCTTCGATCGGGTTTGAACCCGCAAACTTGGGTGTAACAGTCCGATACGCTAACCGCTACACCATCGCGGCCGCCACTAACGCCTCTAACACTTGTTAGTAGAGGGAAAAGGCCGGTTATGCATTACAACATCCGGTGTAAACAGGAAGTTGTGGTTTGTTGACACCGGATGTTGACATCCGGTGTTGGCCCCAGCGGCTGTGACGTCACAAGGTCACGGCCTTGTGTCGTCACAGCGCAAGAGCGCGAGAAGGACGCGACCTTGTTTCGTCACACACAGCCGCTGTAGCGTGCCCTGCCTGTCTACCAACCCCTAAAAAAAGACAGGGCGACTAGGAGAGGAGGAGTGGGGTGGAGACCCTGTCTGGCGGTGACGTAGGGTGAATGAGAAGTCCAACAACAGAATGTGGTAGAACATATGCATTTATTGATGACGAACGTATTAAATATAGACGCACACAGTGAAACAAATCTATCTTTACAAATGAATGATCGCGCTGGCGATCCCTTCTTTCGTCCTTCCATTCCCTCTTCCTCTTCTTCATCTTATCATGTGAGGTTGTGGAACTCGCTTCCGCTTCAGCTTCGTGAGGTGTGACGGTTGCAGACGAGAGACTACAGTAAGTTGTGTTTTTCGTTATTGGATATAATCTTTTCACATATTCACTATTTTCATTTTTCATTAGTGAATCAGAAATAGAAATAGTGAACAGTTCATTCAAATAGTGTACATTTAGCAACCCTAACGATTAGGGATCCCGAATGAAACTTTGAGAGGATTTGGGCTGTTTTAAGCAATAAGCATAAGCCATGAGCGGTTTATGATCACTGAACATCAATGTTGCTGTTTACAATCAGTGCAGCGATAAACTTTAATCTGCTATGACGTGATGCTATATCTTCCGCTCTTGGGTCTGCTCTAGATGCTAATTATTCAAATGTATCAAGTGTCATGCGATAAACGTTGAGTCTCAGAGAAGACATTGAATACTGACCTTTGTCTTCGGCTGAACCTCAATACGTTACCGTCTACGTCTTGCGGATTAGAGGTTACAGAAGAGTGTTAACGAAAGCTGTGAGATGCACTAATAAAGGGTCGTTTCGGAGGACGAACGGCGTACAGGAACATAAGCGATTATCGTATAAAAATTAAAATTTGTACGTTATTAATTTAAGTATAATCGAAAATTTTAAAAAAATACAAAAGTGTTGGCTGTGCCTAAATCACATTTCTCATTGCTCGCCTTTGACCTGTGTAATATCGTCATCGTCTTGCGGAGTACACCGCATGTGTGAAAGCGATCTGAAGGTCATTCGCGTGCTCTTTGACCTAACGGCCTTGATCCTTTCCCCGCATCATTGAGATATATACCTTAAAGAGTACTAAGATTAGAGAAAAATAACAATAACAACGCAGAATAAACAGTAATTTGAGAACATGTGTAGCTCGCGAGATAGAGTGAATATATGGCCTGCGGTTGATAAGAGGTTGCTGAACCCTGCTTTAGATGAAAAGTACGCCTTGGCCTCTTCTATTGTATATTACGAAATCTCTCTCTGCTTCTTTTCGGTACAGCGTAATACCTGGGGGAGTATGTAACATTGACTTTGTATGTGCTCTAAATTTTCTGTGTTAAACGAGAGTTTCTTACACTGAAATACACTTCCATTCAAAAGTATGCATCCTCAGCTGCTGTCATTAATTATTAAACCTTTTTGAGAAAATGAAAGAATCGTCGTTGTCACAGGTCAATCACGGGAATTATTTCAGTTCTGTTTTTTGTTTAGGTAATAAGTAATAGCTGTCACGGCTGCCATATATCTGAGGCCAAGTAGATAACGGCAGTCGTCTGCGCCGTCGCGTGCCCCACAGGGAGCGAAGCCCTGAGTCGCAGTGCGCTCACGGCCGCCTTCCTCAACTTCTCGCGCGCGCTGCACCACAAGCAGCTGTCGGTGGAATCGTCGTCGTCGCACCGGCGGATGGCTAGCTCCCCGGTAGCGGCGCCGCTCGCAAAGAGCCCGTCGGCGCCTGACCTGCCTCTGGCAGGCCGCGTGGCGTGGAGCCCCGCGGGGCGGCGGCCGGCGGCGCTGGCGGCGGCAGCGGCGGCGGCGGCGGCAGTGGCGGGGACGGCGGGGCACGCCCACGCGCACGGCGGCGGCGCCTCGCCGCTGCCCCCGGCGGCGCTGAGCCGGGTGGGCTCGCCCGCCAGGCACATGGGCGCGGCCGCGGGCGGCGGCGTGGGGGCGGCGGCGGCGGTGGTGGCAGCGGCCGGGCGCCGCGCAATGGCCGCTGCCGGCTGCTCCTTGCTGTCGCCGCACCTCCTCCCGCGCCAGGCGCTCTCCGTGGACTGCTACTCGCCCCCCGGCGCCGCCCTCCGCGCGCGGCACGGCGCCCACGTGCACGCCGCCGCCGGCAGCAGGGACTCCCTCGAGCCCTTCGCGGCGTCCGGCTCGCGCCGCGGCTCCCAGGTGAGCGCACCTGCAAGAAACCGGCGTATTGAAATTGGGTACCAGAAGGAAAATATGAGTTAACCTACATGTAAATTGGGGACCAGAAGGAAAATACGAATTTAACCCACATGTAAATTGGGGTCCGACCTAGAGGAGAGCGTATGTAAATTGGGGAGAGACCCTTTTCTGGGCAAGTTGGGGACCGAATATCTCCTTTCCTTCCAAGTTAAAAGTTGAAAGAGACACTTTATTATTGAAGAACATTTTCATAATCATTATTTGTAAAACACGACTCCCTTCACAATTTTCCAGACTTAGGGCTGGCATATTTCTTTCTAAATATGTTTTCGGTAAAATTGGTTTTCTCTTCAGATTGAATTCAATCATTGATTGATTGAATAAATTGTGTCATATTGTTAATTGCCCTGTAGGTACTAGTTATTTTCCATTCAAAGCTGTCTGTATTACGTCCTTGACAAGTACACAGGAGATGCACAAAGTGTTTATAGCTTGCATAGATGTGTAGTATATTTAACAAAGAAAATTAAGCGTATTTTGCCATTTTTGTTAATCCTTCTTTTTTGACGATTATATAACACTGAAAGTAGAAAGAAAAGGCCGGCTCTGCATCATAACTTCCTATGTAAACAGGAAGTTGTGGTTTGTTGACACCGGATTTTGACATTCGGCCCCACCAGCTGTGACGTCACAAGGCAGGCCCCAGAAGCTGTGGCGCGCCCGGCTTGTCTTCCAACCCCTGAAAAAAGACTACGACTTCGATGAACGATGCGATTCGTTAAACGATGCGCTGCGACTTCGCAACCCGTCCTATAGGCCGCTCGTCGATTTGCAAAGTCGATTAGGACTAGAAATCACTGTGCGCCATGTTGAAGACTTTGATGTGCAACAACTCGGCGGTCGAGACCTTCTCGACCAACTGGTGGGCCCGACACCGGTGTCAACAACTACAACTTCCTGGTTACACACGATATTGTGATGAAGAAACGGCCTTTTCCCTCTACTACTGAACATGAAATTTGGACACGTGCTTTTTCGCTTTTCATATTGATCAGTCATTTTCTTTACCCGGGTTGGTTTAGTCCCCAATTTACATATGCCCAGAGAAAGATCGGTCCTCAATTTACGTATAGAATTCGAATGTTTTTCGAAATTAGATGAAGGGAGTATTTAGTCCCAAATTTACATACGCCCCAAGAAATACCCATTGGATATTCAACAACTCCCTCCTCTCATTACCTAAACCAGGGGGCAAACAGACAGACGTGACAAGGGCTAAGACATAACGGAAACGACAAACATTTAACAAAACAACAGAAATCCAAACACTCCCGCCGTCGACAACAGTTCCCGCCTACCCCCACTCCTCTTTCATCAAAATTTATATTCCCCATCAATTTTCATCAAAACCTCAGAATTTTTTAAATTGCAATTTTTTTGTCGCTCGCGTGCATCTTTATTACGGAAGACTAGCGAAATGAGGCCTGCCAAATTTAAGCTTTGTTAGACTTGTAAATTTAGGCTTTGTAAATCGTTCAACAAAATCAATTACAAATTAATGTAGTTCTTTAAAATATTTAGAATTTTTCTAACAATAAATCACCTGTCATTCACGTAAAAAAGAGATAATTATTTAATATTTATTTTGTAAGTGGTTAAAGAGAGAATTATTCGTAAGTTAGTTGAATATTGACGATCGCAGTAGCGCGTAGGTGTAATGTTACGAACACATCAGTCAACAGGTCGAAATCAGGCCCAATTCCTGCAGCATTATGCCATTTCCTGTTACTTCGGGGTATTAAGGAAGAAAGTAATAAACGCTTAATTTGTTCAATCAGTTCATTTCCGCGTATGTACGAGTACAATGGAAGTTGCAAATGCTCAGTGAATAATTTTATCTTTTTAGTATAAAAACCGTAAATAAGTTACTATAATATCTTTCGAACCTGGAAATGAAAATATCTAATTCTTTCTAACCGGATTGCACGGGGTGTTACGTAAAAATGTCTTTATCGATTTAGTAGTCCTTTTGAATAGTCCTGAACACGACTGTCACTTGCCACGCTCTCTCCCCTCCTCCTCGCCAGATTTACTAAAAAACACCAATTATGTAAAATAACTTTTTAGTAGACTATTTAATTAATAATTATTGGATTCAAAATCAGAGACGCAAACATTTTATAATATTTTTTTCAAATATTGTATGACTTTTCTCGACGCGGTCTCCTATAAAGCTAAATAGCTATTTAACATGCGCTCGTTTCGTTGAGCTTTTTTATTGCTAGTTGTAGGAGTAGAGCCGGAGTTGTGGATTGCTATTTTGTTAGCAGTATAATAAAATTAAACCTGTAGTTCATTTACGGATGCAAATCAGTGCTATTCGGGTATTATTAGGGAGCGAAATTATATAGTTTTCAAATATTTCTAACCACGTTTTGTTTGTACTTTTATTCAACATCGAACTATGTTTAGTAAAAGGATAGAGTAGGAGTTGTAGAGCTCAAGAAAACTTGTGCAGATTACATCCTACGTCGCACATGGAGTTTCAATGTCGTTTCTTTGGCGAAGTAAATCAAATCAAATTGCCTATGTTTGCTTGTGGGCCAACTGGGCACAAGGCCTTCGTCGTTGGTAGCGCTGCGTGCGTTCGCTGCCGTCAGGTGTCCATGGCCCTGGATCTGCACCTACCTAACGACTGCCCAGTGACGCTGCACGTGCGGGACCAGACGCCGCGGCGCTCCGAGACGGCGCGCCGACACCAGCTCCTGCGCCAGCGCCCGGTGAGTCTCCCGCCAGCGCCCGACCGCCACGCCCCCGCCCCGTCCCCGCTTCCGCCACGCCCCCGCTCCCGCCACGCCCCCGCTCCCGCCACGCCCTCGCTGTAGCTATGCCCCCGCCACGCCCACGCGCTCCCGGCAGTCCCCGCTGCCGCCACACCCCCGCTTCGTCCAGGTTCCTCCTCCCGCCATCGACCACGTTTCGGTACGCGCCCACGACCCCGCTCCCATCACCATCCGGAGGGGTCGGGGTGCAATTCCTCACCAGCTTTTAAGGGTCGAGTCCCAACGGTGGTGATTCGATTGATCGTTTCGTGTTTCTGGGCGTGACAACAGCCATGATCATTATTTCATAAGTGTAGTTCAAGTTTTATCACTGGAGGTAACTGTATTCTTCCCCCGCTGTATGGTGAGATCCGTCGCCGATATTCCTGTCGGTTTGCAGCGTTTTCCCCTACAAGGTATCTCCCAAGCCACCGCCTCAGCCACTGGACTCCCGACACGACAGGTGATGTAGTGCATGTAAGAGAAAGTGTAAGTAATGGGTGAGGATAGGACAAGGAAGGATAAGGAAGATGGTCCGCTCCGACATTCGCATGGGGTTGATCTGAGAAACCACGGAAAACTACCGATCACAGTAGCCGGTTGAATACAATCTACCTATCTAGCTGTCGGGACTCGAACCCTAAAGACGTCTCAGTCAGAGGCAATGCAGTGGTTTCAGTTTATGCCCTGAGCCACCTCGGTGTAGATTTTCGACATTCGGAAAACAACGGGATTGAATTCAACCATTGTCTGAAGGAGAATTCTAGCGACCGGCTGCCTTGATCGGTTTCCTTATAAACAGGTTAGTGACCGTGCGTCATCTTCTCTTCCTCTTTGCTCACAGACATACTTACACAGCGCGTTTTCGAAATGTCTCTCTGCAGTGGCTGATCGCCCACGCCACTCCCCTGCAAATGGCGACGTTGGAAACTAATATAGCGCAACACAGCGCCTTCGCATTAGTCCATTTTGTAACTACTACAAAGCGTGGTGTGAAACATTGAATGCAATGGAGTTTACAGAAATAGTGACACTAAAAAGAAATAAACTTTTTTCTCCTTTCATAACTGTTATGTACGTGAAAAGACACAAGTCAACAATAACAATTTATTGGTTCAACTTTTACAGGCGTGATCTAGTTTACAAGTATCCAAAAGCGTAGTCCGTAGTACAAAGCAGTGGTGTTCCAAAATCCAGTAGATGTCCCAAAAGTCGCGCACTGTCGTCCAAAAATCGCTGGAGAGAGAATACCAATTACGTCGCAGAGTTCGCACTAGGGTCACAGTCACTACTTCGCTTCAGGATCGCACTTCACTACTGAGTGCCCCTCCGGCCGGTGCGGCCCGTTAAGAAGCGCTCCGCGTCGCAGATTCGCCTCGGGCCTGTAGATCCGCTCGCCGGCCGCTCACTCCTCATTGGGCAGTCTTTGCGCCGGTTCGTGGCCCTGCTGCCTTCCGTAGCCGGCGTCCCGCGCTGCCGAATTGGCGCGCGATATAACTTCTCGCATATCGCCGCAACAATAACTATCTCATTTTTTCATGTGTTGAAAAATATTACTAACATTGTGAAGGCAAAGCGTTAAGTATTACATTTATTATCCAAAACTCTTTGTCAAGTTTCTCGAGATACGGACATTACAAACATGAATATTGAGTCTTTCAATTCCTCTGTAATTTTTGGACGAATTTTGTAGACATTTCCTTTAGCTGCTCTCCACAAAAAGAGACCAGGTGATTTTGGAGATTGTCGCGGCCGAGCTCTTACGAAACTATGCGGTTCCCAAACACATCTCATAATAGAGCGTTCCCACGTTTAGCGGTTTGGCTAGCGGTTTAGCTTTTTGTGGCACCAACTTGCTGGGAATACCCATTCATTATTTCATTTTCTGTCAACTCTTCAATGAAGGAATATATAATGTGGGAACAAGATCTCTGCTATTATTGTGTCATGGAAGAAATTAGGACCAACCATAAATCCTCTTGATGACAATCTATATTCATATTTTCTGGTGGCACTTCATGTATTTCTATATTAATAAAATCAATCACTGGAGAAATTCTATTCAATTTGATATCATGGGGTATAGTGAACCTATGATACAGTTCGAAAAAGTTTAGTCTCCAGAAGTTTAGCAAAATCGGAGACAACTGAAATAACATTTTAGTGTTCAGGTAGTAGTAAATTGTGAACTGTAGTTAGAAGATTTGGAATTAAAATGTTATTTATTTTGTTGTCCATTAGTTCTCATAGAAGAAACAATCTACTGGAAATCGATCAAAACACATATGTAGCGTTCTGGCAATTACGTTACGTACCCCCACCCCCACCCCCTCAGCTGGACTTTTCTTCCAGCGTCTTTGCTTCTCCAACTGTCGCCTACATTCTGATGCCCAACGCCGCCTTCAAAAATATTGCTGCCAACCGAAGACATTACAGCAAAAGAGATATTCACGTTAAAGCTAAATGTACCGAAAAATACTTATAGGAAAATACAATAGATCGCAGCACTATTATAGGGAATTTATTTGACCGATAACGTTTGAACAAATGATCTAATTTTCGATCTGTAAACGGCATTGAACTCCTGTTGAAAATAGAATTTACGATACGAAACCGTTTTTTCAAAAAACATTTCAAATAAATTTTTTTCTCATAGTTCCGGAAAGAAATTAAAAAAATGTGGGCTTGTAGCGTGATGACGTGCGTCCTGAATCCAACGCCGTGTCAATCATACAAATCGGATGAATAGGAGCGGCGTAAAGTGAAATTTCGGAAAAACACCTCACCCCCCCCCTCCATCCTGGTCCACGCCGTTGCGTCGACCGATCCTTCTGGGCCCTCTCTCGACGCGCCCGAACGACCAACCCCGGCGGCCTGCGGTGGAGCAGGAGGCCAAACTGATTTCAAAAAGAAAATTGAACTAATTGTGTAGATATCACCAATATTCCATGTCCTAACATCTTATTTTACAAACATTATACTTCTAAGATCTACCGTTAACATGCCACTACCAGAAAGAATGAGCCGCGATTACGCACGACCTCTTTATCCTGCAACTCGATTTTTGATCTCAAAAAGCCGTTTGTCTCCTTGATAGATTTCACCTGATGAATCTGTGTTTCCAAGTGTACACGCCGAAGCTAATTTTAAAACTGTTTCGTACTTTCGGACAAATTTGAAAAAGTGGTAAAATAGCGCGCAGGCGATATGCATCCTGAATCCAACACTGTAACAAACATTGAAATCTAATATTAAGAATCATGACATGTCCCAGATTACTTGGTAAGTTTTATATATATATATATATATATATATATATATATATATATATATATATATATATATATAAAGAATCTGGTATATTTGAATGAACTTGAAGATTTTGGTACAAACTACGTAAATGATCATGTAAAAGGATGTAGTGTAAATTATTGTATTGTGACACATTTATGTATTTTTTAATGTTTTAAATGCCAGAAAGCAATAAACATTAACCCTTAGACAGGAACACCACACTAGAAGAGGAATATCCGTCTATGAGGCGGATAAATTATGTTTTGTTATACAGTTCTTAATTCGACAACTTTAACATTTCTACATTGAGATACAATTTTTTTAAACAACGTACTCGTTCTTCAGTAACGTTTAATCGGGTAGCAATTCAATTTATAAGATTTAATATACTACTAGTAAAACGTGGTTTACCAGTCTAACTGATAAACCTTTTTATCAATAAGAACTCTTCATTAACATGACGCTGCTATCCGTAAGGTATCTTTATCTTTGTTCCATAATATAGAATCAATCAACCAACCATCATAGTTTAATAAATAAGAAGTTATTATATTCTCTTGTCATCCCACCCGTCGAGGTGGGTTGGTCCACCCTCCCTCCCGATCAACCAGCTTGGACTAGGTCTTGTACTGAACTCCAGAGTGAGCGAGGGATCCACGGCGGTGCAGCGTTGTGGTAACCCCCCACTATATCCCCGTGGCAACCCTTGCACTCCGATGGAATGTCCCCCTGTTAGGCTCCGTGGTGGGTGGGGACCACGGGGATGAATCTGATATCCTCTTAATGGATAAAAAACCTTTCCCCCGCCATCTTTTATAAGGAAGAGATTTGTTGGTGAAACGGTAAAGCTTGAGAGTTTTTTAATGACTCTGATAGACCTCCTATGTCCCGCTTTGTCGTCATGTCATGTAAAAGTGATAATGAAACAATGAAGAGTGTCAGCCCGATCAAACTTGCCAGAGAAATCGAAAAGTTTGGCAAATTTCAGTCGGTGGTTCGTCAAAGAAACGGCACAATCCTTTTCGAATGTCCCTCTGACGAACAGATCAGCAAAATCATTGACCTAAAAAAATAGCCGGCCTACAGGTGCATGTGTCTGCCCACCCGACCTTAAACCTCTGCAAGGGTGTGGTAAACTATGAAGACTTTTCAACCGAATCGGAAGAAAACTTGAAAGTTTTCTTCCAACCATATGGTGAGTCCGATATTTACAGGATTCAGCGGAGAGTAAATGGGGTACTCACTCCTACCTCAACTCTGATACTGACCTTTGACCGTCCATCTCTACCAGAAAAAATAACATGTTGTTTCTACAATCTCCGTGACAGCCAGTATGTTCCAAACCCTCTGCGCTGTTTTAAATGCCAGAGGTTTGGCCAAACTCAGCCTCGCTGCATGAGCGCTGCAGTCTGCGTGTACTGTGGAAGGGAGTACTGTGGAGTGTGTAGAGTCTCGTAACGACTCTAACTGCTCCGCAGAGGCAAAGCGCGTGAACTGTTGTGGAAAACACCCATCAAATTTTAACCAGTGCCCCATCTTCTTGAGAGAAAGGGAGATCCAGAAGTTCAGGGTCTCTGAGAAAGTTTCCTTTCCGGAGGCACGACGCCGTTACCAGACACGAAACCCCGTGGACATGGCCCGAAGTTTCTCTGACACCGTGGGTCAACAGAAGAAAGTAAAGTCTGAAACCCAAACACGTAAAGCCTCCTCTGTGCGCGATGCTGCCTGTCAGGTGTCCTTTGACGACATCGGCGGAGATGCCTATCCCAAATCTCTTGTCCAATCTGAAACAAAAACGGAAACCAAAAGCATAAATATTTCAACAAATACTCAAACGCATCCAGAGAAGCTGAGGCCGACAGGCCCTATTGCTAGATCTAGGTCGCCTGTCTCAAGGGACCGTGGTCTCCCAACACATGCAGTAGTCAAGGTGACTCTGCAGAGAACGAGGAACTCCGCACGAACCAGCCTATTACTCTCCAACAGAGAAGGAAAAAGAAGAAAAGAAACCCGATACATAACCCACCCTAGAATCAATAAAACCTAAGAACAAGAAACTATGGCTCTCCTCTCATGGAACTTAAATGGCTTTCGTACCCGTTTGGACGAATTAAAGTTAATAATGTCTATGCATAGACCTGTGGTTATCTGCCAACAGGAAACATCTCCGTTCTGAGCACTCCCTCTTTCTACGCGGCTTTTGTTGCTACAGGCGACGAGACGTAGACGATGGTCTCCGCGCGCATGGCGGAGTCGCCACTTTCGTCACAGACTCACTGGTATCTAAAGAAATAGACATACGCACCACTCTCCAGATATCTTGCGTTTTTTTTGGATTTCCCGCACTATTTCTGTTACCATTTACAACGTCAACGCGTTGCTCGGGCATTTATTGCAGTACATTATTATAAAAGAAAAGGAATTCAATCTTTTCATGCCCTGCGGCGGGACCTACCTCTATCTCTTCTATTGTATCCCTTCTCCGCCCTACTCCCTGCCATACTCTGCCCGGCCACGTCACGATAGCTGTCTTCTCTTGACCCCATTTGGAAATTTCCGGATTACCTCGCTCACTTTTCCACAAAAAATTACATTTTTCTTATTTGAAGTTCCAACTTCAAATAACTAAACTTATAACTAAACTTCACTTTATAACTAAAAGCAACAAACAAACCTAAACTACAAAATAAAATACTTGTAGACTCACATATATACTTTTTGTGTAGTTTCATATAATATTCCAACATTATAAATAAATTATCACGTTGTAAAACTTATCCTATTTTTATATTTTTTCTTCTATTGTATTCATAAAGAAAGTTTTGAAATTTATCTGTCAACTCGTGACCTTGAGGGGACTTGCGGAAGTTCGTGCACGGGTACGATAGTAGATCCGGAATAATAGTTATAGATGTCATAACGTAATTGAATTGTAATCATAAAAATAAATGAAAATACCTGTATCTTTTCTGAAACATAATTACCTGTTTTTATAATTCCGAAGACGACAAAAATATAGATGTTTAATGTCCCATGTGCTAGTAACATAGTATAAAACTTATTTGTTCAGGTAAATCAATTCATCATACAACTGATACATTAGAAAACTAATGATCCACCAACAGTACATTATATGTAAATAATAAATTGATAATGCACTGAGCCACATAACAAAACAATATTAGCGTCATTATTTTATCTCAAGTAATAGAGATTATGGATCCTGAAATATGAATAATAGAAACCAAAGACTCCCAGATATTATTTACTTAGACAAAAATATTTTTAGACAAATTAATTTTTGCTTATTTTTTTTAGAAAAATATGAATGAACTCATTTATTTGGATCAATTGATTTGCAAAACAACTTTACAGATTAGTCTTAAAATGTAAATGATCATTCCTAAATTACATACCACTGCAAAGAAATCCATCACATATTGAAGAAAAACTTTTACTGGGTTTACAAAAACACAAATTACTTTACATTTTTACAATTTGTACAGGAGAGCTGAATAATAGAAACCAAGAACTCCCAGATTTATTTATTTGCTCACAAAAACTTTTTGTTAGATAAATAAATTTCTGCCTATTTTTTATGGGAAATGAATTCAATTATTGGGAGCAATTGATATGCAAAATCACAGCACAGATTTGTCCTAATAAATAAATGATCATTCTTTAATTATCATCCACTGCACTGAACTTCACACATAGAAGAAAAAAGTACAACAGCAATTGATATGCAAACAACTTTACAGATTAGTCTTAATATGTAAATGGCCATTCCTAAAATACATACCACAGCACAAAACTCCTTCAAATATTGAAGAAAAAATTTTAATGGGTGGACTGACGACTTACATACATTTTCCATTTTACCAATTTTAACGTGAGAGCTGAATAATAGAAACCAAGAGCTCACAAATTTATTTAATTGCTCAGACAAAATTTTTTAGATAAATTAAGTTTTGCTTATATTTTATGGGAAAAAATAGATGAAATCATTCATTGGCAGCCATTGATATGCAAAACAACAGCACAGATTAGTCTTAATATGTAAATGATCATTACTAAATTACACACCACTGATTCCTTCCACAAAATTCCTTCGCATATTGAAGAAAAACTTTTACTGAATGTACTGAAAACATATACATATTCTCCATTTTAGCATTTTGAATCTAAAAACTGTGTAAATAGTCAAATTGCGAGTCCTAATGAACAGTTGCCCTACTACTTAGAGAATTATTCACATTTTTCCCCTTCTTGCAGTATTATTTTCAATGGGGCGAGTGAGTACTTCAGCAAGTCGATCTTACCACTGAGTAGCCGATTCAAAATTTTAGTAGACTGCCCATCTCTTGGAATTTGTAATCTGTTTTGACAACTGTGACACTCGTTTAGTCAAACAATTCAGTTGTCACAAATTTCTGTAAAAGAAGACGTTGTTTAAATTGTACTCGATATCAATATATTGTACATTGTACTTTACTATATATTCTGTTTTATATATTATTGTACTTTATATTCCCTCAACCTACCTCAATTATTAAACACTTTCAAACTCACAATGATTTCTTGCCACTTTGTATATAACATGGACAGAGAGCAATGCATGAACATTGACACTCTTTACCTCTTCAATTACGGCTTTCTTTCAAATGTTCACACAGGGACATTACCTAACCTTATTCATACAGCAATGAATTTCGTAATAATTCTGGACATTGATGAAATCAGTAGTAGATCTCAGACGTCATCCTCTGGTGGCGCGCAGCTAAACTATTGGCATTAATGCACTCTTGAATCTGTGATGTAAACCTAGACGAAAAATGTCCAGAAAAGTAATTATTTTGAAAATACATTACTGTTTATGTTTGTAAAGCATATCCTCCAGACCTTTAAGGGATGCTAGCACAAAGGTTTCATCGGCACTGGGTCAGTATTCAGAGATAACCGCGCTGTAAGACAACGCACTTCTGTCATTATATATTAGTATAGATGATCCATGATCTTCATTGTATTCAAAAGCTGACATGCAAATGTGAAACAATTGAAAAAGTCATTTATTTCAAATACTTAGGAATAATAGTAGATAATAAAATGACTTGGAAAAAGCATATAATAAGTATACAAAAATATTTAGGAGGTAATATAAGAAAATTCTATTATCTACGAAAGTTTTGCGATATCCATACACTTAGAATTCTTTATTATGCACTAATCAATTAAAAAATGCAATATGGAATCCAAATATGGGGAGGCAAATTCAAGACGTATGTTAAGAAACTAAGAATAAGTCAAAACAAATTTATCCGTATTATCTATAAAAAATAAGACTGCTTCTTCACTTCCTCTTTATAAACAACTAAATATCAACATCTTTATGTATATTATGTGTTGTATTTGCAGGATGCAAGGTAAGTTAAACAGTCAATGTTTAATAACCATTTACTTTCACCAATAACCAATACACAGAACAACGTAACAAATACTGTACAATAATTCTTAACGGCCTTCTTGCCTCGCCGAGCCTTATCGCCCGCAGTGGCGATAAGCGTCGTAACGTGATAGCTGGCCGCAGTCACCTCGAGCCTCCTAGTAGCGCGCGGCGGGTTACGCCGCGGTCGGGAGTGTAGCGAGGGGCGGCAGTGGCCACCGAGGCCGGCGTTGATCGCCTGGCTGATACGTCACGGCTAGTGACGGTAGCAAGTGCCGGCGGTAGTCTGCAGTCACTTTGTAGCGCGCCACAGATGGCGCCTTGACCAGGCGTGTAGCGAGGGCGGCAGTAGCCCCCGAGGTCTGTGCTGATCGCCCGGCGGATACGTCACGACTGGTGACGGTAGCTGGTGTCGGCGGCAGCAGTCTGGAGTCCTCTTATAGTGCGCAGCAGGTTACGCCGCGGTAGGGCGTGTAGCGAGTGCGGCGGTGGTAGCTACGCGAAGCGGTAACTGAACGGGAGCGCCCTGCTCCCGACCATGCCTGTATACCCCACCGCCCGGTGAAGGGGGAGGGGAGGGGCTGTGCCCCTCCACTAGCGGCGCGGCGGAGCGTAACTCCGTTTCGTCTTCTGATTGGGGGGATACCACATTCCTCCCCGTTTTATTGTGGGCATATGGGTGCCCACGATGACGACGTGACCTCCGCAGCAGGGCTGGACCTGGTGACGCGTCTCGGCTGCTGGGTTCGGCGAATGACTCCGCCTCTGGTCGCACCCCTCCTCGGGATGTGTCGTCCGATGGTGTTGCCGGCCGAGCCGCTGGCTCGTGTGTGATGGCTGGTTCCGCCATCCGCATTATAGCCGGCTGAAAATTACAATGAACATTACTCTTCTGTTGGTTGTCGTCTATTCTATGCATGTTCCACCTTTTTGTAATCTGGTTCTCGTGTCTTCTCATGATACCGCTTTCTGACTGTACCAGATACATTCTATGCCCTATAGTCTCGTGGATCACTGCTGGAATCCACTTTGGATAGGATTTAAACGACCGAATATAGACTTTATCTTTGACTTTGAATGTTGTATTCACTACTTGCTTCGGGCGTTTGACGGGTACTAATAGTGCCAATAATGTCCTCGGCTGCCTCCCATGAAGTCGTTCCGCTGGACTTTTCTCTTCGTTACCTACTGGAGTTGCTCTGTACGTTACTAATAGTTGTTGTAGTGCTTTATCTTTACCAACTCCTTCTGCCATTGCCTTAATCATGGTACTTTTGAATGTGCGTACAAATCTCTCTGCTCCCCCGTTTGACTGTGGGTGGAATGGAGCTGTCCTAAGGTGTTGAATGCCATTTTCTATACAAAATTTCTCAAATAAATGTGATGTGAATTGTGCGCCATTATCCGATATCAACAATTGCGGTAAGCCTTCTATTACAAACACTTTCGTTAACATTTGAATTGTTGCTTCTGTTGTTGCGGTACGCGTCTCACACACATATGGATACTGTGAAAAGGCATCTGTCACTACTAACCACATTGACCCATAGAACGGCCCCGCATAATCAATATGTACTCGCTCCCATGGTTTTTCAGCTTTCGGCCAGCTCGAAAAGTGCTTCGGCGGACTTGCCTGGTTCTGTCTGCATATATTACAATTACGTATCAAATTTTCTATATCTTTCGACATCCCCGGCCAATACACATATCTTCTAGCAACCGTTTTTGTCCTGGTAATGCCCCAATGTCCAACATGCAATAACTTTAACACTTCTGCTTGCAGCTTCTTTGGAATTACAGCTCTTACGTTATCTTCACAATTATATATTAACACCCCATCTTGCATTGATAACTCGTTTTTCTTTAACAAAATTTGATTTAAGTCTGCTGAACTATGATTTAGTTTCCTTGTTGGCCAACCTTTACTCAAATAACCACTTACTTGTTTTAACAGGCGGTCTTCCCGTGTTACCTGCGCTACCCTTTTTGCGTCCAGCGGCAATCGTAACAGGGCGTCGCCATCCTCAAAGTCTATGTACGCGCAGGCTTCTTCCGATTTGTCGAATGACTCGTCTGGCCCCGCCGGCAGCCTCGACAGCGCGTCTGCGTTGCCGTGCTGTGAAGTTGACCTATAAACAATCTCAAAATCATAATCAGAGAGGAAAATTGCCCATCGTTTCAGTTTCTTCTCCGTTCTCTCTGAAATACCTTTTCTTGGATTGAACAATGACGTAAGTGGTTTATGATCTGTAATGAGCGTAAATTTCGCGCCATACAGATATTGATGAAATTTCTTCACCCCATAGATTATTGCTAATGCCTCTTTTTGAATTTGTCCATAATTTCTCTGTGCGTCGTTTAATGTTTTCGATGCAAATGCAATTGGTACTTCAATGCCTTCTGGTGTAGTCGTTGATATCACAGCGCCAATACCATTTTCTGACGCGTCAGTCGCGAGAAGTAGCGGTTGACCTGGCGCGTAGTGCGTCAATCTTGTTGCTTTAATCAGTTCTTGTTTCAGATGCTGAAATGCATTTTCACACTTTGTCGACCAAATAAACCTCACATTCTTCCTCTGTAACTGGTTTAGTGGTGCCGAGATCATTGCTCTATTCTTAATGAATTTGGAATAATAAGCAACCTTACCTAAGAATGAGCTGAGTTGTTTCACATCTTGAGGTGCTGGCATTCTTGTAATTGCTTCAATATTTTCCTTTGTTGGTCGAATTCCATGCTTGTCCACTACGTGGCCTAAATAGTTTATAGAAGTCTTAAACAATCCACATTTCTCCCAATTACATTTGAGTCAATTGTCTTTTAACAATTGTAACAGCATCCGCAAATTCTGCTTATGTTTTTCTTCCGTTTTGCCTGTAACAATAATATCATCCAAGAAGTTAGCGCAATTTGGTACTTTCTCCGTAATTTGTTGCAGAAACCTTTGAAATATCGCGGGCGAGCTGGCGATGCCATACGGAAGCCTTTGAAACTGATACAAACCATCATTTGTATTAATTACCATCATTTTCTTCGATTCTTCATCCAACTCTAACTGCAGATAAGCTTCCGATAAATCTATTTTCGTGAACCATTCACCTTGTAGTTTCTCAAATATTTCTTCCGGTTTTGGCATAGGATAGTGGTCTATTAACATTTGTGGATTTAATGTAACTTTAAAATCTCCACACAACCTTAGTTTACCATTTGGCTTTTTTATAATTACCACTGGAGTGGCCCACTCTGCATTATTAACTGGTTTGAGCACTCCTTCTTGTACCCATCGTTCCAATTCTTGTTTTACTTGCTCTAGCAAATTCAATGGCACCGATCTTGCTTTACAAAATTTTGGTTGACAATTTTCTTTCATCGTTATGTGAGCTTTATATGTTGTGCAATGACCTAGGCCTTCTGAAAACACTTCGAAAAACTCTTCACATATTTTCTTCATTTCTGCACATTTACTTGTGTTGTCGACTGACATGACATTATCTTCTACCGTGAAACCAAGAGAGTCTATGCCTTCCATTCCCAATATATTCTGTACATCATATCGGTTCACTATGATAAAACGTAACTTCCGTTGTATTCCTTTATATCTTGCAGTCACTTCTACTTCACCTTTTACTGGGATGTTTATTCCTTGATATGATTTTAACTTTGCTTTACCGCTGGAACATCTCGGTGCACCTAACTTTTGATATGTTGTTAGATTTATTAGATTTGCTGTAGCCCCTGTATCGATCTGGAACTCCATATTTTTTCCTAACATTTCCAATTGCATTCTTATCTTTCTTCGTTGTGATGAATTCAAAATCATATTCACCGTCTGTATTTGGTCTACCTCCATTTCTTCTGACTGCTTGGTGCTACGTTTCACACTCTTTGGGTTTTCTCTAGGGTTTTCCTGTTTTCTGCCCGCCATTTGTTTCTTCTTTAAACAAACACTTTGTATGTGTCCGATCTTTTTGCAGAATCTACATTTTGCCTCTTTAAACCAACACTGACTTCGTTTATGGTTACTTTCACAACCTGGGCATGATTTTACTTTTTCTTCTGCTCGTTCTTTCTCCTTTGTAACTTTGCTCACTTCTTCTGTTGTCTTCATCTGCTTTACTAGATTTTCAGACATTTCGTGTGTTGTAGCAATCTTCATCACTTCTTCCAGTGTTGGTTCTTCTTTCCGTATTGCATCTATACGCACTTGATTTATCGGGGTATGTAATATAACCATATCTCTAATCATATTATTTGCATATGACTCTCCACAGTTACTTTTATCGCACTTAAATTTGCATGATTTCGCTAAACCTTTCAGCTCTACCACCCATTCCGCATGTGATTGACCTGGTTTTAGTTTCGTTTGAAAAAACTTATATCTTGAGGTCACTACATGCATTCTCTCTTCAAAATGATCGGCCAGTTTTAGTTTCAGTTGACTGAATGTTAATTTTCTTGGATCTTCAGAGCATATTTTCTTTATCGTAATGAAGGTTTCTTCCCCCACACACGCCAAAAAATGTGCACGCTGCTGTGCTTCATTTGTCACTAGATGTGCTTCCAAGTGCTGCTCAAAACGTTCTATATAAACTGTCCAGTCCTCCTGATCTTTACTATATGGTGGAAATACCGGAATCTGCTGGACTTGTTGTTTCTGCATCTCCAATTGTTTCATTAACATTCTCATCTGTTCTTGATGTTGTGTTTGCAACATCGCGATCACTTGCGTTATTTGCTCCATTGTTCTTCACGCGTCTTGTTCTTATATCCTCGTCGCCAATGTTGTATTTGCAGGATGCAAGGTAAGTTAAACAGTCAATGTTTAATAACCATTTACTTTCACCAATAACCAATACACAGAACAACGTAACAAATACTGTACAATAATTCTTAACGGCCTTCTTGCCTCGCCGAGCCTTATCGCCCGCAGTGGCGATAAGCGTCGTAACGTGATAGCTGGCCGCAGTCACCTCGAGCCTCCTAGTAGCGCGCGGCGGGTTACGCCGCGGTCGGGAGTGTAGCGAGGGGCGGCAGTGGCCACCGAGGCCGGCGTTGATCGCCTGGCTGATACGTCACGGCTAGTGACGGTAGCAAGTGCCGGCGGTAGTCTGCAGTCACTTTGTAGCGCGCCACAGATGGCGCCTTGACCAGGCGTGTAGCGAGGGCGGCAGTAGCCCCCGAGGTCTGTGCTGATCGCCCGGCGGATACGTCACGACTGGTGACGGTAGCTGGTGTCGGCGGCAGCAGTCTGGAGTCCTCTTATAGTGCGCAGCAGGTTACGCCGCGGTAGGGCGTGTAGCGAGTGCGGCGGTGGTAGCTACGCGAAGCGGTAACTGAACGGGAGCGCCCTGCTCCCGACCATGCCTGTATACCCCACCGCCCGGTGAAGGGGGAGGGGAGGGGCTGTGCCCCTCCACTAGCGGCGCGGCGGAGCGTAACTCCGTTTCGTCTTCTGATTGGGGGGATACCACATTATGTTTATGTATGTATACATTACAATATCTTTATGTATATAAAGTACTACAAATATTTTAGGTCAAAAGCGAAAATTACTTAACTGAGAGGATATTTCACAATTACAGTACACGCAGTAAAGCCACTAATCAAATTAAAAAGCCCAAAATTCATAAATATCTAATATCAAGAACCTTGGGGTTCATTGGGCCTCAAATATATAATCAATTACCATTAGCTCTGAAAAATAGTAAATCCTTAAATATTTTCAAACACAAGATAAAGATTTGGATTTTAAAACATGATGATAATGATATAAACAAGTTGACTGAAATATTGCAATAAATTTTTTTTGCTGTATAAATTAAATATAAATTTATTTACGGAAATATATATTTTGTCTAAGTAAATATACCTATTGCATCTCTTGAAATCTTCACTTATTGTGATTTAAAGCTAGATTTTTTATTTTTTACGTTCACAAAAAATTATATTGTAAATGTTAAAAAATAAGAATATTGTAAAAAACACGCCACACAAAAAAATACTACGTAGAAATAGACAGATAATAAATTATAAATTCAGTATTGCTAACCATCACAACTGGTTATCGATGGTTAGTAATTCAAAGAAACAACAAAGTACATTATCTCTGTAAAACAAGTTGGGAATAAATATGATTATTATTATTATTATTATTATTATTATTATTATTATTATTATTATTATTATTATTATTATTATTATTATTATTATTATTATAAACATCAATAAAAGAAATTACTTTAACGAAGCTGTGTAATATCATTACATCCAATTATAATAAAAATGCTGGAGCACGTAGGGCATTATTGGCCCCCCTGGAACTCCGTGGCCTCGGTGCAACTCGCTCTCCACGGGCATGAGATCTACTGGCAGGCCTCTTGCGTTCGGCAACGCGGAACCTTCCCCACGGCCAAACGTCCTTTTCGTCGTCGGCGCAGGCGGCGGGGTTGGTGGACCCTAGCCAACGGCGGCGGCGGCGGCGGCGGCGGCGGCGGCGGCGGCGGCGGCGGCGGCGCACGTGGCGGCTTCGTGGAGGCAGCGACGGCGGGTCGGCGGCCCCGTGGCTGAGTCACCGTCACCGCCGCCGAGACGCACTCGCCGCCGCCGCATCGCCCCCCTGGCTCCACGCCCCCGTTCTCGCCACGTCCCCGTTTCCGCCAGGTCCCGCTGCCGCCAGGCCCCCGCTCCCGCCACGCCTCCGCCCCCGCCACGACCCCGCTCCCGCCACTCTCCCACTACGCCCCTGCTACCGCCACGCCCCCTGTAACGTCGTGGACTCTCTCATCCCTTTATGAGAGACGGTCCTGCCTGACGACCATGACAATAGATTACCATGGTGCGTATCAATATATGAAGGTTGTTATGAGAATCATCTTCTGTTTTTCCGCAAACGACACGCGGATGATATATGCTCATATATGCTCTGTACAAATATTAAGTTATCCGTGTATATTATGTACAAAATAAATGTACATGTTTGAGAATCCTGTCGTCTTTACTCATCACGACGCTACAGACGAAGGATACAAAAACTGGTGGCAGCGTATTGAGATAGAAAAGTGAAGCTACATGACAGCGGCATAAAACGGATAGCATGTACATGAGCGGAAACCGGCGATGTCTTTGAGACGCTACCAAAAGACGACAACGGAGAAAGCATCAACTGCTAGAGGGGAGAGTTTGGCAAAGCAAAAGCCATAACAGAAACGACAGCTAGTCGTTGAATAGTAAATTGGTGGAGCAGCTGATACTGGTGACTAGTAGTTCAGACCGGAGCAGCCGCATTAAGAGCGGTAAATCGTGGGAGCAGCCGGAGGGCGAGTTGGGAAGGTGTCAAGACCGGACGAAACCGTGAGGACAGCCGAAGGACTAGTCGGAGAGGCTGAACCGATGGAGCAGCCGGAGGACGAGTCGGGCAGGTGTCAAGACCGGAAGGAAACCGTGAGGACAGTCGGAGGACGAGTCGGACAGGCGCATCCAGACGGAATAAACCGTGAGAGCAGCCTGAGAACGGGTCGGAGAGCAGCTGGGAGATCCAGGAACTGCAGCCAATTACTTTTCTGGACATTTTTCGTCTAGCTTTACATCACAGATTCAAGAGTGCATCAATGCCAATAGTTTACAACAACACCGTTCTCTTGAAAATATTTTAATACTGCTAAATGAAGGAAATCAACCACTGTGCGCCCGGAGCAAGACGGAGCAAGGCGTTCGCCGCGCGCGCATGCGCACGCCGCGCCGCTCGTCTGAACCTGACCGACGCAACAGCGCGAGCGACGCGGCGGCCGGAACTGCAGTCGCACCGGCGCTGTGCCAAGTGGCTCGCTTTCGGCGAATCATCAAATTCACAAGTCTTTCGACACCAATAAACCCACTG
This sequence comes from Teleogryllus occipitalis, assembly GCA_011170035.1. Taxonomy (NCBI): domain Eukaryota; kingdom Metazoa; phylum Arthropoda; class Insecta; order Orthoptera; family Gryllidae; genus Teleogryllus; species Teleogryllus occipitalis. The sequence continues at coordinate 388,184 of BLKR01000555.1, forward strand.
AAAAAAAAGGAAATCAATTTTTAATTAATAGTTTAAAACCAAATTCCGTGGTGGTAATCAAATTCCGTGGAGATCTTGTGGTAATTCATTGTAGATATGGGGATAATCAACCGAAAGTTACTTTGGGCATGAAATAAATATTATTTATTTTTATTGTTGTGGTTGATTATCCCCATATCTATAATTGCTTTAAAATGATTCAAATGGATAATATTCGCAGCTATTTAAAAGGTAAATGTAAAGAAAGTGGTAGACGTAGGATAGCAAGATGTGTGTTAGGTAATGAATTGACAGAAAATAAATGCTGGCTGAATAGTGAGGAAAAAATATGTAGGATCTGTGACATGGAAGGGGGTGAGATGTGGAACAATATTTTAGAGACAAGTCTGTTTTTTGAGGAATGAAGAATGCGGGGAAGGTGGAATATTCAGGATAAGGTGAAGGGGTTATTAGAAGACAAAGGTGAAAGGATCAGTGTGTTTGATAAATACAGGACAGGGCTTAGTATTGTGACGTCGTCGTGATGTGAAAAACACACAGAGTTTCTTTGAACAGGTTTATTTCAATTACTGTATATTACAATGTTTACATACTCCTCCGGAAACTACCGTTGCACTCCTGTACTCTACTATTCCTGAGGCAAGCCGCCCCAGCCTGACCCAGCGTACCCCAGCGTGCTAACTTGTAGCACCGCTCCCGGCATCTGCTGTGGCCACCCTCGCAAATCTGCGACCACTCCCTCACGGCTCAGCAAAATGTCTCCGCACCGCGATTCGGCCCAAACTCGAATGCCAATCGCCAACACTCCATCGGCGTCTATAGCGAAGAGTCACGTGACAGACGTCCCACGCTGAAGACCCGCGGACCGCTTCACCTCATTACAGTGTTTTGGGCCGGTCGCAAAATGGGGCCCGCCGACAGCTGCAGACGATCTGTCCTCACACATCATTCTGCGCTAGCTGACCGCCGGATGTTCCTAGACACGCCCCCGCCGGCTTGCACCCTCGAAACGACCGCTCCGGTTGCACCGCCAGTCCGACACCTGGACCACCCCCTCCCACGCCCCGGCCCGCGCCTTGTGCAGTCTGATGACTTCTGAAATGCTACGACGCGACGTTACAATCTCTCCCATATTTGGGGCGTATTTTTTTTCGCAGACTTTATTAGTTACAGAGAAAACATTCCTTGGATTGTACGCCGATCTATCATTAATTCCCTGGTCTCGTGACCATTTGTTTTTGCACTAGCTATTATCACCTATTAAATATATACAATTTCACCAAGCTATGAATTTTATGTATCATTTTCCTATCAACTTATTTCTACAGAACTCTACCACAATTTTACATATTCAGTGCACGTTTATATACACACACCTTGCTTTCAATTTGCAACAACCATTTTCAATGACTTTGGCCCCCTAAAATACAACATAAATCCACAACTCTGAAAACCTCCAAGTTGCCCTCAAAATTACACACATTTCAATAATTTCAGTGCCGGCCGTGACTAACATTATTGGCCCTATTATTAATATTACATTTACAATATTAATAGGAACATAAACTTGGGCAACTATATTAACAACTACCACAAACCCTTGTAGACTTGAAAATAAAAAAGACATTTTAAATAAATCAGTAACACTCTTATCTATAGTATTTACAATTTTATATAATTGCACCTTTTTTTTATACATTTTGGCTCCACTGTCGTGATGCCCTCTTGCACTCGCCTAGGTCACTCCAGGATAGTACTTGCGACTCAGCGAATTTACCTTTTACCTGCTCTGCCCCCTTTTTATAAGAGATGGCGAAGCATTGTTGGGGTTCTCGAACCGTTCCGCGAATTCGGTCGTCAACGTCCTCGTAAAGCCTGTTGCTATATCTGTTTGCAATTCCGCGGAAACCCTACACTGTGAAATAATTTTGAAGGTACTTTGATGACCGTTGTTGACGATAAATTCCTTAAGGCTTTAACTTCTGGAATTTTGGACGTGGTGATGATATCCTTGTTCCCAGCTTTTGACGCTAAAAAGGGCTCACACGCCTCAATTTTACCCTTGTAAAATACTAATGAAACAAGGGGAACGAGTTTCAGCGGTGATTTATTTATTCCTCCTGCCCGACCTATCCTCTGGCAGCTGTCGTAATTGCGTACGTAAGTCTCCATGTCTTTAGAACAATACGGCCAGTAACAATACTTAGCCATGGAGTCCTTACTCTTTGTTACCCCCAGATGCGCATTCGCCATTTCGTGATAGACCTTCAGCACCGTACTACGGTAGATTTCTGGTATTACAATCCTTTCGCCGCTTGCTCTGGACCGAAACAACAATCGGGCGGCGCTTCCTCCGCTCCTTCCGTGACGTCATCGGACGACGGCGGTGGTTACTCACACGCTTGGCGTTCCGGCGAAACCGCACGCGGCTTTACGTGAAACTGTGACTTTACCTGCGCCGCACATGCTAATTGTGATTCAACAACTCCCCTTGAACCTCATCCATCAAGGTGGCCGTACGGTTACTTAAAAATTGTAATCGAGCTGGTAATTACTCTTCGCTACAGCTGCCTTACTAACGAACCGGCCGAAAGGGCCTTCTAACGTGACTCGCACCACCGGCAGATTCTTTGGTTATGCATCGAGAGGTTGTATAACTCAAATAGATTCCCCGGTCATCAGGTCGTCTGTCACATGTTTGCCATTAACAATATCATAAGTAGCACCACAATCACGAAGTATTTTACAGGAAAATTTATTTACTTTTCCAACGCATGTGAAAGGATTCAAGAATGCCTGCCCTTGCGTGTCGACCACGTGTTTTATTATTTCCACGCTCCTCCTCTTCGTGCATTTTCTTCGAAAATGTCCTGGTTCCTCACACTTAAAACAGTTGGCCCCCTTAGGTCTTTCAAATTCGGTCGTATGGTTAACCTTCGATTCCGGCTGTTTTGTGTCTCGCGGCGCATCTTCCGTCGCCTGGTCCAACCGTTTAACCTGCGTGTTCTCTTTGCTTGTAAACTTCGAGAAACTACGTTTCCAACCTGCTCGGTGGTTCTCATAGCTATCGAGTTTCTTTGCTAGCTCGAGGGACGCCGCAAGATCTCCCCACTCATCGATAAAGTGGTGACGCATTTCCGCCGGTACTCTCCGCTTTAATTGGTCCGTAACCGTTAAATTTAGGAGCTCGTGGAATTCAGTAATCTTAAGCTCCACTACCCATTCCTTGCAATAGTTACTTAATTCCCGTGCGTATACGTTCCAAGTAGTTCCCGCCCGTTTTTGGTGCGACGTAAATAAGTCGAAATCTTTCAGCGTTAAATTTAAACATTTCTAACGGCCGAGTTTTTGCTTCCTCACATTCTAAGTCACCCGTTCCCGAATCGAGCATCAACCAAGAATTTACCTGATTAGGCAACAGTGCCATGAGATTTGTTACCCATTCCGATTCCAGTATTCCTAATTGTCCTACCTGTGCTTCGAACGCCTTCAGGAACATCGAAATATCATTTTCGCCCTTAAACCGATCCATGACATTTTTAATTTGAACGGTTGCTTTCGTTGCGGTACCGGTACTACCTATCGATTCCCGTGTCGTGTTTCACGTGGTGATACTCAACCTTTCTAGTTTGTGCTGTCTATCACGTTCCCGCTCCTGCCTCTCGCGTTCTCGTTCGCGTTCTTCCCTGAGGATTTTCTTAGTCGCTTCGGCGAGCTCCCGTACCAGTTCCTCCTCATATTGCGTGCTATTAACAATTATTTGCTTTAATGCAACAACAGTATCATCACCTGAAAGCGTTTCACCCATTTCCTTGGCTACTCGAACCAGCACCTCCTTTGTGAATCCTGCAAGATACGCCATACTGCCTGAATTAATCCCGGCGAGTACAAGAAGACACACTTACGTACAGGGAACACCTCGGTGCCGCTTGCGCTGTTGACTCAGGGTTGAGTCGGGGACACGTGTAGACGTCCGTCCGTCCTTCCATCCTTCCTTCAAGGCCCGTACCAGTCTTCTTTCTTGATGCTCCCGTTGCTGCCACGTAATTTAATATTTCCTCTCGCTTCACTGGTGCCCCGAAAGCTCCTGCTCAGTTACGTGACTGCTGCACCTTGCATTCCACGCACACGTACCTCGCTGTTCACCACTTCGGCACTTGCTGCCATAATTAATGTTAATTCAGCACGACTCTGCGTTAACCAGTTAATGAATTATTGGTCACAATCGCGTGAATGTCCGCTGCTACCATTTAATGTTCTAGTGGTCACCTCCGCGTGAAGTTCGTTGTAACTGCTGCCACTATTTAATGTTCTAATGATCCCCTCCGCGTGAAGTTCGTTGTAACCGCTGCCACCATTTAATGTTTTAATGGTCACCTCCACGTGAAGTTCAATGTAACCGCTGTCACCATTTAATGTTCTAATGGTCGCCTCCGCGTGAAGTTCGTTGTAACCGCTGCCACTATTAATGTTTCCTCGTCTGTGACGTCGTCGTAATGTGAAAAACAACACAGACACGAAGTTTCTTTGTACAGGTTTATTTACAATTACTGTATATTACAATGTTTACATACTCCTCCGGAAACTACCGCTGCACTCCACAGCACTACCATTCCTGAGGCAAGCCGCCCTCACGTGTGTCCTCACACATCATTCTGCGCTAGCTGACCCCCGGATGTTCTCAGACACGCCCCCGCGGGCATGCACCCTCGAAACGACCGCTCCGGTTGCACCGCCAGCCCGACGCCAGGACCATCTCCTCTCACGCCCAGGCCCGCGCCTTGAGCGATCCGATGACTACTGAAAAGCTACGACGTTACAGCATGTCGCGTATTATTATATTTTTAGGATGTATTCGGTATTGTGTATTATATACTATTATATATACGTACTATATATGTGTATATTCTTATTATGTATACGTATATTATTATTAGTGAGAACCCTTCAAAATTTGACGGTGAGATCTTACATAAATGTAAAATACTGTGCCCAGACTAATGTTCACAATATATTGTTTGGATCTTCGGGTTATAACGAAGATATTCTGTGATGTGTAGTTCCCAAAATTTTGAACACGTATGGTCCATGACCAGGTGGCAATGCAAAATGGCCCACATATTCCAATAATACACGAAATGACGCAAAAGAAAGAGCACTATTATACTGACGGATATTTTTTCTAAAGTTTTTTGATGTGTCATCATCTGTAATCAAATTTGATTACTTCTGGCATATTGCTCGAAGGTTAACTTACTTTCCTATTTAAGCAACACAGAGTAAACACGTTTGCAGAATTTCTCTCGCATGGGAAGTACAAAGCAGAACAAAACTGACATTTTCTGCGCTGACTTTCTCATTCTCTGCGTCCAGTTAATGTACGTTTGCTTCTTTGGGGGCGCGTGGACAACGATTCGGAATTCGACGTAACCTGTGAACAACTTCACTTCTTCAGTACAACCGAGCAAAACCCACTGTCCGAATGTTCTCTATAAAATACATCACAAAAGCAAATACATGCAAACTGTCAAAGCCACATTGCAATTATTACACTGTAACAAAACCTTGACGAATTTTAAACAAATCTCAACAATCAAAACAAAACATCAAGCAGCGCCACCATGAATGAGCGTGGACTCACATCTAGCGTTTCATATAATCGATTTTGAAACAGCCACCCTTTGGAAGAAAACAATTGACATTTGATAAGCGTACTATTAAAGAATCATTTAATTAATTAATTAATTTACACCGTAAATGTTGATGAATCAACACAAACAATATTTGATAACACATCTAGGGATCACATTCTTTCATTTAAAGGAAAAAATACTACAATCGGTTCAGTAGAAGCCCTAAACGAAGCCATGGCAGAATACCTTATTTTTTTTTAAATATATAGATTATTATTCAATTGTTGTATATTTACGATGTTGTAAAATAAATAAAAATTCATTACAATACCCTTTGCAGCATCACGTTCACATTCATCAATAAAATTAAAAATGAGAAAATGGGTTTAAAATTAGGCAGCACTAGAAGAAATTAAAAAATTGTAATCGAAAGGAATATCTGGAAGGAGAACGTGAATTTTCTAAATCATTTTGAATAAACAAAAAATAGTATTTATTACAAGAGAATGCAAAACCTTGATTTTGTTTTGCAAATGTGAAAGGGAATATTTACGAGCTCATAACAATTACATATGGCCATATATTTAAGAAAATCAGTAATGATGTTTCACGTAATTGATTTAAAATGATCTTCGAATAAAGAAAGTAAAATTAACAGTGAGTAAATTAAAATATATTACACAATTAGAAGAGTAATGCTTGTATTCATTATTGAGGGGTTGTGAAGGATAGTCGCAGTAATTCGCAGACGAGGATCTGTTATTACTTTTTAGTCATTTATTTAAGTACAAGTAGTTGCATGTGTGTATTAACTGTAATTGCACGATACATAATGTAATGGGTAAAAGTGGAAAATAAATAAAAGCAATAAACACTGTTCATTTGGTAAAACTTCAATAAAAGAAATTATTTTAACAAACCTGTGTAATAACATTACATTACAATTATAATAAAACTGCTGGAACACGTTGGGCCTTATTGGACCCCTCTGAACTCTATGGTCCCGTTGCATCCCGCTCTCCACGGGCATGAGAGGGGGCGCCATCTGAAGGCCCTCTCCGTACGGCGGCGGCGGCGGCGGGGTTAGCGGGCCCTCGCCGGCGCCGGCGGCGGCGGGGGCCACGACGACGGCGGCAGCGATTGCATCACGGCGGCGGCGAGTGGGCGCGGCCGAGGCCGGATGGGCGGCGGCGGCGGCGAGTGCGTTTCGGCGACGTTGAGGGCGACTCGGCCACGGGGCCGCCGCCGCCGCTGCGTCCACGAAGCCGCCACGTGCGCCGTAGTAATTTATTTTATTGAAGTTAATAATAATAATAATAATAATAATAATAATAATAATAATAATAATAATAATAATAATAATAATAATAATCATCATATTTATTTCCGACTTGTTTTACAGAGATAACGTACTTTGTTGTTTCTTCGAATTACTAACCATCGATAACCAGTTGTGATGGTTAGCAATACTGAATTTATAATTTATTATCTGTCTACTTCTACGTAGTATTTTTTATGTGTGGCGTGTTTTTTTACAATATTCTTATTTTTTAATATTTACAATTGTAATGAATCCCTTTCTTCTTACTATCTATTCTATTTGCCCCACCGTTGGGCCGCCATTTAATATAATGAATCCTACTCTCTCATCTATTATTTATTTACTCTCAGCTATCTATTTATCTCTTCTCCTCTGTCTGCTATCATCTATTTATTTATTTATTTATTGATTTACCCCTTGATATTATTCCACCGTTGGGTCGCCATTTAATGTAATGTAACACTCTCTCCCTGCTCTCTCCTGCTATCTTCCTATCATTCATTAATTTTATCCTCTAACTTCTCTACGTTATCTATGCCCGCGCTTTTATCAAATATAGATAATAAATCGCCTTTTTTCTTTTCCCCTTTTTAACTATCTACTGCCGTGGATACGCTGGCGTTCCTATACAGGAATCGCAGTGAGGTAACTAGATTGTGCGTGCTAGGTTAAATTACTACAAACATCTCAATTGATCCAAAACGAACCGCATTTCTGGTTCGATCATTTATTTACGTTTCAAGCTTTACTCTATTTCCATTTCTACGGCGATAATTCACCGTCTTCCTTTCTACGTTAACATATAATATCATATAACATCAACATATACAAACGAAGAAAAAAAAAACAAGATAATACACAATAACAAAAAATCATTCATACACACTAACACAGACAATATCAAAATCACATTCATCCCTTGAATGCGCATTCCCTATTTTCCTCTAACTATTTCTGCTTTATTACTACTAACAAAACTTGATCTTCAACAAAATTGTTTTTAATTATGGGATGCGTTTTGATACGAAGCATTTCAAGGAATTCCGACACACACACACACACACACACACACACATGCATATGCGTTTCACTTCCCTTTTTTCAGCTCATCTTTCGTACTGGAGACGTCCGGTGTCCGCTGTCCAATGCTCCTCGATGTCAGTCGACGGCCACTCTTACTCGCGGTTGCCTCCGAGAACCACTTCTCGTCAACCACTATGTTTCACCTAAATGTGAAAGTCCAGCCGCTAGCCCGTCACCGACTAATAAATTCTGTATGTTTGCGGCGTACTGCTCGGCAAAATACGTAACACGAAAACAGAAACAACTTTTCGCGTATCGTCAAACACGTTACCTCTTGAAAAGTTCTATTGCTTATTTCCATTTATTTTGGAAAATAATCGTCTAAATTATACTGATGTGTATTGATTCAGTTAAGTCCCATAATAAAAATGTTTACCGCGCCAAATTTCCTCACACTAGAATACAACGTAATTGATTATCCGTAATTGCTTGAAGTTTTACTAATAAAATAACATGAATTCAATGAATTTAAATTTTTGCTCCCTTTTCTAATGTTCCAAAATTTTTATAAATCTTTCGACGTTACTTCTCGTTAACTATTTTTACACTTTCCAAAAAAACTAAGGACACACCGATTTCACGTACACGAAGCGTTCATCACCATGTCCACGACACAACTGCCTCACATCTGCATTCTTTCTTCACAATTTACATTGTTACTACAGATTTTTGTCACAAATAATTGACACACGCTTGCTCTGTTGGTTCTGGAAGATTTCCTTAACTTCTCAGCATGGCGTCCTTTGTTTACACTATTGACTTCATTCCAACATATTTTATGATTACTTCGCTTCCGAAAATGCGACAAAGTTGATGTTAATTTTGTCGTCTTCCCCGTATTTTATTCTATTCTTTCCCAACGTTTCAACCAAATCGGTCCGTGCGTTTGGTAATTATTCTTCAAAAACCCTGTTTGTAATGTTTCTTTCCTAACACAACAATGGCCATATCCTGTTCATTTTATTAAAAATTCCAAATATATTTCAAATTATAACTTCCGAAGTGTTAACCGAATTTAATGCCGTTTGTTTTATTTCGTTCTATAATTTCTGCTCCATCGGATGATTATATTCAATTTTCCCTAAATCTCACATGTTATAATTTTTTATTTTAATTTGGATTTACAAACATGTTTCTATCGGCACCGTGGCACTCCACATATACGTTTATTCTTTGCCACCTTTTGGCAACGTTGCATATGGGGTTTTGGTCTCGAAACGTTGGATCATTACACAATATAAGTTTTTGTGAACGTACAAAAAAAAACGTAGCTTTATATCACAATAAGTGAAGATTTCAAGAGATGCAATAGGTATATTTACTTAGACAAAATATATATTTCCGTAAAATTTCTAGGGGGAGGGCAATAATGTCCTACGTGCTCCAGCATTTTTATTATAATTGGAATGTAATATTATTACACAGGTTTGTTAAAGTAATTTCTTTTATTGAAGTTTGACCTAATGAACAATGTTTCTTTCTTTCTTTATTTTCCATTTTTCGTCATTGCAATTTTTTATCGTGCAATTACAGTTAATTCACTCATGCATGTACTTCTAAAAGCAAATTCAACATTGCATTCTAAACTACCAAGTATACCTGGATTCTTTTATACATCTTATCATTCCATATTCCGTCTAACATTCATGATATGTGTCTCATTGAATATATTTCAGGTAATTCTACCATTTTCCCTTTCCCACTACATTTTCGTGTATTGACAGTGTTTATTAAATAAAACGCTGAAAATTCATTACACATCCTCGACGACGACTATGACTATCCTTCACTGACCTCTCTAGGATGCGTACAAGCATTACTCTATTTATTTAATAAGTAATATAATTGGGTTTCGTTGACTAATACATGTGTTCTTGAAATTTAAGGGTATATGATTTATTAAAGGTGTAATTGTGTTTGACACAATGATTGAATTGTGATAAATCAAGTTTTATACTTGCTTTGTTATTTGTATTAGGAATATTTTACATATATTGTTTATCTAGAAGGTATTTTGGTAGTGATTAGTATTATACAATAAGGTTATTTTTGATATAGTATTTCTTATAGTATTGGTGAAGTGCGTGCCAGCTGCCGCGGCTAGACGTGAAATACAGGTGAATAATTTTAATTAGGAGTTAATTATTACTTTTCATAAATTTTTCTATTAATTTCGGTGGAATAAATAAATTATATTTTTTTGATTATTAATATGATGAGGCTTCGAAATATGAATATAGACTAGGATTAGATACCCTATTATGAGTTATGTAAATGAAGATAGTGTTAGGGTAGTAATAGTTATGACCTTGAAACCCAAAGAATTTTGGTGCTGGGAACCGCTTGCGCCGCCAACGCGGGAGTGCTATTTCTTCGCGACCTTGGTCCAGCGCTCCTCAGGCGGAACCTCAGCGGCGGTGGGCGTTTTCCCGGAACGCACAGCTCTTCTCTTCACGTTTCCCGAATCTGCCTGCGGAGGGGTGGGGGAGTAAGATATGATGTATCAGAAGACACAATCCCGCAATGTATTAACCGTGAATTTGTTTTCTGCTGTGAAGTCTTTAGTCGGCAGCCTATTTTTAAAGGCGCGTGCCGGCGTTAGAATGGAGGTCACAGTGGGTGAAGAAGCTTAGACGCTAAAAATAGTCAGCTGAGAGGGGGGCGTCTCAGTCATCAGAGCGCGGGTTCATTGTCTTCCCGTCGATCGCTTCTTCTTTGAGAAATAATTGTCTTTCTCAACAACAAAATCAATAACAATTTAATTTCAAAACTACTGTCTCCCTTTCATCATTTACCGCTTCTGAAACACTTAAAAGTTATTACTGGTAACGTTTCAAGAATATCATGCATACATTTGCAGAAACCCACCTTCCGGTGGATCTGAGAATCTTTAGAAGTTGTCTTTACGATCTCGCAAAGCTTTCTGCTTCTTCATTTAGGGTCTTCTATCATAATGTCCCGTTGCGAAGAGGAGACAATTGCAAAGAGGAGACACCGTAGCTGTGCGCCGGAGGGGTGTGTGGATAAAGGCCAAGAACCTAGGTGCCTACTCTGGGATGCAACCCTCCTAGTATTACAAGCAATGTGTGTGGTTGCAGCCCACGCAGGGCACACGTTGGTAACCTCGCGTGTGGCCGCCCATTGCCCGCCCGGGAGGCGGACGTGCCCTCCACGGGACACTGGGAGTGCGTTGCACTGGGTGTCTGATTATCGGAGGTGGAGGTTCCGCTTTAGCCCAGGGCACGGGGAGCAGTGAGCGTATGAGTAATGGGTGGTAGAAATAGTGAAAATAACCTCAAGGTGTGCACTTTTGTAACGTATTGTCAATAAACTGGTTGTACATAGAACTTGTAGTGTCTGTGGCATCATTTAGCAACCAAAATGCCACACTACCATCTTGTTTGGACATGCGGAATAGACATAGAAATCGTACAATTATGCCTGCACCCTGCCTGACTAATTGTCGCAAATACAGGAGGCCACGCGAATGAATGGCATTATGCCACGTCATAAGGCAGTTGTTGCATCACCACTCGTTCCCGGAAAGAGAGGCAAGGAGCATTAGTAAAGATGAATGCACGGAAGAAATGAATTACAGCAGTCCTATCCTTCAGTAGGTAGACTGCGGATTTCGTGTATTTGCAGTTTTTTTCCTTATCCACATACATATAAGGAAAATTACACTTATACGCTTTATGCATAAACATGTCCTTAACCACATACACATATGCATAACGAACACAGATTCTTTTCTTATTGTTTGGAATCAAAATCTTCTATAAAATATAAACCAGAAGATCACTTTTGATTGTGCGTCTTTTACGTTTGAATTATAGTTCATAGATAAAGTATTTGATCTACTTAGAGTTTAATACGCGATAGTAGATTTTTAAAAAGACTGCAATATACATCAAACAAACTTTGTATATTAAAAAAAACATAAAGAAAAAAGAAAAAAATACATCACACAGCCCGCAACACAAATACATTCACAGCTGCATTTTAATATACACACTGAAAAACTCTTTTTTACTGACAATCATGCAACATCTCTTTTACAGTCACTTTTAGGAGATCCTCCCCAACTATGTCAACCAACTTTTTCGCAAAGGCAACACTCCTAGCACAACAAGGATTACAAAAAAGATGCATCCATTGTGCTCGTGCTTCAATAAACAAATTATTATCGGGAGCGATGGCTCAGTGCATCAACAGATGTCACTCAGTGCTTCTGACCGGGAGGTCCTAGGTTTGAGTCCCGACGACGACGACGGCGGCAGGATTTTTTCGACACTAGCTTTTCAACTAGGTCTAATTCAGTCGCTGTCTGGAGGCGAAATTCTAGCGACTGGCTGCTCTGATCGGTAGTTTTCCGTGGTTTCTCCGATCAACACCAGGGTACCCAAACAATCAGACCACGGACCGCGCGCGATCTTTCCTTTCTATTCCTTGTCCTATCCTCACCCCTTATACACACACAATAACATGCAATACACTACCACACATGCTGGGAGACCGGGCGGGGACTTAGCAGTTGTCCCGGCTGGGGCGGTGCCCTGCTGGTGGGAGATGCCTGGTTGGGGAAAACCCGCTAGTCGGCGGTAGGTTGACGCCGGATCTCGCCATCCAGTTGGGGAAGATCGCCGACACCTCCCGATGAAAAAAAGAAAACTACACTTACGACTTATTAAAACTGACTAATGACCTCTGTAGTTGGCTCGCCCGGAATCACTATCAATCAATCATACATTATTCCCCTTAGAAATTAAATATCTCCTCTCCTCACACACGATTCAATTGAAGTTCCGCCCTTTTGGCCATCTCCCCACGGTCCTTCCCGTGCTGGCGAAGTGGCACTGGTCGGCGACGAAGGCCTGTAGAAGGGCGGGGGATCGACTGATCCTGCTGGGCTGGGCTTCACGTGAGCTGGGATGCCCTCCCACGTGCCCTGCGGCGGCGCGGCGCGGCGCGGCGAGAGCGGTCTCCCCGGGGAGGCGCCACGGGTCGTGCGCGGTATCGCCTCGATCGCGGTCAGCTGCCGGTCACACACAGTAGTAGTAGACAGTGACTCTTCGCGGCCCGATCATGATCACATGGGATCGGTAGCTTCGACGCGGTTTCACACAGGGCGACGCGGCTAGCCTCGCCTGAGAGTGACCTAAAGCGAGCGCGCACACGAAAAACTTTAGACGAGCGCAGGAGAAAATCTTAGAAGCAGATTATTAAAATAGTCAGAACATACGTAAGTTTGAAGTAATTTAGAACATTTTCAAAGCAATAAACTTTTTTTGTCATGTCTTCTTCTAGGCTCCCAATCTAGACCAACAAGTTTTTGTAATTTTCACAAGGTTGTAAGACCGCAACTTTCATACAAAACCAAAAACTTACTGCTTGACATTCATTTCTACTAAATCCTTACTTAATTCCCCCACAATTATTTCTGCTGGGGCTAGAGGTTAAGCATTTTTTTCACTAAATGTGAGGCTGATATTTTGTTTTGAGGAGTTCTGGTCCTCATATAAAGAATATATCAAGAAACAACCCCAATTATTTTGAAATGTTTAACCTCTTCTTAAACATGCAATGTCACAGATAATTCAGTGTACTTCAGCAACGCACTCGGGAGAGCAAAACGGTATTGACTTCAAGGGTGTGGACGTTAATTCCAGACGGCGTTGATTTCAGCCATCCGTAGTTTTACTATGCTTGCGCATACCTAACTTGCCAAAAACTTGGCTGAGCTGCACTACTCTGATACTCACTCACTGTTCAGAGACGTGCAGAATCTGCAACTGCAAGTAAAATTAAACTAATTACTTGATATTATATGCGATTAAATTGCACGGATGTAACTCTCTGTTCAGTAATAAAGTTAAATAATATTGCAAAGAGTTGGGATGCTTTGGCTCGATCCTTCATTTTCTCATGGATAAATTTTATGTAGATTTCTCAGCATTAAAACGCTTTTCTAACATTTTTGTGACTAGCAAGGAAAGCGAGATGTCGAGGAAGATTGTATAATTACGTCAAATGTTTTTAAGGAAGTGTTGTGAATTGCTCCAAGAACATCTGCCTATAACACGAAATAAACCATTTTTGAAAATTTGTTTCAAAATCAATTGCAAAGTTTTTTGTTTTATTTGATATTCTGTAAGTACATTGGAAGTTACCTTTATACATTTTTATACAAATAAACACTTTTCGTTAACAACTTTTCCTCCTGATGTGGAAATGGAAAGATAGGGAAGAGGGTGGGATTTAACTAGCGACAGTTCTCGCACGGGTACGCTAGCTACTAATTATTGTGAATTATTGGAATTAAGAATTTAATTGGTAATATCGTAATTACAGATCTTAAACTGTAAAATAAGCGGAAAATTAATCATTTTTTAAAGCTAATAATGAAAATCTTCTATGCTGTTCACAAAGAAAGTGAATCAAAAAATTATTTGCTATGTAATAGCCTCGCGTTTCAACACGCTTCATTATATGGCGTGCCCGGGAGTTTCGTTAGCGTTCCAACAATACAACACTATTAGGCGGCTTTACACGACCTTTCTTGAACGCACTCCGGGCAGCGAGCCACGCAGGTACACGTTTCAGAACGCACATCTAAAGGGAAGTTCCAGCCAGCGCGCAAGAACGCGGTCCGGAGCGTAGCGCACAAGAGCATGCGTTGTATTGCACACGCGGAGACGTTTTGTGTAGACGAAGTGGCGAGCCAGGCGGCATTTTGAAATGGATACTCTTTGGAGCCGGGATATGGTGAGGAAGTGTATTTCCGTTTACAGAGTGCCATAGCTTATGGAAATTAAAAAGATCAGTGTATATGAGCAAAAACTTAAAATATGAGGAATTCGGAATATTAATAAATTTGCACAAATGAGTTTTCCCCGAAATAGATTGGGATTTTATCTAAAACTATTCAAATTCTGCTAGGGGAATTCCGTAAAGAATTGAGAAATGTGAAAGAAGTGGCACTGCAGCAGATGTATACTAGGGCATATACACCGAATTTATGATTTTCATTCAATTCGTTTAATAATCAACTAGTGAGAACCCGTCAACGTTTGACGTTGTGATCTGAGATAAATGTGAAATACTGAGCCCAGACTAATG
Source organism: Teleogryllus occipitalis (assembly GCA_011170035.1). NCBI lineage: Eukaryota > Metazoa > Arthropoda > Insecta > Orthoptera > Gryllidae > Teleogryllus > Teleogryllus occipitalis. Next base: position 403,340 of record BLKR01000555.1, read on the forward strand.
TTCACAATATGTTGTATTGTTTGAATCTTCAGGGTATAACGAAGATATTCTGTGATGTGGAGTTCACAAAATTTTGAACACATATGGCCCATGAGCAGGTGGCAGTGCAATATCGGCACCAAATTACACAAAAGAAAGAGCACATATATACTGACGGATATTATTTCTAAAGTTTTTTGATGTGTCAATCTCCGATAAACAACTGTTTGATTTCTTCTGGCATATTGCTCGAAGGTAAACTTATTTTCCCATTTAAGCAACACAGAGTAAACTCATTTAAGGAATTTCTCTCACATGGGAAGTACAAAGTAGAACAAAACTGACATTTCATACACAATGACCCAACAGAAAACGAAATGACCTCACTATCACGACACATACGCTGACTTTCTCTTTCCCTGCTCCCAGTCAATGTACGATGCTTGCGTCTTTCGGGGCGCGTGGGCAACGATTCGGAATTCGACATAACCTGTGAATAACTTCACTACTTCAGTACAACCGAACAAAACCTACTGTCCGAATGTTCTCTACAAAATATACTACAAAAGGAAATACATGCAAACTGTCATCACCACAATGCAATTATTTCACTGAAATAAAACCTTGACGAATTGTGAACAAATATCAACAATCAAAACAAAACATCAAGCAGCGCCACCATGAAGCGGCTGGGACTTACATCTGTGTGTGTGTGTGTATATATATATATATATATATATATATATATATATATATATATATATATATACATATATATATATATGTATATATATATGTATATATATATATACATATATATATATATATATATATATATATATATATATATATATATACATATATATATATATATATTAAAACAGCCACCCTTTGGAAGAAAACAATTGACATTTGATAAGCGTACTATTAAAGAATCTTTTAATTAATTAATTGACACCGTAAATGTTGGTGAATCAACACAAGCAATATCTGATAACACATCTAGGGGTCACATTCTTTCATTTAAAGGGAAAAATACTACATTCTGTTCAGTAGAAGCTCTAAACGAAGCCATGGCAGAATACCTTATTTTTTTAAATATATAGATTATGGTAATTTTTTACGTAATACGAAATTACATTGATAAACAATTTCATAAACAAATTTTAAAAACAATAGAAACGTTTCAAAAATCATTTGGAGAGCACATGTTGATGCACATTTCGTAACATACAACTTTCCCGTCAGTTGTAAAAGTTTAATCTATTGCTACCCAGGGCCGTAGTTTTGCAGCCACACTAGATGCAATAGAAGACCTCGTAATAGAAGACCACTGGCGGTATCTACGACCAGCAAACAATCACTACAGCATGCGACACTGCAGAGTGAACTGTTACACGCCAGTGATCGCAAAACGTTACCGGAAATTAAGGTTAAAGGTCACGAAAAGCGGCGTAAGTGATACTTTTCACACCTAAAGGAGAAAAGGATATCAGTCGCTGACGAGCACTCTCCGCTACTGAAATAAATTATGCTGGCGCGCCGAACAATGAGACCATCAGACGTCTTCACATAGGGTACTTGGAGAAGACAGCTCGCAGTAATAACATAGGAAAAAATTCTGAAATTTTTGAAAATATTTTTATTAAAAAATATGTAAGAAAATTGATAGTATAAAAATACTTTTTGAAAATAGCAAAATATATAAAATATGTAATATAGAACTAAATAAAAAAAGTAAAAATATACTAAGTAAAAATATGTAATGAAAAAATGGGATATTGTGTCAGGATGGAGATGATTCGCTAAGATTACAAATTTGAGAACGGTACGTAGAAAGACAAAAAATAATTACTAAAAATACGAATTATTACATATATTATCTAATAACTATCTAAAATTACTAATAATTACATGAAAATCCGGTATCTAGTAATAAGAACCACACTTCTGCGCACTTCGGTCCTGCCCACGCACTTCCGCGCGCACTAGTTCGTGGTCAGGAACGTCCCGCTCAGGCGCGCGACTAAAGCAGGGAACCCATTTGGAGCGGCCCGCCCGGCACGGAGCAGCCCCGCGCGGTACAGCCCAGCCCCGACCGAAATGTTTCGCATGCTATTCAGTTAGACGCCACCCAATGCGACCGCCCGGCCCGGCCCGGACCCGCTCATACCCGCCCGGCCCCGCCCGGAATGCTTCCCCGAGAATAAAATCCGGAGGCGGCGGCCGGCCTGGACGGCGCGGCGAGTGGCCTTGGGAGGGGTTGAGGAGCCCTTCCAGGAACTAACGGCTGTATGGGTCTTGCAAGCTATTGTTATCGGGTGTCCCTCACCATCTTCCTCATTATTCCCAATGCAGTCACAAATTCTTTGAGATGGTAGATTTTAGCAATTGATAAAAATGCGAAATGTTACCAAATACTGAAAAAACTAGTAATTGTATGTTTGGCGATCGGTGGAATACATTTCTGAAGGTTTTCAATCTGCGATAAATGCAAAATTATCCGCAAAATCCAAAATGGACGTGAATCTGCGATACTAAATTGCATTTCATTATTTTCTTCGTGGTCTCTCTCTAACTAGGGATACGACTTCGACAACACATCGATGTTTGAAAACATTTAATTTTGACAATTTTGACATAACATTTAATTACGGCCAACAGTACAGAAGCTGAACGATTTTTTAGTCAATACAGTTTCATTGTTACTGATAGAAGAAATAGGTTATATCGAGCCAACAATGAAATATGCTCTCAGTTCATTTTTCATTGTTTGTGTTACATATTAATAGTTATTTACATAAATTGATTTCATTTAACAAAATACACAACCTTTTAAAATAATGTGTTGTTTTAACATGTATTTTCAAATTGCGAGACAGTTATTTTCCTCTCCTTTGAATAATGTTACATAGAAGCGTATATTTCTGTACAAGACAGGAATTATTCTTTAAATTTAAAATTTCGTCCTTAAATATTTGTTCACTAATAGTGAAATGTTAAATTATTTTCGCTTATTTCCTAATTTTAATAGAAAAATCTAAAAAATACCAGAATATTTTTTATTTCGAAGAGATCTCCCGTAATAATAATTTTCTCAAAAACTGCTACAAAATGCTAAATCTTAATTTTTATAATGCAATAAAATGCTATAGTCTTCTTTTCTAAATGTTTTTAAATTTAAAGACCTAAATTCTACCATCACTACAAATATTTAATGATTCATAATGAATATCAAGAGGGAGATAATTTTTTTAAGGTGATACGCATTTTTTCTTCCAATATTCAACTGAGGAAATTTTTAATACGAGTACACAGGCATACAATAATTGATATGTACAAGCAGATGTCTTACGTTAAATGTAATGTAATTAATAGTTTGGTATGAGCTTTTTATAAAGTACCCCTAAAATATAAAAAAAAAATCCTTTAAAACCGTGGGGCCTGAAGTTGGGCAAAATCAAATAGATTTTATACTGGTTTTGGAAAAGATCCTGACGATTTCGGACTAATATTTTTTACAGCATTTGTTTCCGCTAAGTACATTGTCCTCCTTGTTCCCGCCCTTCTTCCTCAGCAGCTAATATCATCAATTCCTCCATCGAAAGTATTAAACTCTTCATCGCTACTGGAACAAGTGGCGTCCAGTGCAGTTCCGATCCGTGCCGGGCCGTCCGTAATGGGTGACTGGCAGGCCGAGCCGCGCGGCACCGCGCCTCGCCGGGCTGTGCCGAGCCGAGCCGGGAACTCCTAGTGGGTTTCCTGCTTAAAGTAGGGAACCCATTTGGAGCGGCCCGCACGGCACGGAGCAGCCCCGCGCGGCACTGCCCAGCCCCGGCCGAAATGTTTCGCATGCTATTCAGTTAGACGCCACCCAATGCGACCGGCCGGCCCGGCCCGGCCCGGCCCGGCCCCGCCCGGCTAGCCCTGCCTGTCTCTGCCTGGCCCGCCCGGCCCCGCCCGGCCCCGCCCGGCCCCGCCCGGCCCCGCCCGGCCCCGCCCGGCGCCGCCCGGCCCCGCCCGGCCCCGCCCGGCCCCGCCCGGCCCCGCCCGGCCCCGCCCGGCCCCGCCCGGCCCCGCCCGGCCCCGCCCGGCCCCGCCCGGCCCCGCCCGGCCCCGCCCGGCCCCGCCCGGCCCCGCCCGGCCCCGCCCGGCCCCGCCCTGCCCCGCCCGGCCCCGCCCGGCCCCGCCCGGCCCCGCCCGGCCCCGCCCGGCCCCGCCCGGCCCCGCCCGGCCCCGCCCGGCCCCGCCCGGCCCCGCCCGGCCCCGCCCGGCCCCGCCCGGCCCCGCCCGGCCCCGCCCGGCCCCGCCCGGCCCCGCCCGCCCCCGCCCGGCCCCGCCCGGCCCCGCCCGGCCCCGCCCGGCCCCGCCCGGCCCCGCCCGGCCCCGCCCGGCCCCGCCCGGCCCCGCCCGGCCCCGCCCGGCCCCGCCCGGCCCCGCCCGGCCCCGCCCGGCCCCGCCCGGCCCCGCCCGGCCCCGCCCTGCCCCGCCCGGCCCCGCCCGGCCCCGCCCGGCCCCGCCCGGCCCGGCCCCGCCCGGCCCGGCCCCGCCCGGCCCGGCCCCGCCCGGCCCGGCCCCGCCCGGCCCGGCCCCGCCCGGCCCGGCCCCGCCCGGCCCGGCCCCGCCCGGCCCGGCCCCGCCCGTCCCGGCCCCGCCCGTCCCGGCCCCGCCCGGAATGCTTCCCCGAGAATAAAATCCGGATGCGGCGGCCGGCCGGGGCGGCGCGGCGCGGCGCGGCGAGTGGCCTTGGGAGGGGTTGACGAGCCCTTCTACTAACGGCTGTATGGGTCTTGAAAGCTATTGTTATCGGGTGTCTCTCACCATCTTCCTTCCTCACTATTCCCAATGCAGTCACAAATTCTTTGAGATGGTAGATTTTAGCAATTGATAAAAATGCGAAATGTTACCAAATACTGAAAAAACTAGTAATTGTATGTTTGGCGATCGATGGAATACATTTCTGAAGGTTTTCAATCTGCGATAAATGCAAAATTATCCGCAAAATGCGAAATGGACGTGAATCTGCGATACTAAATTGCATTTCATTATTTTCTTCGTGGTCTCTTTCTAACTAGGGATACGACTTCGACAACACATCGATGTTTGAAAACATTTAATTTTGACAATTTTGACATAACATTTAATTCCGGCCAACAGTATAGAAGCTGAACGATTTTTTAGACAATACAGTTTCATTGTCACTGATAGAAGAAATAGGTTATATCGAGCCAACAGTGAAATATGCTCTCAGTTAATTTTTCATTGTTTGTGTTACATATTAATAGTTATTTACATAAATTGATTTCATTTAACAAAATACACAACCTTTTAAAATAATGTGTTGTTTTAATATGTATTTTCAAATTGCGAGACATTTATTTTCCTCTCCTTTGAATAATGTTACACAGAAGCGTATATTTCTATACAAGACGGGAATTATTTTTTAAATTTAAAATTTCGTCCTTAAATATTTGTTCACTAATGGTGAAATGTTAAATTATTTTCACTTATTTCCTAATTTTAATAGAAACATCTAAAAAAAATACCAGAATATTTTTTTATGTTGAAGAGACCTCCCGTAATAATAATTTTCTCAAAAATGCTACAAAATGCTAAATCTTAATTTTTATAATGCTATAGTCTTCTTTTCTAAATGAGATGTTTTTAAATTTAAAGTGCTAAATTCTACCATCACTACAAACACTTAATGATTCATAATGCATATCAAGAGGGAGATTTTTTTTAAGGTGATACGCATTGTTTCTTGCAATATTCAACCAAGGAAATTTATAATACGAGTACATAGGCATACAATAATTGATATGTACAAGCAGATGTCCTACGTTAAATGTGATATAATTAGTAGTTTGGCATGAACTTTGTATAAAGTACCCCTTAAATATAAAAAAAAATCCTTTAAAACCATGGCGCCTGAAGTTGAGCAAATTCAAATGGATGTTATACTGGTTTTGGAAAAGATCCTGACGGTTTCGGACTAATATTTTTCACAGCATTGGTTTCGCTTAGTACATTGTTCTCCATGTTCCCGTTCATCTTCTTTTGCAGCGAATATCATCAATTCCTCCATCGAAAGTATTAAACTCTTCATCGCTAGTGGAACAAGTGGCGCCCCGTGCTGTTCCAATCCGTGCCGGGCCGTCCGTAATGGGTGACTGGCAGGCCGAGCCGAGCGGCGCCATGCCTCGCCGGGCAGTGCCGGGCCGAGCCGGGAGCTCCTAGTGGGTTTCTCGCTTCACAGAGCTATGTTGCGGGTTGCAGCTCGCACGCATCTGGATATGGCAACAGCTTTGCAATTTAAGTAATGGAGTTAAAAACTAACTCAGACTTTCTCGTGTTTTCTGAAACGGTTACGTAAAGATTAATTCATCTACTTATCATATACTACTTATCATATTTTAGCCTATTTCCAAATATTGACGCTGCAAAATAGCTTCAGTAAATTGTTTGGGAGAGCAACGGAATGATGGATTGGGTTGCTCGCAAAGCGTGGCTACCCACTTCCTAGCTTGCCACAAGGGAAATTTCTAAAAGACAATTATTCGAGAACTATGTTTATCTCAGCGTGATAGTTGTTAATGATGGAAGAATTATGTCAATGTTGCTTTGTTGTCAATGTTTCCTTAGACGAACAGAAAGTTGTTTTCTGTTATAATTCGTGCGACATAGACTTTCAGCTCACTACCAGCTCTTACGCGCTCAAAATACACACTGCTACCATTAGTCAAAATTTAATTTCTTCAATGCCGCCGAGATGTGAATTACCACGGCTGTTTACTGACGAGGCGATCTTTTGTGTAAACGCACGGCTGAAAAATTCTCCAACAATTCCCCCTCGTTGCGTCATGTGAATATATTATATTATCGTTGATTTTCTTCGAAATCTCGACAGTGGGAGCGCCAATGTCTCTCAGCTGAGGTCGCAATACCAACCCTGCATAATTAAATTGATAGTCGGTAGCATATATACGTGCATCTTAAAGGTTTTTACTCGAGCAAGGCGAGGCCAGTAACCGCAAAACTGTTCGGCCACCTTCTTTTTAAATAATGCTATTCTATCGCGCCTTCATTTGAAAAACTTTTAATTCTCGGAATGTTGATACTCTACAGTGTCTCCAGTATCTGGCGCGATCTCGCGAGCGTCTATGAAAGCGGTTTAACTCTTCAACTGTTTGTCCTTCCAAAGAGTTTCACAAGATGTTTTTGTCTTTCCCTCTGGAAGCAAACGCGCCGTTTTTTGGGGGAAAAAGTCCGAAGCAGGACGTTTAAAATGCATGCTCTTAGCTGTTAATTGGCGATAAGTATTAATGATAGATTTCAAATATTATTCAAGATTTCAAATATTAATCAAGATATTATTAATGATAGATTTCAAAGAACGGCACCAAATTTGAATTAATTCTGGCCGCCGATGTGCCAACACCAAATATCCTCAAACTACTTGAAACAAGCCCCCAATGCCGAATTCTTAACTATATTTTCAAAGCGACTATATTTTCGGCGCTAGTCCCATTTCGGCGAACTGTGTGTTCTTGAAAATTGTAAAAAGTTAACATTTAAAAACTACAAAATTGATGGTAGAGATGTTTGCCCTGGAAAAACTCTGTTGTAAACAATCGACGCTTTAAAAGGTCATGTACCGTTTTTTGAGGAACGAGTAGTTTTCGCATAATTTATACTTGAAATTAATGAAAGAAATTATCAATACCACTTCAAATTTTTCTTCATTTAGTCTTTCACTGATGGAATAAGGGACGCTTAAAATAATGACGCGAGTATCATATTCGTTGAATTCTATGAATTTTCAAAAACGACAAATTTAAAAATAATGCGAGAAAGTATGTAATATTGTAGCCCCACTAGTTGGTTTTTTAATGAAAATAATCAAAAATAAATAGTCCCAAATTTCGTCGTTCATCATTTTTTGTACCCTGATAAGTAAATTCAGTCACCTATTCTTACTGCAATGGCACTACAAGCACAATACGCTCACTTGGGAGGACTGCCGCTGCGAGCAAATAGGATGATTGAACGAAGAAAGGCTCGGAGCGCCATCTCGCTCAGTGAAAACTGTGGTATTACCCGTGCAACTTTTTTTGAGTGATGGTGTACCTTCCCCCTCTCAGGTACAATAAACAGTTCCGCGGGGACACTGATGTCATTTCAAACACATCTTCATTGATGCGAAACAGAAACTGTTTTCTGTTGAAGACCACTCATGTCCCTGTTTTTTCTTTAAAATATATAAAGAAATTGTTGGAACAGGTGCAGGTCCTTCACTGGAGTCACTTCGAACTCCTGAGAATGTTAGAAGAACTAACTTATAGTAGCAACAAATGCAAAATTTTTGAGAAATTTGCGAAGGCACGCGACTCGGAAAAGGGAAAAAGACTGTGATGTATTCCCTTCAGTGATGCCTTGGATCGGGCTTCTGCTTACATTGGAGCAAGTACTTCTACGATACGGAGAATAAAAACTAAACGAGCCCAGAATTCTTTAACTCTCCCCAGGATGGCTGGTAAATGACGTAACTTTCAAGATAACCAGTGTATATTATATGTATTCTCTTAAAAATATTTTCACCAACCTCCACACATTTGCGAATGAAACATTAATTAATAGTATTAAATCTTGAAGAAAGTTTCCTGTTAGTAACTATTTTCACCCAAATACTTGATAAGAAGAAATTTATTTTCATAACAGATTTGTCACTTCAGGCAAACGAAGTCAGAATGCTCCTTAGGGTAAGGAATTACCCAATCATACATGACATTGAAATGTAAGTTGACTTTGATATTACAGGAGTTTGCAATGCATTCAAAACTCCAGTGTCCGATTTTGTAACTAATACCCCCTCTCTACCAACATCTCCCAATCATCGGTGAAGAAAAGTTGCGCGGAAATTAACTTCTCCCTTGCGATCATCCGCCGAATGAACGAACCTTCGTTCAGAACCGCTTGTTCGCTCGCTCGCACAGTGTAATCACTAGAGACCGGATTTTTACGTAATTACATACTTTTTGTCTTTCTACCTACTTTTGTCAAATTTGTAGTCTTGGCGAATCGTCGCCGTTCTAACGCAACATTCAGTTTTTCGTTACATATTTCTACATATTTGGTAATACATTACATATTTCACATATTTTAATATTTTTACAAAATGTTTTTATTCTATTAATTTTGTTCAATTTTATTCAATATTTTCTATGAAAAGAAATATTTAAAAAATCAGCACATTCCCCTACATTGTTACTGCATGCTGTCTCCTCCAGATACCCAATCTGAAGACCTATGTGCTTCAGTGATGTCAGTAGCGGGAAGTGCGTGTCAGGGAGAGATCATTTTCACCTTTAAGTGAGAAAAGTATCACTGACGCCGTGGTTCGTGATCTTTAACCTTAATTTCGGAGAAACGTGGACGTGTAACACTTCAATGATTGCTTCACGCTGCAGTGATTGTTTGCTGGTCGCAGATATCGCTATAGTTTTTTAGTTTGTACGATGTCTTCTATTGCGTTTAATCTGAATGTAAAACAACGGTCCTAGGTAGCAATAACTGAAGCTTATACCACAGACGGGAAAGTTGTATGGAACAGTGTGCATTAACTTGTGCGTTCCAAACGATTTTTTAAAACGTTTATATTATTTTTAAATTTTGTTTATGAGATGCTTGATAAATGTTATTTCGTATTATGTAAATGTGATTTATAATTAGTGTATTTTAATATTGCATATTATATCCGATTTTACATATTTATTACATATTCTTACTGTTTTCATTACATATTTATGTACATATTTTGTCGTTTCATACTACATATTTTTTCGGGCTAAAGTAATCACATCATTAGATTTCTGTAGAAACGCTCTCGGCCACCAATGGTCGCGGGATGCGTGTTCCACGGTCTATCGTATTAGTTCCTGCATAGGCGATGGTGCAACGAAAAACCACTTCCCTTTCTGATTCATCGGGGTGGCGCAAGTACGGGCGAAGAACCGGGAGAGATGACTCAAGCCATCAACTCATGTCATTGCAGTGCTTCTGCCCTGGAGGTCCTCGATTCGAGTCCCAACTGTGACAGCTACATAGCTATGTCGAATTTAGCCGCTGTCTGGTGAAGAATTCTATCGGCCGGCTGTTCTGGTGGGGAGTTTTCCGTGGTTACACTACCACATATTTCGGCAGATCTTGCGGAGCTTGTCCCGGTTAAGGCCGCAACCAGTTGATGGGAGATACCTGGTTGGGGAAAATCCCGCTTGTCAACGGATCTCACCATCCAGCGGGGCAAGACCACCGCCACCTCGCGAGCAAAAAACTTGCGTTATCCTTACGGGACTAATGGACATAACGGTTGGCGCGCCTGGTATCACTAGTAATTTGGTACTCACTGGTAATCACAGGTAATTACTGGTTCTTTTTTTGAAAATTATCGATTTCTTTTTTGATCTCATCCACATACCCTTTCGTGGCCCCGTCGTCCGTTTTGAGGGGCGGCACCATGTTGACGAGGCGTGTCTTCACCATGTTGACGTTTCCCAGTTTGCTGCGTCGGAGAGTCAAAAAACGTTTTGTAGCTGCGTCTTGATGACTGATGTTGCGGTCGACGTACGCTTTGTTGGCGACATCTTTTTCTTCTATAGGAGAAGCCGTATTCGAAATGCGAAAAAGATCCGCGTTAAAGAGATTGTCGGCTTTCCATTGGCGGAGACATTTGGATTGATTGTTTATCACGCTTTGTAACGAAGATTTTAAATCGATGTTCTGCAATATTTTGTCATCATCTTGCGCAGCGATTTGACGAGCGTGTTCGATTCGTTCGTCCACGTACGCTTTAGTGGCAACGTTTTCAGGTATATTGCAATTTTCTATTTCCTCCCCTTCCTCCTCTTCAGCACTCTCCTTCTCCTCTTCGATGTTGTCATCGTACTCCTCTTCCTGCTGCTGCTGCCGCCGCTCCTCCTCCTCCTCTGCCGAGTCATAGTAGTCTCCTTGCTGGGAGTTCATGATGCTGTCTGACGACCACAAAGTTTCATCGCGTCGTTTTATACGTAAAAAACGGTCGCCGCGGGCGATCGAATGACGACGACGGCGGCGGCGGCGGCGGTGGCGGCAGTGGTGGTGACGCACAGCGCGGACTCGGCCACGGTGACGACGGGCGTTTGCGGTTTCTCCGGTTTTCTTTTTTTGCTGCGAGCGAGGGCGGTAAATTCGAGAGGTCGATTTTGTATGTGGTTGAGTTTGTTGCAAACTCATGCTGCTGCCGCCATTGTTTTTGAGATGCACCGCCATGTTGTCGTTTCCTCACTTTTTTCATGCGACGGAGAGTGGGAAATTTGACACGTTTTTTCTTTGTTCTCTTCATTCTCCTCTTCTTCAGCGCTGACATCGTACTCCTCCTCCGGGTCATAGTAGTAGTAGCTCTCGCTTTGCCGGTACCTCATGATGCATTGATGACAACGATGCTACATCGCGGTCATTTTATGCGACTATTGGGTGAAGTCAGCATGTTTTTTTATTTTTATAATATTGACACAAGAAAATCGAGAAAGATGAGGTCCTCTATTTCATCGCCGTCGTCGTCTTAATCCTCACTGACACCCGCGTCAAAGGCGGCGCGCTGTACCCTTACATACGAATTCCACACCGTCCTAAATAGTTCGATATCGTTCCGCGTATCTCGCATGGACTGCCAATAGGAGGCGCGTCTTCAACTGATTTTCAAAATTTGCACGCGCAAATCGACGGATATGCATCTCAGCAAAATGTCGAAACGTCGCTAACCGCGGCCGCACTTCCTCTTATTCGTCTATTTTTTCTTTCGTTTTTTTGTAACAAGACGCTTCGACATATCGGACACGTATTATCCTTTTCGATACATTTTACATCGAACAAATGGCTGCAACCCACCGTGCGTGCCCGTTGCGACTGCAATTTTTCAAGGCAGATGATACAGGAGTCGTCGTCGTTATCGTCTTCCTTGCTCACTATTGTGTAGGGCGCCGGCGACACGTCGATGGGAAGAGAAGAAGTTTCGCACGCCATAACGGATTTTGAAAAAAAACTCTCCACTAAAGAGCAAAGCACACTAGAACAGCGTTGATGGCTACGATTTCCACAATAATCACAATTTGCAAGCAATCAATCCAATCCGTTTACACTTTTTTCCTCACTTCACAAACCAACAAAACGATCGCTCTCACTCTCTCTCTCTCTCTCTACGGGTACACTCGACGCACTTCCACTTCGGCTGCGGTGACGACCCTTCGATGCTCGTTGTGGTATGATGTTCGAGACAAGGCAGTACTTCTTCTCGTTTACACCCTCCGCATTGCCACTGCGGTGGCGGCGGTCCGTCCCTTGTTGTAATGTTTGAGGCAAGGGAGGAGTTTTAGAATGCACGGGTTCCTCTGTACGTCGTCCGGTAGACGATTGTAGACGGCAAGAACGTCCTTCGCGGCCCAATGTATTAGAACTTCAATGGGCAGAAAGTGCAGCGATAGAACGTCGAGTCTGAGAAGAGAACAATCGTCGTCGAGGAACCGTCGTATGGCGCGATCTGCGCTCGACCGTATCTCCTCCTCAACCATATGTTCGCTCCACTCGTCACCGACCGACTGTCGCGATCCTACACCCACCACAGGAAGTCTTTATCTCCCGTGCGGAAGTCTTATCGGTTCGCCGTCGGGTGGTGGGTATTTTCTAAGAGTACCGGTCGTTCTGACGTCATCCACTCGTGGAGCGCGATGACGTATTGTACTCTCAATCCGTCTTCTCCCGCAGACAACAAACCGTTCGGAGCGAAGCGGAAAATCGTGCGATTCACACACTTTTATAGGTGGACATCCTTGCGAAAACAAGTCCACGACTGAACAGTTTACGCGCTTCCGTAACCACACCGCTTTTTCTAGTCCTTTCACGAAAAATTTTGTGATGCCGTCGAAGGCTTGGCGAATGACGTCGTTGTGTTTGTCGTAGTCGAAACGTAACACTATTCCAGAACGAACTGGGGCGGTGGAATTGCTCGATCTATCGCCGCGTGCGATTTTCTTTCCGATCGAGTTGAGAGATCGGGCAAGGCGCTCGAAACACGTACGTCTAACACTTCCTTTCTTCTTCTTCTTCTTCTTCTTCTTCGTAGAACTCCTTCTCCTTTCGCGAATTCGGAATTTTCAACACTGTCAGCAATTTGATGACGAAACGTCCGTTCTTGCGATAACCTTGAAGGTCGGCAATGGCGGACGAGGAAGGCGGACGAAGGAAAAAGGAGGCGTCTCAGGTAACATGTGAATTGTTGTTGTTCACTGGGTTGCGTCTCCGTTTCATCCGCACGCCAAGAAAAATTCGCCGACGGTGCCGTAATTGCTTCTTCTTCTTCTCTCCATACCACTTCTTCTAAATCTACGTCTTTCGTTTTTCATCGTTAGTCGGCGCAAAAAAGTCTGAAGGAGCGAAATCAGAAGGCTAGAATGACAAAGCCGGTCACGCAAAATATCCACGTTAGACAACATAGAGCTATGAATACAATGTCTTCTGTAGTCATGCGTGGAGTGGAGGATGGGCTATTGTGTGAACATCGCGCGCGCGCACACGCACACACACACTACTATCACGCACGCTTCCCTCCTTGCTACTGACGAAGCCATAGGACGAGCAATTCGTTTTTATATACCCACTCGGAAAAGATAAAAGTAATCTTGAGCGGAAACGGCTTATCACATGCATTGATAAGTGTCATCTCGCTCGCGTTTTTTTTAATTATTTCACCTCAATGTCTCGTTTGTGTACCCATGACTTGTGACGAGAATCGAATCCAAGCCATTTCGCGAGACGAAGCGTAGCCTTTTTGCGTACGACGCGCACGACAAGGTATTGATCTGGATATCGTGTACGCGGCAGTTCCTCGGTGTAGAAGCGACCCTCGATCGATTCGTCTCGCATGTCATCGAGCGAATATGTCACGGGATTGGACAGATGGACGCGCGTGATTTTGAATAGTTCGGTTCCCCATCGCGCTTCGTAGCCTTTCCGAAAGGGGGAGCTTTTGTACGTGCTCACCCGAACGACGTCACCGACTCGCAATCGATTTGTCTTGAGGGGCGGGTCGAGCGTTTTCGATTTGGCGTACACCGTCGTCATTAATTTGGCGTCTTTGATGTCTTTCGGATTCATACCGATCGTACTGTTTGGCGTTGTGTATTCTCGGAGGAGGGAGGGGAGCATGAGGGTCCAGCGGCGCGTGCCCTCGGCGGAAAAACGCCTCCACATACGCTCTTTGAGCGTGCGATTGAATCGTTCGACGACGGCGGCCTTTACATTCGAATTCGAAAATATGGAATAATGGTGAATACCGCGCTCTCGAAACCACATGATGATTTCGATTGGTATATTCCCCCTACTGTTGTGCGAAAAAATCTCTTCTTTTGTTAGACTCGTGGTCTGGCCACAGTAATATTGAAGGTTTGGATGCTCATAATTAAATTGCAACAGATATACAAATTCTGAAAATTCTGGCTGGAACTACAAGTCCTAATATACCGTAACCTAAAATACAGTAACCTAATATAATCTTTGGATAAAGAGTACTTCCGGCAATGGAAACCCCTTGATCACAAAATTACAGAGAAAATAATTGTTTCGCGGCGAGCAGATTTTCACGTCTACCGAAGGGATAGTATCTAAAAATTACAATCATTCATCCATTAGCAATTTTCATCCCCAAGATTTTGGAACCTCTTTAGATATGTATGTTACGCCGCTCGGTATGTCAATGAAAGTCATGCATCCTTTGTGACACCTACACAATACTGCTGCTATATCACAGAACCATTATGTGCAGTTGATTTATGCGAATCTTCATCATTTATTGCGTGGTGCAAGAAAAATATATGTTTAAATCACTGCACTATTCAGTCACATTTTTTGTAAAACATACAGTGAATGAAATTTTAATTTTCAAATGAATATGATGTGGACAATATTGTCGTGCTCATTCGCAAGACACTACTGCAAACATCTGCAAACTTTCGAGCTGAGGCGACGAAAGCACACGTTTCCTGCCCTGGGAGTGATTCACGTGGCGGCTGGGGTGAGGCACTGCTGCGCGGCCGACCTTGAGACGTATCGTGTTCCAGGGATGTGCATTGCCCTGTTTGGGGAGGAAAAACATGGCCAAAACACGTAAGTTTATTATTTTTTTAAATGCTTCTAGGAAAATTTGACAGCTAAAATCTTGCATCCACTCTTGTTTTGATCCTAACTTTAAGTAGAAAAATAATGAGGTAGGGTTTCAACATGACAAAGTTAAGCATTCCCTTGTTAGTATTAAGAAAAACATGTTCATGTTAGATATTCCAGAGTGATACAAAATAACTGTTAAATTAGATTTCAGCTAAAATTAAGTTAGTTTTCTTGTATATGAATTTATTGGGTGTTTTTATGTATTGTGATATTGTGTTTGTTTATATCATAAAAGCAAATATATTCATTTAGGGGTATCTACGTGTAAGAGCTGTTCACTTGTTTTTTGAGGCTCTTAACCTACGTTGAAATGTGAACGTGTGTGTTACTTTCCGTAATAAGTACGAAATACTTCAGATAACAAGTAAGACGTTTCACTTAGTAATTAAGAAAAACCCTCCTCTAGCGCCTTAAGCAGTCAGGCAGTAGCGCAATGTAGCTGAAAAATGAAAATAAATTCCCATCTCGTCAAGGGTACTGTGTGGGAAATTGTAAAAAAGTATGGAAAGAAATGCATCGTGTATGAAATGCCTGACGGAAGTACTCGGAATCGAAGAGTATCTAGCGGGCTCGGGGAACCCCAAAAAACCTCCTCGCCGCGAAGGCATCCTACTCCAGTCTCGCATAGCGCAGCAGGTTTGTTGCCCGGTGGGATCAACAAAATGGCGAGGCTGCATGTGTCGCCCCTCCACCTCACCAGCGCAGAAGCAGCGAAGAACCACAGAGCAGCTGCGAAAGCCAACGCCCCGCGCCGCGCTTGAACAGAACAACTGAAGAGCGCTTAATCCGTTGTTTGCGGATTTCAGGGTGGCAAGTCTAGCCACGCTGTTACCATACGTGTGCCTGGATTGATTATTGTGTGTTTCCGAGCGCGTCATCTAATATTGTCATTAGTCCCGTTAGCGTATGTTGAATCCGGGAGGTGGCGGTGTTCCTCCCCTGTGAAACATGAGATCTGGCGTCGACATACACGTCGACTTGTTGGTCTCTGCCACTGGGTTCACCGCCCCAGGCGGGACAAGCTAGAAGCTCCAACGTGTGTGGTAATGTATGTAAGAGCAAAATCGGATGACTTAGGGAAAGGAGGGGGCAACGATGAAGAAGGAAAGACCGAGCGCGTGTGGCCCTTTTTTATGGTACTTCTCCTGTACTCGCACGATATCAATTGGAATAATCACGGCAATCTATCCATCAGAGCAGCCGGTAGCGAGAATTCTCCTCCAGGCAGCGGATCGTCCTTCAAAACGTCTTCAGAGACTGCTGAGGTAACAGCTGTAAGATATCGCAGTCGGTCTTTGCCTGAACATGTCACACACGTTGCCGCATTACTGTCGTAGTGACATTGCCGATCCATCTCCACAGAATGGGAACGACGTTGCACCGACCACGTGCTATCCCACCACCCACAGCATTGCGGGCTCACTTGCGATCGCGGAGCCTGGGAGAGCAGCGTTAGAAGCAGTACTCCTTGGAACAACGTGTAGTATGTCATACTGTAACTACGCCACAAATTTCTCCCGAAATTTTATATAATTGTCTTATTGCTTTTGTATTTACTCTTAGGAAAGGTCTCTTAAACATTTTAACAATAGAAGTTTTTTTTACTTTCTCCTGCAGAGTAGTGTGTGTGTGTGTGTGTGTGTGTGAGTGAGAGAGAGAGAGAGAGAGAGATTTATTGATTGATTTTTTCGTGTTTCCGGGCGCGTCAACTGCTCTGGTCATTAGTCCCGTTAGTGTAGTGGATGTTTTTCCTCGGGAAATGACGGTGATCTTCCCCCGCTGGTTGGCGAGATCCGGCGCCGACCTACCGTCGGCTAGTGGGGTTTCCCCCTAACCAGGACTCTCCCACCAGCGGGGCACCGTCCCAGTCGGGACAAGCTCTAAGCTCTCGACCGGTCTCCCGGAATATGTGGGAGTGTAGTGCATGTTAGTGTAAGTGTGTGTAAGGGGTGAGGATAGGACAAGGAATGGGAAGGACAGATCGCGCGCGGTCCGTGGCCCGTTTGATAGGGTACTGCTCCGGCATTCGCCCGGTGGTGAATGGAGAAACCACGGAAAACTACCGATCAGAGCAGCTGGCCTCCAGAATTCTCCTACAGACAGCGACTGAATTCGACCTAGCTGAAAAGCTAGTGTCGAAAATCCTGCCACCGTCAGGACTCGAACCTAGGACCTCCCGGTCAGTGAGTCAGCGCTGCAGTGACATCAGATGATACACTGAGCTACCGCTCCCGGTGTGTGTGTGTGTGTGAGAGAGAGAGAGAGAGAGAAAGAGAGAGAGAGAGAGAGAGAGAGAGTTTTATGCAATTGCTGCGCGAAAAAACGGCGAATTTTCGACAGTAAAACTCTTATTACAGGGTCCTGGTAGCGAAAAAAGTGGATATATCCAGTTGTTAAATTAATAAAAAAAAACCTAGCACGTAGTGTAGTCAGAATCCATGTTTTGTGGGTCATTGTTACCGAAAAATTGAATGACGGCAGAACGTCTCTCTTTCCGTCCGTCCGTCCATCCATCCCTCCCTCCCTCCGTCTGGGTATATCGCTAGCGGCATAGAGTAAAGATGTACCTCTTTAGTGGCGGCTAAACCGTTTAGCTAGGGGCTAAACCGTTCAGTCGATTTCTCCAAAATTGATATTCACAATGGATCTGGCTGATGTCGTGGCTCCTTCAATTTGAAACCAATGTTTTAATTTTGGGGGTACTTTACATGAAACCTCTGGGACATTTTCCAAATTTTCAAAAACATGTTTCCAAATTTTTTGTTCTTGGATAGCGTAAAGAACGTTTAAGAGAATGGTGTATGTTTCATGTCCGTTAAAAACCCTGATTTTTTTGAAAATTTCAATAGTTCACAATTTTTTCTGAGTCTTCCTACAACTAAAGTATTAGAGATAGAGATTTTTCCTGTAATGAAATCTGTTCCTTAGAGATTGAATTTGAAAGAAGGTCAGGTATAATATTTTGAAAATTTGAGTACTTTTCGCGTAAATTTGTATGAAAATACGGAGGAGAATGTACATGCTATTTTAGCACCACTAGCTTAAATCTTTAATTCCATATTCAGTAAACATTTTCACTTGGCGTTGCCCGTGTATTTTTTACAGTAAATTATTAGACAGGAAGAGGAATTCCATCTATTCATCCCTGCGGCGGGACCTACTTCTATTTACTCCATACATAACATGCATCATTTGTATATAAATTTGGCACAAAGATTTCACGCAAAGGCATTTGGTCTGCTTCAGAAAGAAAATACACGTGCAGAAAGCCAGGGTTCGTTGTCGGAAGTATACTACCAATACGATACTGAATTTGCCACTGAATTTTGAATCTAGACATATAAAATCTAGTATGTTCCGTACAACCAACAGATTTCATTTGAAATAGACAGTTGTATTGTCTCGAATGGCGCAGGAAACGTTTTGTTAACGAATGTTCACAAGTAGCAAGCTTTTCAACATTTCACGAGACTCCGCTAAAGTCTTTACTTTACTTTCCCGTTAGAACAATACATGCCAATACGTTCCCATGCCCATATTCTTGCTCCACGAAACATACAAACATTTTCAATGTTACCAATATGAGCATAGCTTTTTTAAATCAAATTAAGGGTCATAACGAAAAGTTGCCTTGCTACCTAGAGAATTTTTCAAATTTGCTTTCCTCTTGCAGTTTAATTTTCACTGGTGCGAGAACATTCTTTAGAAAGTCGCTCCTACCTCAGCTTATTCAGAATTTTCATAGACTACCCATCTTTTAGCGCTTCTGATCTGCTTTGACAACTATGATTTTCGTTTCGGTATTGTTTCAAATACTTCGTGTTCACAAATTTCTGTAAAAGAAGAGGTGGTATGGAAAATATACTCAAAGTATACGATCCCTGGGAATATTTTACATTGTACATTAGTGTATTTTCAATACTATATATTTTTGTACTTTATATTCTTAACCTAACCCAATTTTTAAATACTCTCAAACTTACAATGTTTTCATGTCATTGTTGGTATATAAAGTACTGCGGACTAAGGCCTATGCATGTACATTAAGTTTCTGTACTACTTTGGTGACGGCTTTCTTTCAAATGTTCCACCCACGTTCAGAACGAACAAATTACCAACGTTCACAACCGGACATGTACATGGCCATATTTAAAGTCAAATTAATTTCGTAATAATTCTAGACATTGATGAAATCAGTAGTAGATCCATTGTTGTTATCCTCTGGTGGCGCGCAACTAAACTATTGAATATTGTGGGATTCTTGAATCTGTGATGAAATTCTAGGCGAAAAATGTCCAGAAAAGTAAAAATTTTGTAAATCTATTTAGATTTATGATTGTAAATCGTAGCCTATATACTCCAGACCTTTAGAGGAAGCTCGCACAAATGCTTCATCGTTATTGGTTCAGTAGATTCCGAGATTATCGCGCTGTAAGCCAACGCACTTCTGTCTTTATACATTAATATAAATTAGCATGAAAACCTACTGTTTTTGTACAATTCAGAAATTTCAAGAAGCAACAGAAGGGATCTGTGTCTTAGGTATTCCGTATCTCGTCGATCTCCCATTAGGGAAGTTTATTTTAAAATGTATCTAAAATATTTTTAATATTCTTTTTAATTTATGTAAAAAAAGAGGCCTATTACTAAATAAGATCAACTTTTTTAAACTAATGTAAGAACGTAAATCTTCCGAAATTGACGACGCCAATCGTGAACTTGACACTGACGCTGATGTCGACTCGCTTCCGGCGCAAACGACCACGAATAACATTTCCGCCTCTGCAGCTGATGCGCCAGGCCGCACTCCGCCGCCGGAAGCCAACGCCAGATCGCGCGCGTCGCCGCACGCAACGCGACCGTCAAATCCAGGGTCAGGGCTTCCGCGCCTGCCGCATGCCGCACAGACGCCGCCGCCCAAACAGCAATTTAAATAAATACAACACATATACACAATATGCAACACAAATGTCGGCCCAGTGGCCGAGCCAGCTACGGCTGTAGTGTCGTAGCTCTCGGACCGAAGGGTCGCGGGTTCGAGTCCCGGTTCGAGTCCTGCCTCGGACGTCGCGTCGTCGGGTTTGTGCTCGTCTGTTTCTGTGTTCCGTCCAGTCATCCTTTATTATCATCATCATTCCATCTTCTATCCCCCCAGGACTAACAACCCTGGGGTATAAAAATCGGATTCAGCGTAATGCTGATTCCCCTGACCAGTTACATGCAAGACTTGCAACGTGATAAAAATGATACTGAGCCCGTGCAAGTGCATGTCCTGCGTGGTCCAATATGGCCCATTCGCCAGCGTAAAGAAAAATAAATACGAATAATACAAGACAAGTATCTATGCTGGGCAGTAAACGCACCTTGGCATGTCCGCAACGAGCAAATTCAAAAAGAACTCCCTATATGGTCCACCCGACGTATACAAACTCTCTACCCGATTCTATACAAACCTACCATCCAGCCCTGCAACCAAAAAATTAAAATTAGGTTCCACTTCATACCTGTATCCAAGAATTAAAAGTCGGTATTCCAAAGACTTACTTTGACCTCCGTAAAATAGCAGAAAAGAACGCAGTTAATAACAACGACTTAGAAATAAACTTGTGTAGCCAGAGGACCCTTCCTGGACAATCCTCTGTAATTAATTAATTTGTAACTGTCAGTTAAAAATATTCGGATTACGGATACGGATTCGGTGGTATAACGGTCAGCGTACTGGACTGTTGTACCCGAGTTTGCGGGTTCAAACCCGATCGAAGCCGTGGATTTTTAAGGGCAAAAAGATCCTTCGTACCTGTATCCAATATTTCCTTCGCCTTCCTTCGGAGGGGAAGTAAAGCTGGCTGTCCCATGTAGTAGATTTACTGCATGTAAAAGATCCTCAAGCCTAAAAGAAGCCTCTGAGCAAAATTGAGATCCGCCTGTTTCGTCGCCCAAGATAATACCTCCTTTCTCCGCTACGTGGTGAAAAGAGCGTAGCGAAATTTGCGTGGTTAGACGGAAGAGCGGGCCTGATGGCCCGAGTCTCGCCACGTAAAATAAGGCTAAACCAATAAAATAAAACTAAATCTTTAAAAAATGCCCTATGTTACCAACTTGTATGGAAATATTATGTATAATTCAAAAACTTGAAAGGCCTAACAGGCCGAACAAGGATTAATAAATTTAAAAATAATACCGCCGCGAACGCCCAATTCTACCGCACGCACCCGCCGCCAGCGTCAAAAGAGAAATGTTGCCGCCAGCTGCGATGCGTCCACATATAACCCGACAAAGCGGAGTGTAGGAGCAGCAGGAGGCGTAGCACTGCCGTTTGTTTTGAATCAGAGAGAGACAGAGCTATTGGTATACTCAGTGCAACTGAAAACTGAAGCACCGATCTAGCCTTAGGCACCGTATATATGGCCCTCATGTAATGCCGTCTTATATTCAACAATGCCCATTTAAAATCAGAGGAAATGCCGATGCTTTCGATAATTATATTCATAAATATTGCTAACGACATGAAGAATGGAAGAATTGTGAGTCCCTACCGGTAACCACATATTCCAGTCATGCTACTCAACTAATTATACAACATGCGTACATGACATTATTCCATTTAATGAAAAACATGGGAAATTCTAAAACTTTCATTTTCCCATAAAATACAGCGTAATGTATGCGTTTCAAATTGTTAATGAGTGATATAAGTATTCAGTGCTCTCTGCGTCAAGAACGTCTATTACAATAACACTCAACGTAGAAATCATATTCATCAGGTGACAGTATCAACAGCTCATACAAAAAATTCACATACAATACATGTTCATTATTTTACAACACTTTGCCAGATGACATTAAACGATTAAATTCGATTGAAACGTTTAAATCCAAAGTGAAATCGTTTCTGCTGCATAACTGTTTCTATACAATTAGAGACTATACTGAGCATCACAAGGAAAGTAACATTAATTTTAACAGTGATATTTAATGTATTATTTACCATTGGACTGTATAATTCTAAACAATATGTAACAAGTATTGTATCGCAGCTTCTGGGTCAATGACCCCATCTCGATCAGGTTTTTCGTCCAGTTTCCCTGATCCATTGAGCAAATGTTGAGACAGCCCCTTGTTTTGCTTCTGGACATAAATATAACTTCATTATCTGTGCACGTCTTTTAGAATTCAGTGGGAAATACAGTGATTCAAATTATCGTATCCATGTTGTCGCGGCAGGAAGTAATATTCCGAAGGACAACATGGATAAGAGCCCAAAATTTATTGCTTATTTATCCTTGAAAATAGATTTTATTACATGGGAGTTTTTTTGTTTTTTTAAATTCAAGTAGTGTATGACTTAGTGTAGGGATCACAGAATTTTGAAAATGTGCACACAATTCACGCAGTTTTAACTGTTTTTTGACGTTAAATAAATAAATAAACGTAATGATTCTATGAAAAAATTATCTGAAAATGCTAATTGTTCTGAATAATTAGCATTATGTACTGTTATGCAAAATATTTTATTACTTTGGAACAGGAATATGAATGCACCAGACTATACCATCCCGGCGCTGTCACCGTTTAGTTTTCAGATGCGCCGCTGTTTCTTCTGCCCCACACTTCGCTTGGTCGGGTTATACTAGGGATGCAACATCAATGTCGATGTTTTTTAAAATATTGGTGGTTTTTCATGCATGTATTTAACATTGACTTTTTGAAGCCGATGTTTTTTAATAACTGTGTCTTGTGTTCTCGGTTTTTACGGGTTTGATATTTTTTAAATGAAAAAAAAGCCTGAAACAAAATCTTATTATAATTTTCAGATATCCACTAATTGAGTTTTCTTCTGATCAATGAAACAAAGAGTGAAAAATAAATAAAATCGAGTTTTCGTAAAAAAAGCCTTTATTATTTTTGAATAACTAATCCAGTTTAAAAAACCTTGATGGTTTTGATCGATGTTTTAATTTCGTATCCATGTTTAGAAACACCAACCAATGTTTTGTTGGCGAGTTCGCAGGGGCTTCATGTAAAGTACCCACAAAAACTAATGGATGCTTTTCAAAATCGCTGTTTCAAGTGAAACCAGATCGACATTCAGTTGGAAAATTTCTACTTATAGTTTAGGCTCTAGTGTTATTCACATACGACAGACGAACGGACGGACGGAGGGACTGACGGACGGAGGGACTGACGGACGGAGGGACTGACGGACGGAGGGACTGACGGACGGAGGGACTGACGGACGGAGGTACTGACGGACGGAGGGACTGACGGACGGAGGGACTGACGGACGGAGGGACTGACGGACGGAGGGACTGGCGGACGGAGGGACTGACGGACGGAGGTACTGAAGGGCAGAGGGACTGACGGACGGAGGGACGGACGGACGGACGGACGGACGGACGGACGGGGGGAGGGACGGACGGACGGACGGAGGGACGGACGGAGGGAGGGACAGACGGTGGGACGGACGGAGGGACGGACGGAGGGACGGACGGAGGGACGGACGGAGGGAGGCACGGACGGACGGACGAACGGACGGTCAGACGGACTGACGTTCGGACGGACAGGCTGACGGACGTTTTGAAAAAAAAACACTTTTTCGGTATCAGAGGCCCCCAAAACGTGAGTGTCCGTTGAAATCTCGAAACAAATTTTATAAACAGTATTGCATAACTTTGTACTTCGTTTATAAGAAAGTTACAAGCAATTGCGCTCAAGAGAAGGAAAAGTTGCAGCTTGCCACGCATTCCCATTAGTTTTAATTGAATTTTTTAGTGAAGACCCTTTCAAAATATCATTTTATAGAGAATATTAATTCGTGATAGAACTTTGACTGAAACGATAACATCATATACACAAAAAATGATTTGCTGTCTTGCATTAGTAAAAAAGTTTTCCAACAATTATTGGGAGGGGAATATTACGAACCTCGAGAGAACTGGTGCGTAGATGTAGGGCAACCCCCGCGAGCCTGCATTTTCGTATCGAACGAAGATGACTGGTAAACTTCCCTCAGAGAAACCGCGGGGGTAAGCAATGCGAGAGATGCCGCCTAACGCCATCCGAGCTGCCAGCTATCGCCGTGCATGTTGACCGCCGTCCGAGAGGGGCAAGTGGTCGTCCCTCCAAATAAACCACAGTCGCGCGGCCTGGTACATTGCAAACGCTACGGACACTAGAGCGACACAACCTTAAGATCGCAGTGCAGCGTAAATATGTCACAGTATTGCCCAATTTTCGCTACTCCGCGGTACAAGGCAAAACATGGTTTTGAAGGCTTCAATGAACTGAATTACATTTAATAACTCTATTAGCTCTATTCATTTTTAAGAATGCTTGAATATGATATTTTGTATTTATGAAAGATTTTTTTACGGAGCTGCCTGGTTTCCGTTATGTAATGAAATACAGAATGTCCCTTAATACCCGCACACGGAGGGTACTATAGTGATCGGAATGTCGAGAAGCATTATAAAGCTCAATATTACTCATTTCGACACGCTAGTTTCCGAGTAAGACAAAATTGGAAATTGCACACCGCACGATATACTGTATACCGCCCAAACTCGCGTATGGTTAGTTAGAAAAAAACACAATATTATTTCACTAATGCGATGACTGCCGTTTGAAAACAATTGCGCAGGAAGAAATTACAAGCGAATTGATTTGTCGGCAAGCAATGTGGAAACTACAGTCTTTTCTTGAGACAACTGCTGTACCGGAGAACGACGACTGATAAACCCGAACTTCGCTGAGGCATTTGGAAGAATTAAGTTAGTTTTTAAGGTTAATTTAAGCCGCCAAAACACACATGTAAAAGTACAATAGTATTGATCTATGTAATTTCAATGCCAATAAAAAGAAAATGAAACGAAACGAAACAACGGTAATCGAGTGTATTGATCGTTCTGCCGCAGTACAGCCTGATGCACGAATTATACTTATGGACTTTTTTCATTTACAAAGGCAACATCGAAAAGAAATCATCGATGTTAAAAATACATCGGGTCTCATGTACTGATGTTTCAATACTAGAGTATTTTGCGGGACGTGTAGGAAAAAGAGAGATAAAGCTCCATATAACTCAGTGGCGTGTGAAATGTTTTTCTAAGGAAGCAATTATATTTCAAATGGTAGATTTTTAATTATTCACATGGATAAGACGACAAATAATTGAAACACTGAACCGATAAGCACATGCGAAGCCCACCACACGCGCGCAGTGAATCGCGCTATATGCAACTGGCCGAGTGCTTCCGAAGGCGAGCTCGACTCGGCGCGTTCGGTGCGCGCCTGCGCGCCGATGTCAGCCCAGTGATTCCAAAGAGCTCTACAGGCGAACTCTACCCTATCTATTGGTGGCAATAATAATTACGTGCTCACTTTCTAAAGATAAGATTGAACGCACCCAATTGAAACTGTTTTGACTTGGATTACAAGTAAATGATTCTAAATTACTAGTCAAGTGGTATTAAAATGTAAAATATCCTTGGAAATGACAGGGGAAGCAATGCTTCCCTTGCTTCCATGGAATAAACGCCCCTGATATAACTCAGTACTGCAATTTATAGGCGGCACAACCTATTCTGTATTCGCACAACCTATTCTGTAGCGCACGACCGCTCACCAAATCCCGGGTTGCCTGCTCTCTGACGAACGCCGAACAGGCGGTGTTCGTCCTCCCCACCGTGTGTCGGTCTTTTGGACACATCAAATGAAGCGAATATTCGAACACTTCGGCGACTCGCAATTTTTCAAATACCGAATACGTGGAGCAGCCTTACAATTGAGCTGCTCAGTGAAAAATCAAGAGAGCGGGGCACGACGCCTGACACCACAAGCAAGAAACGTCGTCCGCCTCCACGAACGCACGCGTTAGCGGCACGGGAAGTGCTGCCGACGACACTTCCGCAAACCGAACTCCACGGACAGACAAATACGGGACCTTCATACATTGTAATTTCAATAGCTGCGTCGCAGCTGCAACATTCACCGAACATTTCGGCAATTTCCTTGGAGCGGTTTAGAAGTCGATCTTGAAGTGTTGGTTGGCTTCGTGTGAATGCATTCTCTCGACAGTTTAAAAAAAGGGGGGATTGGTTAAAGAGATTTGGTTACCAAGGTAAACCAGGATGAACGTAAGATGAAATATATACTAAGATGAACGTACAATGAGATACACTAAGATGAATATAAATGAAATACATTATAATGAACATAATGAAATTAACATGAAAATACACTAAGATGAGCATAAGATGAAATACAGCAAGTTGAACATTTAAAAAAATACATTAAGTTTGAAACAGTAAGACGAATAAAAATTTAAGCTTGATTGTGATATATACAAGATTTTTTTGTTGTTGGTGTTGAAAGTTCTTAATTACAAATATTTTTTTATTTCACTTTTTAGTTTTCACCTTGCATGTTTATATGAATATATTGCAGAGATTTTATGCAATGAACTCCATTTGCATTATGTTTTTAAGCATTATCACATATTTTGACTTGACATGTTGAACTTCACTTACACTATGTTTTGCCTCGTTTCCTTTACTTTCGGAAAGTTTCACCACAAATTTTACACCCATTACTTCTTACTTGAGAAATTCCTCCTGTGTCATTTTCCTTTTGTTTCAATTCAGGTACTTCATGTTTTAACATCTAATAATAATTTGGAAGCATACTGATGCTCCAGCATCCCTGGTAACTCCTTTTGAACTCCAGCACATCCTTGTGAAATCGTTTGCTCTGGTTTTCACTCAAAAATCCTAGATTTTCAGAGAAATAGTCTAGGTGAGAAAACAGGAAGCTAATTTTCATACTCCTGTTACAAGTTCCCTGTATGCTTCAAGCATGTCAGCGACAATGTTTCGGTAATTGGGATCCTTGTTACCCAGAAATTTTGAAACTTCACAGAAATATATCCATGCTGTTTTCTCCTTTTCATCCACAGTGTTTTTAAATGCTGCATCCGACATCAATTTTCTATATATTTCATTATTATTCATATTATCATAAAATATACCTTCTTTTAATGTTGTTTCAGACAGTATTAGAAATTTCTCTCATATGTACTCTAAAATTTTCTCCTTCCTTATTAAAGCTTTTACGATTTGTTTCATTAAGCCAAGATTAATGAGAAGTGGCAGCAAAACTTTGGAATAATTCACACGGCTTTGACACACAACATTCTCAGAACTGACTTCCATCTTTCTCAAAGAGACCAAGTTTTCTTAGTTGAATGTGTACATTACTCCGTGATTTGGTTTATCAAATCCTTACATTATAAAACTACACATGGTAAAGTATTACAGTTTGTATAATTACTCTTTGAGAATAGGAAAATTACTCGATAAGGAAATTAAAATAAAATTTTTAAAAATTCAAAGTACGTGATAGGAACGTTCTGACTTTGTATTTGATTTCATCATGATAAAAATACCCCCCAAACATCAAAACTTCGGAGGCAGAAAATTCAACACGGATAAGCGTTATAGAACATCCTTGAACTTTCTTTTAGCGTGACATTCTGACAATTCATCTCATCTCATCTCAGTCCTAAGGTTTATTGACGGTGGAGAATAATAATATGAATTTTCATTGTCTTTCTTGAATTCCAAAATTTACTTGGAATGCCACCTTGTTGTTAAACAGATTGGTAAGATGTTTAGAATTGGAAATCTTCACATTACATGATTCAAACATACAAGTATACCTGTAATTTAAATTTATTCATACCAATCAAGCAATTATCAAAAATGAATTTCAATCAATGTTTGCCTTTAGTTGAAGAATCCTCCGTTCAGTGATATAAATAATAGCAGATTTAGATTTGTTAGGTGCAAGGCAAAACTGGACCCTGTGATTCACAAAGTGCACACTACCACCTCAATCAAAGCAGCTTTATAAATTCAATTGCCAAATAAAAGCAATCTCTCATGAATTGGATTCTTTGGTATTGAGCTTCCCACCAGTCTGGACATGACCATTAAACGGTAAATGGGAAAGTGCACAAATTAAAATTAGTATACCCCATATTTTTTGATAAAAGGACAACTATTAAATAGAATTTAATATTTGAAAAACAGCCTAGCATTGTTATAATGTTTTGATGAACAATAAGTGCTTTTTGATTTGGGCGGTATTGCACAAAAAATTATAAAATTTCTTAGAATAAAGAATGCATTTTGTTCGTGCTATTAATAGTGCCACAGGCTTATTTAGTTATGTGGACACAAGAGAAATGTTTCAAAAGCATAAAACTCTAAAAACCTAAAATTTAAAGATTTTGTGGCAAGTGTGGTATTGCACCAGAACCCTCAAATTTATTTTATCTTAATTAAAAAAATTACAATAATTTAACGATAAATTAAATAATTGATGTTTTAATAAACTTTGTTCTGCTTTTAAAGTAATTAAGGATAAATAAATCGCTTAACAATTTTGGGTTTAAGTCTAGAACACAGCACAACCTAAGTTGTTTAAACCGGCACTTCGCGCTGCTCTGGCGCGCTCTGCTGCTGTTTTTAAGCAGAGTCTATTGTATTGAGGTTTTGCATGTTGAACTTCACTTACACTATGCTTTTAAATAGAGTCTCTTGTATTGAGGTTTTGCTTGTTGAACTTCACTTACTCTATGATTTTAAACAATATCTCCTATTTTGAAATCTTACACGTTGAACGTCACTTGCACTATTTCTTGTTGTAATTAAAGATTTTGTTGTTGTTATTATCATGTGGGGGTGAAAATTCTTATAGGTCTTTGTCTTATTTGTTCCCACTGCGTGCACTAGTTGTACTAGTTCTTCTTGAATTCCTTGGGGGAGTTGCGTATTTGAAGTATATATGCACTTTTTATTGTTGTTGTTGTTGTTGTTGCTGGAATGCTTGTCCTTTAGATTGGCTGTGAAGTGTGCGGTCCAGTCGCGGAATTTTTTAAAAAATTTATTTATTGAGTGATTGGAAATTACACAGATCAGTACTAAATTACTATCTCATGTTTATTTGCTGGCTTACATTGTAACTTATACTAAACTTAACACTAAAAACTTAAAACTAAACTAGCTTACTAGAGGTGTAGGAAACCACAAGAGCCCCTACTATGAACAATTAGTAGAGAAGATGTTCAAGAACGCTTCGGAAGGAAATCTATTCTTAATTCTAGTAGGGAAGTCATTTATAGTAGCCAAGTTGTAGTGGACGGCTCGGTTTATTGTATTTAGGTTGGAGTAAAAATTATTGGAAAGATGGGCAATATGTTTGATGATCGGTGAAATATTCAGTTCTTTATGAAGTTGAGCGTTTGAGATGAACCATGGGGCATGTGTTGCTAATCTGAGGAATCTATTTTGTACAATTTGAAGTTTATTAATGTTAGAAATAGATGCATTGGTCCAGATGGGACATGCGTAGAGCATTAATGGTCTATTGCTTTATAAATTGTAATGGCATTTGTTAGGGATAGCCGGCTTTTGGAGTTGATAAGGAATTTTAGTTGAGATATTTTTATTTTTGCTTGTTGTTGTTGTTTTAGTGTTATATGTGTTTTCCAGTTGAGTCTTGTGTCGAAGTTCATCCCGAGGTATTTTACTGATTGGTTTTGTGGTGTCCATGGAATTGTGTGTTTATTAATGTGTAGTGGTGGTGGGTGAGAAAATGGTCTTAGTGAGAATATTTTGGCAGTTGATTTAGTTGGGTTGAGTTTGATTTTCCACAATGTTGACCACTGGTCTATATCATTTAGGTGATTTTGTATCCTATCGGTAATGGTCTTAAGTGAGTGGCTGGATTTGTAGATTGCAGTATCGTTGGCGAATTGTGCTAATTGGGTGTGTATTGAAGTGGGTATGTCAGCTGTGTGTATGTTGAATAGTGTGGGTGAGAGTGGTGAACCTTGTGGAAGGCTTGCTTTTATTTTTCGGGGGTTGGAGATGTGCTTAATGATTTTATTAGTTTGTTGTAGGTTGAGCTATGAAAGTCGTTTATTGCTTTTTTTGTTATTGAATTTAAAATGTTCAATTCTTTCTTTAAGTGTGGGTTTCTGAGTTTGGTCCATAATCTTCTGGTTCTGTTCCTAGTGTTGATTATTGTTAGTATTGTTTCTGGCAGTTTGTTAAGCGTTTTGTGAGTGATGAGGGATCTATTGGCTTGTAAATGTTTAAAAGTGTTGGTAATTATATCGTGTAAGTATGAAATTTCCCTTTCTATTTCTAATGGGGTGTTAAGATTTTTAAAATTGGAGGTTTTATTTGTTATTATTTTCCTGAATTCCTTCCAGTTTATGTTGTTCGTGTTTAATATGTGGGTAGGTGGGGGTGGCGTGGGGGGGAGGGGTGTGTGTAGAGATGATGATTGGTAAGTGGTCGGAATCCAGTTCAAATAGAGGTGTTGAGTAGTATGTGGTTTGTGTGTTCGTAATTGCGATATCCAAAATGTCTGGATGTTTGTTCGTGTCGTTTGGATAATATTTTGGTTCTGGTGGGATTAAGGCTTTTAAATTTAGGTCAGTTATTAGTTTTAATAAGTGTCAGCCGGCATTATTTGTAATTCTACAGCCCCAACTGATGTTTTTTGCGTTAAGATCTCCAATGAGAATGGTGGGGGTGTTCAGTTGAAATAAAGTACTGTATTTATACTATACTGTACTATCTATATTTGTGACTTTTATTTTCATGTGTGGTGATTTGCATGCTGCTATTACTGTTATAAGTCTATTGTTTAATGGGAATTTGATTGCTGTTGTTTCTAAGCCAGGCGTATTAGGGAGGTTCACTTGTATGTATGGGAGAGATTTTTCGATAAGTATTAAGACTCCTCCTCCATTACTGTTAAGTCTGTCGGTTCTGATTGTATTGTAACCTAGTATGTTGAATACTTTATTGATTTTCAGATGGGTTTCAGTTATGCAGGCTATTTTGATTTGTTTAGCTTTTAGGAAATAGTTAAGTTCGTTTTTTTATTGGTTATGCCATTTGCATTCCAGTTTAGTAGATTTATATTGCTAAGGCGTTGTACTGCTATTGTTATTATTAAAATACGCTGAGAATGAATTTTGTATGTTGCTTATGATTGATGGAATAATAGTATTTATTATATTGATTATAAAGGCTGTGATGGAATTAATTAATGAGTGCATAAATGAATTATTACTTTGATTAGGAATATGATGAGTTGATTGCCCTGGGTTTTGATTTAAATGGGTATTTGGATTTGTTCTAGGCGGATTATTCATATAAGTGAAGTTTGGAATTTGATTGATTGGAGAGTTGGGAAGTTGTTGGTGGAGAATCGGGGTGCAGGAGGCTTGCCATTGTTTGATTTAGTTTTGAGATTCATTGCATGTGTATTTGTTGGGGGGGGGGATTCTATCATTTTCTTGTAGAAGGGACATTCCTCAGTTCGAGTATCTCCGCGGTGGGGGTCCTTGCAGTTCTTACATATCACTACCTGTTCCCGCAGGGGACAATTTACTGAGTAGTGATTTTCAGCACAGTAAATACACGCGATTGTGTGGTTACAGTTATTTTTAGTGTGCCCAAAGTCCAGGCAACGCAGACATTGAACAGGGCCTTTGTTTTTTCTTCTTTGTTCAGGTTTAACACTCAAATTACAAATTTGTTTAATTTGAAGCACTGGTTCAATACTGTGTCGACCGTCAAATTCCGCGGCAACAACAGGTATGGGGAAGTTGTTTTTATACAGTCGTGTGACACTAATTAATGATGAACACTTTTCCTTCAAGTCTTCGTATATTTCTTCTTGAGTTATTGATGTATGTAGGTTTTCAAACACTATAGAAAACTTCTTGTTAGCGGGGTCCTTATACGTGTGAAATTTCCTACTGGTATTGATTAAATATTTGATAGCCTTTCTGAAATCGGCAATGGTTCTGAACATTATTTTGATTCGGTTGTTTTTAATATCTGATGTGAACTGATTAGTTATTTTAGATTTTATTTCCCTGTTGAATTCAGAAATGCTTTCTACATCGTTAACATAGAAGGAATTTTGACATTTTCGTTTTCTTGATTCGAAGTGTCGTTAATGTAGATGAACCTTGGTTCATTAATTAGTTTCTCTAGTGGTGCGTATCTGTTTCCAGTCGGCACTGAATATACATAGTCTGTGTTATTTGATGATTTTTTGTTCGGTAATGTTTCATCACTGGTATCGTTAAAACTTCTTTTTCCACTGTTGTCAATTTTGGTTAATGAAGGGGTCTTTGAATAATTTTCGAGAAATAAATTTTCTGCTACATTCGCTGCTTCAAAATAGGATTTAGGATTGGTTTTTTCGACGACATTAGTTAGGTGAGACGGAAGGCCGAATAAAAATTGTTTAATTAACAATTGCTCATTAATGGGAAACCATAGGATGGATGAGTAACATAACTTAGGAAGCTCGTAAAGTCTAAGTGAAAATTGTTTTGGGGTTTCCGTGGGAAGCATGGTGCAGTTTGAATAGCGTCGAATTGCATTTGAAAAGTCAGATTGAGGCGTGAAAAGTTGGTGATGTGCAATTTGGAAATTGGTCCATGTCGTGATGTGGGCGAAATCGGGTGCTAGTGATACTAAACGCTTGGCAGTACCCTCCATGTGTGCACGGGCGAATACCAGCCGTTCAGGATCTTTCCACCCTGCGATTTCAGACATGATGTTCACAGTATTAATAAAGTCATTAACATTTTGGTTTGCCTCGCCAGGGAATTTTTCAATGTAATAATGATATGCAATTCGTTTGTCGTCGAGGATGATGGTCATCGTAGGGGGTCGGAGGAGGGGATGGTGAGGGAGCCGGGCGAGGAGAGAGGCGTGTTGTTTGCAGGGCCGTTGCGTAAGGAGTCAAGGTGAAACGTGCTTGGGTCGTCTAAGTTGCGAGCCTGTTGAAAAAACTAATATTCTTATCTAAAATAAACGTATTTGGTATTCTAAATTGAAAATGAAATTTCTAATATTATAAATTAAGCTAGGTTGGCCAACTAATGCTAATTAATGCTAACGAGAAAGGTGATGGAGTATGAAAGTGAAATGAAATTTGTAGCAAAGCAATCGAAAGTCTAAAAATCCAACTAGAATGAAAGAGAAAGAAAATGGCCACTCTGGAGTGGACGTACGTGTCCGCTTGTAAGGCGACGTAGTACGTATGTTTGTTGCACCGAGATAAACTCTGGCGCAAACCGCTGTCTCTAGATGTGACGTCCCCTCCTATGCGAATGCTGTTATCGAGCGTAATTCACATAGGAGAGGTTATCACGGGGAAATGATCAGAGTGACCGGGAGGGGAAGGGGGTTAAGATTGGGGGAAGAAATACAACCGTAATAGTAGGGGATGGAAATATACTTTAATTATCTACCTCAACTACCCCAAGATTACTGTAAACCTGCTGAAGGCATAGGGCTGAGGAAGGGAGAGAGTAATGCGAGAGAGAGGGAGAGAGAATCAGTGGAGCAATGATGAGGATGAGGATGAGGATGAGAACACTTCTGACGGCGTTTTGCTCCTTACCATCGCCTCCAATTCTCCGGCGGGCACCTGGTTATCGGAGGCCGTCATGGTGGTACGAGCGGCTGCAAAGCGGGCGTCGACACCCACTACAGACGGGAACTGCCTGGTGTTTTGGGAGGTCCCTTTAAATACCCTCCTGCTCAGTGAGGAATCTTCCCGAGAACGTTGTTTGGAGAGGCAAAGATCCAAGCAGATGTTTATCCGGAACATTCCTGCTCTTACGTTCAGCCGCATTGTGATGAAATATGTTTAATTTTTCCTTCGTGATGGCGAAATGTTTAGTAACAAATTTATTATTTAGTAACAAGTATATTATTTAGGTAGCCCATCACAGCAGGGCGATCTGCTGCGCGCTCGCTTGAACGAGGCGCTACCGGGTGATCAGTATAAAACGCAACCCACAGCAGGCAGAGCCAAATGCACTGGCAACCATGTTTGAGCGGGTCGGATTGCGGCTTCCAGGCAGGTAAACTGACGGGAAGTACAATTAATCCCGTCTCCCACTAACGCCACCCTCAGGAGGAGAGTAGGTGACCGCCGTGTCCACGAAATCAAAGAGAAGGGAACGCGCCTGCTTGTTTGGCGTCGCAAGAAAATTGAATTGTCAAGAACGACGATTCCTTCGTATATTGTTTAAAAGTGAAATAAGCTTGCCATGTAAAATATACATTGAAATCAACTTAATAGTAAACTTTGCTTGTTTTAGTTTTAAAACGAGATAAATACGCTCCAGAACATATGCTCTAGAAATGTATATGTTTTTACTTTTCTGTTTTAAATAAATATTAACAAATTATAAATTCAGATTCGCAGAAATTATTATTATTATTATTATTATTATTATTATTATTATTATTATTATTGAATAAGGTTACTTTAAAAATAATTCACTAATTAAAATATAATAAAAAATAATTTCTCAATTTATTCTATTACGTATCCACCATTGCTGTTTCTTTAAAAAACAACAGACCAATTAATCCGCGTCGATAAACGGCACACCATACTCCAACCTTTTCTTAATGCAATGGATCAAACACACCTCCTGTCTAACGATAGCATTTTACTAACCAAAATATGGTACTCTTCTTCAGAATAGACTCAGATGAATTTTTTTCTCTGAAAGCTGGTTGGCACTCTTTGAAAGATTGCGTTCGGAAATACTCCTCCACCACAAAACCGCGTTGGTCTACGCTGAGGCGCATCGTGAGTTAACTGTGAAAGAAGGAAGCTATGAATGAAGACGCGGCCTGTTTTATTTTGAGCATGTATGGCCCACACCACAGGAAGGGGGTGAGTGAAACGAAGTGGGGGGTGAATGGTGTGTCGCTGATATGCAGGCGAAGGAGCTGCCCCAGAAGCAGTGTTGCAAAACTTTCACTTTTCTCTCAGCGCCTTGAACAGCAGTGTTGCCTTTTATACTGATCACCGGGTTTTCCCTCCCCGCCGCGACGGGTCAAGGCCCCAGGCCGGTACGCAGCGCCGGCCTGCGCCGTCGCAAGGCCAGACTTCGTACTGACAGTGAGTCATAGCACGCGAACACATGGCGCCTAGCGCCTCAAGCGGTAGATTCTGGAGGCTCCGCATTCCATTGAGGGCTCCAGACGGCGTGGCAACCCATTCATCAGCACAACCACGCACCGCCGCGGCGGTGGGACGCCCCGGCGGCGCGCCGGGACGCCCCCTCCCGTCCCACCGCGCCGCGCCCCTCCCCGCCGCGTCCCTCGCCCACCCCGCCCCGCTTGCGGCGGCTGCGGCGGCGGAAGACGACTGCGGCGGGTGTGACGAATTTGGTTTCGAAATGCGTGGCGAGCACTTCTGCCTTCTGAAGGGAGGATAAGGCCTTGCCTGTCGTTATGTTTAAGGGAGGGATAGTGTTTTTTTTCTTGAGAATTTTTTTAGTGAATTGCCATAATGTGTTATTACTGGTGCTGAGTGATTTTATGAGGTTACAATAGTTTTTGCTGTTATGGTTTCTGATAAGTCGTTTGACCACTATGGAGATTAGGTTGAGTTCTCTCTATAATTTTCGTGTTCTTAACTGAGCCCATAGTCTTTTAGTTTTATTCTTTGCCGATATTGCATATAAAATGCTCGAGGGTAATTTATTGTAGAATTTGTAGGATGTATTCGGAGTGGTAGTCAACTGAGAATTTTGAATGGTTATGTTGATGAGGTCAATTAGAAAATTAACGGATTGATCTATTTCAAGTATTTAGTAGAGAATTTTGAATGGTTATGTTGATGAGGTCAATTAGAAAATTAACGGATTGATCTATTTCAAAGGGAGTATTTAGTATTTTTATTTGGGGAATTGTACTTTTTATTGTTTCGGTGAACTTCCTCCAGTTAATTTTTAATGAGCTCAGTTTAGGTATAGGGGCATGTTGAGGCGACATTTGCAGCGAAAGTAAGTAAGACTGGGATATGGTCAAAATCAAGTTCAACCATTACCGATAAATGGAAGTTAATGTTTGTGTTACGTAACGTCGTGGGTAGGGATCTACGCCACAAAGAAACAGACACGAGTGGGTATTTACAATTTATTTACAGTAACTAAAACCTCACTCAAAGTCGTTTGTCGGAGTTACCTGCCGCAGCTCCCCTCTCCCACCACGCGCCTTGCGGCCGCGCCTGCGAGTAGCCAACTCGGCCGATTCGCAATCGGGCACCTCATGTGCCTCGGCAGACCATCTGCCCTGAAGTATAAGGCATACTTCACCGTGTCCGAACCTCGAACACCTACTCGTGCCTTCAGCACTTCCGCGCCA
Organism: Teleogryllus occipitalis; assembly: GCA_011170035.1. NCBI lineage: Eukaryota > Metazoa > Arthropoda > Insecta > Orthoptera > Gryllidae > Teleogryllus > Teleogryllus occipitalis. The sequence goes on from BLKR01000555.1 coordinate 439,849, forward strand.
GACTTGGCCGGACAAGTTTTGCGGTGTTGCCGCGAGGCAGCCAGAATCGTTACCCCCGAAGGTTCCTGCGACGCACCTTAATATACGCCCGAGTCACATCTACTACGTCATCTGCCACATCTCACACCTCCTACGTCATCTGCCCCCCACGCACTCGTCTTGAAGCGAGTGCCACCGACGCCGCATTTTGTGCCCGGCGTCTACGAACCAGCCCCCTACCCTCTGGGATTTCCGTGAGGGGTGGCCTTTGTTCGGGGGCCTATATTTGGCTAGCGATTAGTTTGACGTAGCAGTCGCTGATTCCAATGTCTGCCAGACACGCGAGCGCCCCTTCGTACCATACATAATTGCATTCCGACCGCATGTCTAGAGAAAAACACCACGTTCTGGCGTCTTTCGAGACAGAGACCTATCTCGGTCAATTCGAACCCGATGTGCTCATCTGTAAGAAGCTTAAGGCGTCGTATTTCCCGTTGCAAGCGCTCCAGAATAAGGCGCTCGAAAGCTTTCGCAGGAAGCGAGAGGAGACTAAGATGTCCGTAATCGCTCGGAAGAAGTTGATCCTTGTTGGGCTTTGGTGTCATGGATACTGTCGCGATTTCCCACGCTCTAGTGAAATCTACTAGCGCTAGGCACGCGTTTAGAAGTTCCCGCAGGAACTCCTCCCCGTTGGCGACGAGCGCGCGGAGTTGGGCGGCGGCTGCATGCCTAGCGCGTGTTGAGGTGTCGCAGCGCCTTGGGGAGCTCCCTTCCCCTCATTTCGCATGGAAGGTGCTCGGCGCGTCGGTCAGTCAGGCAAGCGTGCAACAGAGTTCAGGGCCCCGAACTCGCCAGACTCGAATAGGCGGACCGGGAGCGGTAGCTCAGTGCATCAACTGATGTCACTGCAGCGCCTCTGATTTTTGACACTAGCTTTTCAGGTAGGACGAATTCAGTCTCTGTCTGAAGGAGAATTCTAGAGACCGGCTGCTCTGATCGGTAGTTTTCCGTGGTTTTTCCGATCAACACCAGGTGAATGCCGGAGCAGTACCCTAACAAACGGGCCACGGACCGCGCGCGATCTTTGCTTCCTCTTCCTTGTCTTATCCTCTCCCCTTACACTAACATGCACCACACTACCACATATTCCGGGAGACCGGTCGGGACCTTAGAGCTTGTCCCGACTGGGGCGGTGCCCCGCCGGTGGAAGAGTCTTTGTTAGGGGGAAACCTCACTAGCCGACGGTAGGTCGGCGCTGGATCTCGCCATCCAGCGGGGGAAGATCACCGCCATCTCCCGAGAAAAAACATGCGCTACACTTACGGGACTAATGACCAAAGCAGATGACACGCCCGGAAACACAAAAAAATCAATCAATCAATCGAATGGGCGGAACTGCCGTTCTAGTGTCTCCGCGAAGCTTTCGCTTTTAGCGGCGCCCTCCCACACGTATTCCGGTTGCAGAGCGGTGTATCCGGGAAGCTGTGTTGACGAGGCGGTGAGGAGCGGGTGGTTTACTCCCGCCTTGCAGCCCAGCGCCTTAGATAATCCCCAGAGGTTTCTTTCACGAAGATTGCAGTTTCGATCGCGTGCGATCATTTTGCGGTTCTCTCGCCTTGTAGAGATTTACGGAATTCTCTGCAGAGAGCTCGCGCCCGCGCTCCGTCCGCGGGATCGCCGCAACGACGGCGAAGTTTAGAATATCTGTGGAGCCCCCACAGCGTCCTTCTCTGCTCATCTATAAGCTCAGGCCTATGTACTACGTGTCCGAAGTACAAAGCTAGTTATAAATATCCGAGTCCTTCTTGTTACTGATCAATATAAGATTGGTACATTGTTCAGTCTGATGTAAAAATGTTTGACAATATATTATCTTTAAATGTGTGCAACAGAATTCGCTGTTCCGGGGTACATTGCATGAGTGCCACTTGACTTCGAGCGTGTATGACTCACGTCCGTGCGCCGCTGCCACGAACTCCAAGGCCAAATGTCCGCGGTGGCGGCACACGGGCGACGTGCGTCCGCTCGCGATACAATGCAGGAAGACGATAGCGCCACGGGGCGGATGCGACCAAACTCCGTGGACCGGAAGCGGGTGCGGCGGCGGCAGCGGTGGCGGCCGCCGTCGTGGTCCTCCGTTAGATTTTTTTTCTTCTTCAATTTCCCCCCCTCCAATAACCCTGGAGAGGCGGGAATTTATTTAAAGTACGGATTACAATAATTGCAGCCTTTTCGGCTTTCGCAGCTTTGGGAGGGCTTGAATCTTAAACTAATAACAGTGCCACTTTAGACTCTTTAGTTATTAACATTTGATATTGAAAAATTTATTCATTTAAGAGTTCTTTGTAATGTTCTTTTTCTTCTATTTTATTATATTCATTTATTCTCGCATTCATTCTTAATCTATATACACAAACACATTCACTTACACATTCATACCACACGTCATTTCACTATATACGCTGCACTATGTACACTTGTGATTTTTCGCCGCGGCGCCGACTTGACTCCAGCCCCGTCGCAGGTGGCCTGGCTGAGGCGTCGACGTCGCTAGCGCGCTGCCCGCCGCGAGGCGCGATGCCCGCCGCGCCTGTTGGAGACGAGCCAAGTCCTGAGCGCGATCGGTGCGTGACATTGGTATGACATTGTTCGCTGTTCCACTGATTTGTTTAGAAACTTTAAAACTGCCTAGATTTCACAAACAATTTCGCGAAAACTACTCATATGTTCGAAAAATTGTACATGACCTTATTTCAAGAACTGTCTTGAAACAACAGATTTCATTCATTTCAAAAACTATCTACTAAAATGTAGATTCAATGTATCTTCATTGAAGTTGTAGGAAGACTCCAAACACATTTTGAACTTCGGTTATTTTCGGCAAATCGGGAATTTCAACTGAAATAAGATCTGCACCATTTTGTTAAGAGTTCTTTTCCCTAACAAAGATTAAAATTTAATAAAAGAAATTGGAACTATTTGTGGAAAAAAATTGAAAGTGTTGAGGCTTCATGTAAAGTACCTCCTAAAATCCTTTTTCAATCCAGAGGGCATCGAGTTCATTTACATCGGTTGAGGAATATCAGTTTTGCAGAAAATTGGCTAAACGATTTACGCAAAGAAATAATGAAATGGATTCACACTTTAAATTGCAGATATGCATTTGTTTAAAAAACTTGCAGCAGTAGTAGGAAAATCACGGGATCGGTCAATTAATGGATTACACTAGTTTGCCAACGTTTCGGAATATTTTATTCCATCATCAGGGCTTACTAATACATATAATGGTCAACCATGTTTCTCCATATAATGGTCATGTATTGGAGTTGTGCTGTGGAGAAACATGGTTGACCATTATATGTATTAGTAAGCCCTGATGATGGAATAAAATATTCCGAAACGTTGGCAAACTAGTGTAATCCATTAATTGACCGATCCCGTGATTTTCCTACTACTTATTAACGGTCGTGATTTCTACAATGGTCAAACTTGCTGCATAAAATAAGACGAAGTTATTTTAAATTACATTTGAAGGTATGTTATGTTGTATTTATTAATCTGATAAGATTGGCACGAAAGGACATATTTACTTATCTCTCCAATTCTTTGCCAATTGAACATGGGGTCACACAGGGTTCGATCTTAGGTCCTATCCTCTTTCTGTTGTACGTAAACGATATGCCCTCATCTATTAAAAACGGAAGAACAGTTCTGTTTGCCGATGACACGAATGTTCTTTGCAAAAAAGAAACAATAAATAGTACAATTTCAGAAGTTTCAAATTGGTTTTGTAATAACAAATTAATAGTTAACGAAGGAAAAACGGTCTCAATGCAATTTTGCATTTCAAATCGGCAATCGTATGCTCCATTGAAAATTAACAATATGCAATTAGCTGATGTTAAGGTAACAAAATTTCTAGGTCTCTCAATTCAATCAAACCTCAAATGGAATGTACATATAACAGAATTAAACACTAAATTAAGCTCATTATGTTATGCATTCAAAATTCTTTCTAATTCTGTCAGCCTTCATGCAGCTCGTTGCGTGTATTTTGCAAATGTACATTCCCGCCTGAGATATGGCATAATATTCTGGGGAAGCTCATCCTTTAGTTCCCAGACATTTAGATTGCAAAAGAAAATTATCCGAATAATGAAAAAATCACATCCACGTGATCCGTGCAAGCCTCTTTTCATTGAGCTTGGAATCTTACCATTGCCTTGCCTATTTATTTATGAGTCTGTAGTATTTGTGAAAACTGACTTACTTAACGGTGGAAACATATTTTCATGTAATACTGATATTTATAGTTACAATACTCGACGTAGAAATCATGTTCATCAAGTGTCAGTATCAACAGCTCACTACAAGAAATCCACATACAATACATGTACGCTACTTTACAATGCATTGCCAGATGAAATTAAACAATTAAAATTGGTACACAAATTTAAATTAAAAGTAAAATCTTTTCTGCTGCAAAACTGTTTCTATACAATTAGAGACTATACTGATCGCCAAAAAGAAACATAATGTTTACTTTAACAAAAACAAGATATAGTATAATGAATTAGTTTACATTTGCATTGTATAATTAAAAAAAAGACTCAATATGCCTGTAACAAATAATGTACTTCCGGGTCAATGACCCCCATCTCGATCAGGTTTTTGTCCAGTTTCCCTGATCCATTGAGCAAATGCTGAGATGGCCCCTTGATTTGCTTCTGGACGTAAATGTAGCTTCACTATGCGCACGTTTTATTATTATTATTATTATTATTATTATTATTATTATTATTTTGGTTATTTAAGGTCGCATCAACATCTAAGGTCATTAGCGACCACTATTGCTGGTAACTATGTGGATGAAACGATATGGTGATTGATGATAAGGGGTGAAAGGACGAACACAAATACAACCATGCCCGAGGCGGGACTCGAACCCGCGACCCTTCGGTCCGAGATCACTACGACACTACTGCTTAGCGATCTCGGCCACCGGGCGCCGGCTTGCGCACGTTTTGTTGAGCTTTCCTTTGCTTGTGGTGGTAGTAGAGCTTAGGGTGAGTTTCTATTTTGTTAACAATACAGAAAAATCAAGTCTGTTCGTTTCTTTACCGTTAAAAATAAGTTTTCTATAATTTGGCAACGAAAATATCTAGTTTTTGAAATGTTAATATCTCGATTTTTAAATTTATTATTATTATTATTATTATTATTAATATTATTAATATTTCAACTATTAATAGTTAAATTGTTGGGAAGGGATTCTGAAACTCAAGAAAGCGTGCGCAGATGATTTTCTCCCCCATACTTCACATACAGTTTTTGACTGTTTTTGGACTAAATAAATAAATAAAATAGATAATAATAATTCAAATTGAAAGGTGTAGTTAAATCTTTCCTTCTCACTTTGATTACTTATGTTCAATACAGCTTCCTTCTCAGTTTGATTACTTATGTTCAATACAGCAAAGTTATTAGGAGGTCCCATTGTTTGGTTATGCTTAGAGCCCGTTTGTGATATGAATCCGGCCCCACCTCTGTCCTTTGCGGCATACTTTCCGCTCTCGTTTGCCTGAGGACAGACGCTCTGCCAGAGATATTAAATTTACTTACTCTGCACGAGATTGCGGTTTCCGCAAACATTCCCGCCAGCTAGAGAAACTGCTATACAAATTGTATCCTGAACACATATTACTAATATGATTGTACAAGAACAAGTATGTCGAGGTGTTTTATAATTTTAAAAGATTTCAATGTTTGTTGTGTCCTTAACTCACAAAGTTCTGTTAGTAATGATGTTTGACAGCAATAGACTACGTACTATTCTTTCATAATAAGAAATTAAATAAATATAAAATTAAGAGCATTACAAAAATGTATTTTTAAAGAGATATCACAGAAAACAATGATGAATTAACAACCACACGTTCTAATTCACTATAAACCGCTGTTTCACGCTCGTGCCAATGAAGTTTCACCCAGTGATGTGTTTTCTATGACGTTTTCTGGGAACAGTGTTTATCGTTTTTCCCTTCCATCCTTCTCTTGGTATTGAAATGAGCATCCGATATCATGCTTCTTGCAAATGTTATCGACTTAATAATATTAGTAAAGCAGGGAATCATAATCCAGGGATTACATCTGTCATTCCAAAGTTGGTTTGGCAAATGCTAACGAGAGCTCATACATGATAATATGATTACGATAGTTTCTCTTCCGAATATCATTTACAGAAGCATTTAGTGCTTTATAATAATTTATACTAGTAAAATGTGGCGTTGCCGACGCTATAAACTATTTTAAAAATAGCTCCATATGTTGAAAATTTCTTTTTGATACTTCATTTTTTCATGTCTAGCATTGTTCAAATATGTTTTTTCAGTATCTGGCATTGGACTTACCAATGAATCGTAGTAGCTGATAATGATATACTCCCGTTCAAAAGTTCACAACATCCAATGGCCTTGTATTACCTCCATACGGGATATCAACTGATAATATTGTAATTTCAAAATTATAATCTCCCAAACAAATATTTGCAGTTATTGATGATGCGAGTAGTTTAACTTAAGTACAGCCAAAATTTTTATGTTTTTGCTAATATGCACAAAAATGCATATAGCACATTTGCATTAGCACAAATGCTAAATGCAAAAATGCAGATCATTCCCAATTACTTCCGAAAATTCTGTCGCAACATCTTTTACAACTACAATTGATTCTTTCCCAGGTTTTGCTTAACATTTCCACTTTTCTCCCCTAATTTTTGAAGAGATTCAAGCTCCACACTCTGTCTAATTTGGGTTCACTTCTACTTCTGCAATTGCTCTATTAATCGTTTTGTACGCGTATCTATATAAACATTAAAAGGCGACTATTTTGTATGTTTATGTGAATCAGATGTTAGGTAAGTTTAATAAGAATAAGTTGTGGATCACATTTATTTGAAAATCGGTATTTGCACACTTAAGTAAGAACATAAAAGTGAGAAGTCGAACGTAAGAACGTTCATTCTATAGCCTTACTCACAGTTTTGTTTTCTCCGTATTCACATGAAATTCTTCAAGTTTAATAAGTTCTGAGACAATACTGTTCGTAGGTTTTCTCAAATTTACTTTAAAAAATACGATAATTCTAATCAAAATTGACATGAAATTTGCAGCGCGATTCACTTGATAATTCAATTGTTCACTTAAAGATGGCAACATCATTGTTGCCAACGTCGTGAAAGACGTTGCCTTTGAGTATTGGAGTATAATCAACGCCACCTATATAGATGATTTAATTCCCGGCATACTCACTGATATTGCATCGCCAAAACACGTTTTTGGAAATTTGTTTGAATGTTCTGGCGGAACGGAAAACAAATTATCTGTTCCCCATCAGACGATCGAGACGCGTCGAATGAACCTCATGTGTCTCGATTGGTGTACGGGAAGTGGTCTAGCCGTGTGTGGCAGATCCGCATATACGCACACTCGGAGTTGCGCAAATACTGAATAGGGATTAGGTGACCTACGAATCGCGGCACATGAAGATCGACGAGTCGAAAAAGCGTCGAGAATTGATGATTTTCTGTAAGAAACTCTTGTTTTAAAACTTAATTTACTTAATCATAAAAATTAATTTCATATTCTTTAAACAAAGGTTTGAACGAAGTTGTTTGTTTGTTTTTTTAAATAATTGTACCATCTGCCACGATAGTCTGTCCGGTTGTATTGTCTGTGTAAATGGTGGTACAAGCATTACAGACTACAATATTGTGCACGCTCTTCTTGTTAGACATTTCTTCCACTTTTGTTGTGTTAGAATTTTGGAAACTTTCCGAATTACTGAAGTATCTCTACTTCCAAAAGCATTTAGAAAGAATAGGAAATATGTTAACGCGACATTGTAAGCAATTTTATGAAAATAAAGTGAGCAAAGAAATTAGAAAAGTTTGTCTCATGATTCTTAACTACAGTGGGTCTAAAGAAGATACTACGTAATGGTGGGCTTCAAGGATTACTCACAGACAGAATTGCATTAATGTTATTAGATTGGTTGTGTGAAAATGACGAAGCGATATCATGAAGGGAATAGCAATTATATGATTTGCAAGTATGTTGGGTACATTTCTGATTTCAGTAATAAATTCACGCATGTACGTATCCATTTTAATATGTAGTCTAAAGCTCGAATGTGTTAGAATATGCATTCGCAACATTAAATTGTACAAAAGCATAACAATTGTACAAAAAGCATTATGATAGCAAAGTTGTAAAACTATTTTGTATTTTTCTTAAGTCGATTTACCCCTTGTATTTAATTGTGTGTGTTTGTTGAGATGAAGTTGGATTGTCAATAAGCTAGCAACTTCTACTACTACTACTCATGTTGCCTCCACGAAAAGCAAAGCGATAGTGACAAGACCGGTTCCCCCTCCACCACCACCTCCTGGGCTAGCTACGAATGCACGTGAGCGCGCCCGCGGGCGCCCGTGCCCGCGAGAGGCCGAGTTGGAAGAGCCTCAGTTACCAGCGGGTGTTATGTTTGTCCAGATCTATCTAGTACAATAAAATTATTATAGCAATTAAAATAAATTCTTGGAAAGATGAACACATACTTCATCCAACATGCTAACACAGTAAACAGCATTAGAATGTAATTACAGAACTGACCTTCCAATCTCACATTTAAAAGATGAAAATACGTAGCCATGAAACAAAATTACAACTGGCTCCTCCGACAACGTGAGCTGTCGGTAAAATATTAACTACTTAATAATCAAATAATTCAGGTCAATGTTACAGCACTCTTGATTTCAGATAGAAAGTCAAATCACGCAATGCGAAGTTTTCAATTGGACGCTTTTCGAAAAATAGCCATTTTATGGTAAATAATCTACAAAAGTTTACAGAAGTTGATAATTCCTACATCACGAAATTTTAACCAAAGGAAGCATTTAACTTCAGAAACACTTGAAATCTTCTAAAATCATTTAACAATATATTGTACTCGTATAAACACGTTTTAGACATCTGTAGGAAATGGCCTAGCAAAAAAAAAAAAAAAAAAAGAAAGAGAATCACAACTCCTGTTGCAACTCCAGTACTTTCAGTAAGTAGTTCCCTTACATACATCAGATGTAAGTAAGATTATATCTCTCCATTCATTTTAATAATGTAATGTTATAATATTTTCTAAATGTTCAAAATAATCAACTCATTGCGAATAAACGAAAATATAAAAAACCACAAAATCAACAATGACAAGAAAATACCCTGTGGACACACCACCCTTTGAACACCGTACTCTGGGCTAGTCTGGAAATAAGGAAATTGAATTCCTCTACTTCAAATAAAAAGACAGACGAAATTATTCAATGCAAGCTTCGAATCCTTCCTGAAAATGATATCTTCGATTTCATTGATTTAGAATGTTATTTTCAGCTCCATTTATCACAAAGAACAATGATAATCACATTGGAAAAAAGTTCATTAATGGAGCCCCGAATGTTCTAACAGCTTTTCACGTCCAGTTTTCCCGATTTAAGTATGGGTATCCATTCCGTCTTACTGTCATAGTGGGACGTGAACTATGAACATTTTCGAATTGTTTCAGGAAAATACATAGAACAGATGTCTGCCAAACCGATTCGCTCTTAACATTAGTCACGGCTGGTTCCTTACGATTCAACATAAAGAAATGAAATGAGAAGATACTTCATTGCCTAGATGACTACACTGCATTACATTCTAGAAAAATTGACTCATTAAATGCAATGACGTCAGGGACCACCCTAAGTCGGAAAAGATTCTACCAAATTTCCAGCACTTTCGGACCTCATTTTTTTAAAGACTGAGTACATAACTAGTGACAGAATGGCACACACTTTCTGGTATTAGTTTTCTATTTTCTTTGCTCTGGGTTAGCTATTCGGACTTGCCACAAATCTTGCCAGCTGCCATCTATCGCCACCCAAAGTGTGTGTGTGTATATGTATATATATATATATATATATATATATATATATATATATATATATATATATATTTCAATTTTGCGGTATCCTAATAGTGGAACCGCAATATTACTTTAAGAATATTAAAGAAGAGTAAAACCTCTTTCAAATTGGCAATTTTTAGTGAAAAATTCGGATCCGTTATTAAGAAAATGGTGTTTAAGCGTTACTGTAAGTGCGAAATTAGAAGCTCTTTTCACCGAAAACTATTGAGTTTTCGATAAACTTCAATTGAAATCATTTGAAGCACATCCAGTCACAAATACAATTATGTATATAAATTGCTAGAAAGGTGCATATTAACGGCGTGACAAGTTTTACAAGGAAGTTTTACAAGGAAGTTACAAGGAAGTTTTACAAGGAAGATGCTAAAAAAATTCAAACTTTTGCAATTTTCTAAAATCCAGAGTTACCGTGAAAATCGGACCTACGCTACCCTTATAAGTGTATTTTTATCTAATCTTACAATAAATTTAAAGAACAAATTTAGAGCCGTTTTTGAGAAAATTTTGAAAATGTCTGAGAGGCTTCATGTAAAGAACCTCCAAATTTTAAAGAACGTTCATCAAAATTGCAAAGCTTCAACTAGAGCCAGATGGACAGGAGTTTCTTCAATTTGGAAGAGATCATACACATGGTTTAGGCGCTAGTAGTGTTCATAGATGGACAGACGGAGGGACTGGCGGACGGACGGACGGACGTTTTGAAGAAAACCACTTTGTCGGTATCAGGCAGGGGTGGTTTTCTACAAGGTTCACAGGTTCACGCAACATCCAAAAAGTTGAAGAAACTAGAATATATACTTCGTTATTATAATCACATTAATAGTATGACTTTTTCTGGTCCTATTTTCATAATTTCCATACCAGTATTACTTTGACGAACTGATGTGGCTACATCTCTGTTCACGTTTTTGAAAGATTTCGCTCAGACCTCGTTCCATAAGGTCCATTGGGTACCACGTGACTTCGCTTCTGTTTTTTCATTGGGCACTTTCCCCGGATCACGTTCATACCTACGCCGTGAACTCCGCTTGGCGCAGCACAATCAGGGTATCGCGTCAACCAACGTAGAGACGAAGTCTCCTTCGCGCTGTCAGTAAAACAGTGCCCCCGTTTCGATACTCCGAAACGTAAGTTTTGCATCTGATGTGGATCGTGAGGGCCGACTTAAAATCAGCGTAAACGTGAATTTTGCATCTCGGGTTTGAATAGTACTTCAGTTCTGTGTCCATGCATCCTGGTGTTCAATTATTTCAATTAAAAGGCTCGGTCCGGATCAGCCTGTTCTGTAAATTGAAACAACTGTGTAACCAGCAAAACGAGAGATTCGTCAACGATTCAATGCTAATATTTATTCGACATATACGTTGCTACGTGGATGTAAAGAAAAAATGCATTATTTTTCTTTCCTTACGTCTTATTTAACAAGGAGGGAAATGTGTGAACGAAGGCCGGTGATAATGAGATAAACCATTTCAGCGAGAAAAGCAACAAAAGACAATCTCCATAAAACAGTAGTGTTGGACTGGCTTCACTGTGACGCATGAATATTGTGACTCAGCTTGACGACTGTTATCTTCTCTCAGTAAAACGAACACGATGAAGTGCGTAAGAACAGACATATTATGGACACTCTTATAAAGTGGCAAATTTTGTGGTGCATTTGAGCTTGGGTTGCGAGGGCACGACGAAAGTGAACAATCGGAAAACCCTGGGATATTTCAAGGGTTAGGATTATTTTATTAGTACCAATAATGGTGCTTTAAAAATCATTTAGAAAGTGGAACCATTTTCAAGGGGACGTCAAATTCAGCACAGCACACTGTTGCAAGGAAGGTACAAGAGAAGCGAATTTAGAAATGCAGTAGGGGCGGTACCAATATTTCAAGTAATGCTGCAAAATGAAATGTCGGCAGAATTTCTCCAGAAGTTAGCAAAATTCTTCGAATTCTTGTCACTATTCCAATGACTTCTTCAGAAGCTGAACAATCATTTTCAATAATGAAGTGGATAAAAACAACTCACAGAAATTCAAAAGCAACCCAGCGTTCGCGCGCCTTCACAATGCTGTCAAATACTGTAGAGAATCAAATTAAATGTGAAACTAGTAACTTCAATGATTGATGGAGAAATTTGTGCATTTGAAAAATCGGCGATTGGATGGTCACCTCAAGTAAACAAGGTAAGATTACAATTTCTACATTTCTGGGTAGAGTGATAAAATTGTTGTAACAGGGTCAGAAGGGTCAAGGTCAAAAGTAATAAAAAGCATTAAGTGAGAAATTAAAGCAACGCCCAACACCCATTATCAGTCGTTGCGTACATTGAAAGGAATATGATACGTCGGACGCGCAACGCGGGCCGACCTGTCGCCGGCAACGGATGCGATGCTGATCTCAACTCGATTTCCGGTCGACCGCGCCTCGCGCTCACGGCGTGCTTTCAGACGTGGTTGGCGTGCCCGAGAAAAGTTTGAAATCAGTTTCTTGTAATCGAAAGGAGAATGTTTCGTATCATTCTTTCTTTGTTATTGATTTTAAGTTTTTATACTTACAAATATTCGATAAATCCATATATTGTAAAATACATTCGAAAATTTAGGTACAATGTTCTGAAACTATTTTAATAATTGTGTTCATTAATCAATCGGAAAATATTGGAGAGGGAGACCCCCCTTAAGAGTAATTCTTTAGCAACACCCTTAAATTTAACTCTTCCACCCCACTGGTATCAGGGGACTCCAAAACGTGTATTACCGTTGAAATCTTTAAATCGATTTTCCGCAGCATTACATAACTTTCTCTATACTACGTATATTACTCCGTATATACGTGTGAATGCGAGAAAGTTGAAATATATGCGAAGTTTACCTTACTTTCTATGATAATATCTTCCTAATTCCATTTGCAGTTTTGGGGAAAGAGTACATTCCAGTTATCAAAACAAAGACTCACAAAATTAAATATTTCATGTAACTATTTTTTAACAAGCCTCGCGAATGAGTATCACAACTGTTGCTTCGATTAGGGAGCAAACATTAATCCGTAGAGCGGCGTCATCAGACGTACGAGTAGAACCTTACGCTACAAATTCACGAGCTCGCAGGAATGGAAAAAGACATTGTCCTTGCCCTCGATGCAGGTCGTGCATAACTCATTCGTTAAACGCACATTTTTACTAACTACGTTTTTGTCTTTTCTTTGCATATAGTGTCAACGCCTGGTGCTGTGTTATCTTTTGGATTCACTTGTAGAAGGATCTAAGGTTTGGTGTGGGCAGTAAATGGATAGACTAAAAGTCTACCGTTTCCTACTTAAACGTACGCCCCGACCGCCTCTAGAGACGCCAGAGCAATAGCAGGGATTTCGGCTTCGAGCTGCGGCAGTTCGCGGCGCAGTGCAAGCGCTACGCCGCCACCTGGCCTGCCTACGCGGTCTCGGCGATAAACAGCGAATCCCCAGAGTTTGAATTCGTGCTCGTCACTAAGCCACGTTTCTTGTAAAGCCAAGATATCTAATTGAAAATCAGATATAAAAAGTTCTAATTGCTGGGCTTTGGAAATTTGTAACGGAATTGTAACGGAAAGACTCGATAACAACATTTGAGGAAACTGCATCGCTGCCAGAGATCCTCTCCCACTTCAAGTCTTGTGATCGTAAGGCGGTAAATGCCTTTACTGGCGCTGCCCCTGCCAATCGATGGCCCGCTCCGCCCCTTCCTCTGGGACCCTCGAACCGCACTTCGGCCCGGAAGAGCATCGCATTGGCCGCGAGGGGCAGGGCTTGGGCCGGATGTGCCGCTCCCCTTCAACGACTCGACCGCTCCCTTGGGCGCCCTCCCCCCACCCCGCGGCCGCGCTCCAACAGGCACCCGCGGGAGGGGGAAGCGAAGGCACCGAACGTCTTCTTTTTATATTTCCCTCAACCGTACCCCTGTGGGGGGCGCAAATATATTTCATAAATAGGATACACTGATCCACTACCGCCTTGCGGCTTAAATAGCCAGAGGAGGAGGGGGATTGTATTTATAAATAACCAAAACTAACTTAATTTTAGCTTAATCTAATTGAACAATTCATGTATACTGCGGTTTTCTCAGAGCTGCGTTTGAAGGATGTCGGCTGTTTCGGTGCCATCCAATTGGAAGGCTGAACGCCACCATTATGACGTCTCTGTAGTGACATGTAAGGTCCCGATTGGATAACACATAAAACAGCTGATATCCTTCAAACGCAGCTCTGTGAAAACTGCAGTATAGTCTACGGGTTCTGTGGTCTACCGTGTATGCACTTCGGCGAACCTCATTTGAATTTCAAAAAATATTTTTTTCTCAATACTAGGTAATGTTTTGATCTTTGCGCACTGTCTTGGTCAATTGTATTTTTATTCATAGATCATTCACAGTTTATTTACATTATAGACGCAACCATTCATTTAACTCATTCTCTTCCATTGATCTACACTTCATATTTCACAGTTTGTATTTATCAGATCTCGCGCAGACAATGGGGCTCGAAATATGTTTCAATTGTCTATTAGAAGCAGGGCCGTTTCTAGAACCTCTGAGGCCCCCTGCGGATTCTAAAATGTTGCCTCCCTATACAAAGAAATACACACACACGCACACGCGCATGCGCGTCTACATCATTCAGTGATAAGCACACCACCACAAATTATAATTGCATTACTCCAATAAATAAGGGACTTCAATGCCAAGCTAAGAAATTAAAGGCCCCAGGCTAATGTAAAAATAATAATATTAAAATTCCATTGAAAATGAACGGTGTACCATTGACTGATGTTAAGGAAACCAATTTTTTATGTCTCCCAATTCAGTCAAACCTCAAATGGAACGTCCATTTAAATGAATTGAACACAAAATTAAGTTCATTATGTTACGCATTCAGAATTCTTTCAAATTCAGTCAGCCTTCATACTGCTCGTTGTGTATATTTCGCGAATGTTCATTTCCGCCCGAGATACGGCATAATATTCTGGGGAAATACATCTTATAGCTGCCAGACTTTTAAATTACAAAAAAGAATTGTACGAATAATAACCGAATCCCACCCACGTGATTCTTGTAAGCCTCTCTTCATTAATCTAGGAATTTTACCATTACCGTGTCTGTTGATTTACGAATCAGTGGTTTTTGTCAAAAATGACTTGCTTATGGACGTGAATATATATTCAGAATACGCCGATAACTATAAAACTCAACGTAGTAATCATATTCATCAGGTGACAATATCAACAGCTCATTAAAAAAAATTCACACACAATTTATGTAAATTATTTTACAACACTTTGCCAGATGACATTAAACAATTAAATTCGATAGAAAAGTTAAAATCCCAAGTGAAATCGTTTCTGCTGCATATGTGACGTACTAGGATGAAAAACACAGACGACTGTTCTGATTGATATATACAATATATTTACAGAATATTTACAATTAATGTACAAAGATTATAATACGAAAATCTAACCCCTTGGCAACCTTTCAGTTCTCTTAGCCGCGAAACCCCGCGACCATCCCTAGGCCTTCGCCCAGAACCACTGCTTCGGAAGCAGCAAAAAGCAACGCGAGGTGCGAAGCTGTCGGACATAGAGTCCCGTAACTACACCAGTTACATGGCTTGTCGCCAAACCGATCTTCGACCCAAAGATCACGTGCAATGATAGCACTGGAGATACCTCTCGTCTTTCGACACCCAGCGTATCCCGCGAGGCGCCTGTCGGCGCGGCCTTAAATATCCGACGGCTCGCCCCCACCCTACAAGTAGCGGGCGTCATACGGCTCGCTGGCCAGCCTTTCCAGGGCTGCAACCGACATCTCTTAAACTCGCCTCCGCGCGCGTCCTTCCCAAGGAAATTCCAGCCGGGATTCCTAAGGGCTTTTCCAACCGGCGCGGCGTGGCGCCGCCGTCCTCCACCCCCATCCACATCCGGCTTAACGCGGGTTTCCCCGAAGCGGCCCGACGCACCGGCGCCGGACCAGGCGACGCTACACATAACTGTTTCTACAGAATTAGAGACTATACCGAGCATCACATTAATTTTAACAGTGATATTTAATGCATTATTTACCATTTGGACTGTATAAATGTTAACAACATGTAACAAGTTTTGTACCGCAGCCTCCAGGTCAATCACCCCCATCTCGATCAGGTTTTTCGTCCAGTTTCCCTGATCCATTGAGCAAATGCTGAGATGGCGCCTTATTTTGCTTCTGAACATAAATGTAACTTCATTATCTGTGCACATCTTCTAGAATTCAGTGAGAAATATAGTTATTCAAATTATCGTTTCCATGTTGTCGCGGCAGGAAGTATTATTTCTTGATGAAGGACATGATGGATAAGAGCCCAAAATTTATTGCTGATTTACTCTTAAAAATAGATTTTATTACATCGGAGCGTTTTTTTCCCCTTTCCTTTATTCAAAATTCAAGTAATATATGGCTTAGTGTGAGGATCACAGAATTATGAAAACGTGCATAGATTTCACTTCTCCCCATAGCATGGCATACAGTTTTTAACTTTTTGACGTAAATATTATTAATAATAATAATAATAATAATAATAATAATAAGAAGAAGAAGAAGAAGAAGAAGAAGAAGATATTGAGCTTCTGATGCTACTTAATATGAAATATGAGACAAAAAATGTTAAAGAAATCGTGGAGAGATATATCACTCCATGGACAATGTTTAAAAAGAAGGGACAAGTGCAGATCAATAAAAGATCAATCATTTTATGCAGCTTAACCCTCGGAGACCTGAGCAAATTTACACTTTTAGAGTATTGAAAGGGTATATTTTGGACCCCATTTGTTTTTTGTTTTTTCTGATCATTATTTTCATTTTAAATTGATTCTAATATTTTTCTTCAATTTTTTTGTATTGTTATTTGCACTAGGTTAATAATTAGTTACAAGCGGAAGGTCATTTTTCTGTATAATAATCCTGTGAGATGTCATCAGTATGTGTCTTAAGACCGGAGTCTGATATTGTAGTGACTGTTTTCTGAAATAATGGTACTTACATAGTTTCCTGAAGCACAGTCTGTCACCTGTTCTTAAATAGCTTCTTCATTGTACGTCATAAAATCTTCACGTTCTAGCACACTACATGTTACTTCTGCTTGTTTCTGTAAATTGTTTTTCTATAAACTCGAAGTTGATGGACGAAGATTGTGATTTATCGGTACAT
The DNA here is from genome assembly GCA_011170035.1 of Teleogryllus occipitalis. Classification (NCBI taxonomy): domain Eukaryota; kingdom Metazoa; phylum Arthropoda; class Insecta; order Orthoptera; family Gryllidae; genus Teleogryllus; species Teleogryllus occipitalis. The sequence goes on from BLKR01000555.1 coordinate 457,054, forward strand.
TATCATATACAGTATTATCCTTCTTGTTGACAGTATAATTGAACTAATTAATTACTTTCGGGATTCTTTTAATATTTTCTTCCCGTTCCTTAACTTTCTTACGTTTAACACAACCACTTTCAAAACGCTTCATTATCAATGATAGTAATTGATACGTTAACTGGGAAGAATGTTAAATTAGAAAACTTAGGCTAATAGACTCTCACTGACACGAACACTTCGAAAGACAAATGAATTCTGTAGGATATGGCGTAGCTGTAGGCCTGCGCAACTCAGTCAGTTGCTCCCCAAGCCCGGAAATTGGTCGGCCAGCTGCGCTTGTGACGAGGAGATGGACGTCACTCACCGACAGAAGAAGCGACAGAATAGTGAAGATAGATTTTACTGTGCTAGTACTAAACAGTGATAAAAGTGGACGGAAGTGCATGTTTAGTGTCAGTGCATCTATATTTGAATGTCTAACAATGACCTTATCAGCACGGGGCAATTATTTACTCAAGCCCTAGAATCAATTTACAATTCAGAATATCTAACCACCATCGCGTCTGCGGAACGATATTTGAACTTCATTGGCAGCTTCATGGATTTGGACAGCTTCATGGACAGCTTCATGGACATTGAGGGCATTTCGCCGCAGCCTCAACAAAACGCATTCAGCCATTCTTATACGACTGGATCTTCACCGGCGCCTGTCGAATCTGGGCGAGTGCCATCACAACAACAAACAAATGGATCAACTCATTCAGATACGCAACAAAGCAAGGTAATGCAAGGGAAGCGAAACCACGAGGACGGAGGTGACGTTAGTGACAGAGACTCAAAACGCATGACCTCGACAGACCGTTCTTCAGAACTGAACACCGACAACTTGCAAAAAAAACTATAATGTAGAAGTGTCAAATAGATTCAGTTTTTTTAACGAAGAGTTACCTAAAGTACCAGTAGAAGTAAAAAAATCCCCCAATCTATTTAACGTGAATTAGCAATCATACAGAATTTATAAATGAAATCAAATCTCAGATAACAGAAAATTTTACCACTCAACTCAAGAACAATAAAATTAAAATACACAGTCAAAAATTTCTGCATTACTTTTAATGTAAAAGTTCATTAAAGTAATTATCATGTACGTACATAAAATGTCATGTACACGCACAGTACATTTAATGCACAGACAAATGAAATTTTCAGAATAAACAGACTAAACAAACAGATAAATAAAACAAACTCAATTCCACCTCATCAGTTCGGTTTCATATCCCATCACTCAACGACGCACCAGCTACTAAGACTAACTGAACACATCCACTCTGCTTTCCAAAAGGGATATCACACCACCACTGTATTTCTAAATATGTCACAAGCATTCGACGGAATATGGCATCCAGCCCTTTACTTCAAACTAGTAAAAATTTGTACGCCAAAGTATTTAATTCAAGTCATCAAAAATTTCATAGCTAACAAAACTTCCTCAGTAACAGTAGAAAGTCACTTGTTCTAACCTCAGACAAATTGCCGCTGGGGTCCCCCAAGTTTCACCATATCTGGCCTATTTGAAGCGTAACGTATTGTAGGACTACAGTTAGCAACAGCCACAAAGGGCGGCGGCAGAGGATTAGACGCCAGGGGCCAGGCAGGATGTGACACGCCGAGGTATTCTGGGAAATCCTAAGAGCTAGGGAAAGGGATGCCCAAAGTACGGGACAGCGCATTTTTGCCGCGTGCCGCGTGTCAAATTCTTGGAATCCAGGAAAATGGATGTCCAAAAATGCCTGGCAAAGCGGTCAGTGTGGGCCGTGTGCAAAACCCAGTGACGTTTCAGGTCACGTGGGTGGGGACTATATAAGAGCGGACGCAGAGCGCGGGGGTGGGGTTTGTTGAGCTGAGAGGGAACCCTCGTGCGAACGCACAAAAACTTGCGCCCAGGGCGGTGCGGAGCCGAGCTGGGCTCGTGCGGCAAACCATGTGTTGGGACGCCGTTGTGGACTATATCCACGGGTGACAAGAGGTCGCCGGAGCTGTCTGCTGTGTGCGGGAGGCTCGCTGAGAAGTGGCGCGGGCCACGAGTCAGTTATTCATTTTTAAGGATCGCTCCTGCGATCAGGAAAGTAAAGATCTACCAGAGCTGTAACTTAAAGTAGTACTGTACATATTGTGAATAGACCTGTACATATTTATCATTGAAGCTCGTGTCTGTGATTATTGTGTATTCCCACGACGTCACAGACGGGTAGACATAATTGGTGGCAGCGGTTATAAAGAAGCCCGCGGGGGAGTACGTGCACCCACCAAATAGTATAATTGGTGGCAGCGGTTATAAAGAAGCCCACGGGGGAGTACGTGCACCCACCAAATAGTATAATTGGTGGATGCGGTTATAAGAATTCCACGGGGAAGTGTTGCTCAATTGTGATAATAGCAGCAGTTAAAACATTCACGCCGGAACGGCACGGCATTGTTGCACCATACTCATACGTGGTCGCAATATTACGAACAGTGGGTGAGCCAGTGCGTGGGTGTGTCGACGGGCAGACATAATTACGACGCACGGGAGCAGAGAGGGTCCGCTCCTAGCCAGACGCCCACGTCTTCACGGCAACGCCGGAAGGAAGGAAGGAAGGAAGGACGGAGAAGGAAGGACGTCTCGAGGCCAACCGGCTTTGATAAAATCAAGAAGTCAGCAAGGATCTGGTGTAAGTATAGCTATCTGCATTGTAAGGTTCAGTTCAGGTTTCAGTTATGGCTTACTTACCGAGATTCGGGAAAGATTGTGTAGTGCACGTGGCACAGGAATTAGGACTCCAAATTACAGGTGGCGAAACTTTGGTAGTACTAAAAAATTGATAGAGGAGCATTCCGATTACGAGGAGGAATTTGTGAAAGGGATAGCTCAGGCGTATAAGGATGAACGCGAACGAGAAAAGAGTGAACGCGAATCAGAGAAGGAACGTGCATTTCAGTTAGAAAAACTGAGAATAGAACAGGGCCAACTGGCGGGTAGAGCTAGTCCGCAGTCCGAAGTAAATAGCAAAATGCACATTCGATTAAATCAAGTTATGAGCCGATTCAAAGGGGAGGACGACGACATAACAGCATTTTTAAGTTTTTGAGAGTCAGGCGGAACAATTAGAAATTCCAGAAGAAGAGTGGGTGGCAAATCTTATGGGACTGCTCCCACACCAAATCAATGCATCGCTCACTTTAGAAGGGCAAGGTAGAAGAACAGAATATGCCGATTTAAAGAGTAGGTTATTAGAAATGTATCGATTCAATGCCGAGAAGTTTCGACAATTGTTCGCGAAACATGGAAAAGCCGCGAATACTACCTGGAACGTATACGCGAGAGAGCTGAAAAATTATTGCAAAGAATGGGTAGCAGGACTAGATATTCATACGTTCGAGGACTTAATGAATCTAATTGTAACCGATCAATTGAAGCGTCGTGTGCCTATTGATATCAAAGAGCATTTTATTGATGAGTGGGGGGAATTTAAGATGCCGTTAGAACTAGCTCGTAAACTAGACAACTATGAAAACAATAGGGCAGGCTGGAAACGGTCTTCGTTCAAGCCTTATAGGAAATCGGAAGCCGTAGGGGAACAAGTTGCAAGCACGAGCAAGACGATGCCGATAGTACCGGAATTTCAGGGGAAATCGAGCGGTAAGAAAACCGATGGTAGGGCAGCATACGAGAAGCCAGACAAGCGGAAATGCTACGGGTGTGGTGCCACAGACCACATGGTCCGTGAATGCCCGCAGCGCCGCGTGGCCGAAAGAATGAATCATGTGGCAGACAAAACAGCTACGGAATTGTTTTCACCGTACGTGTTCTTTGGAAAAATTAATAAATTTCCCGGGAGATTTTTGCGCGACTGTGGTGCCAGTTTCGATCTTGTCCATGAGAAATTTATTAGCGACGAGAATTTAACGGGAGAAAGCGTGTGGATTTTGCAACCGCTTGATGCATCACCACGAAATCTACCGGTGGCAGAAGTCACTATTGAAGGGTCATTCGGGAAAGTAGTAACTAAAGCCGCAGTTGTGCCTCGGGAATGCGACAGCGGATATTACTTATTAAGTAATAGAACAGCTGCTCTGTTGGAAGAAGTAAAGGCAGGATTTATTGAGCCACAATTAGTTGCAGCCGTAACGACGCGGGCAAAAGCCGCTGAAACGTCGCGGGTGACTCAAGAGTCGGGGCCAGCTGACCGACACGCAGGCGAGTTTGACGCGGACGAGCAGGTAGAAAACCTTGAACAATTGAGGCAGCAGGGAGCCGTTAGTGAAAGGGACGCCAGTGCAAGTGTACTAACGCCCGAAGTGAATGAACTCATAAATGTTACCCAGACTGAGTTCGCATCTTCACAACAAAGTGACCCGGAAATGAAAACATTATACGACGCGAATAAGCACAACGTAGCAGATTGTAACTCAAACTTTGAAGGTGAGGAAGATGAGCTGGATAAGTACGCTATTAACCTTGATAGTGTCGACTTCGATGCGGAAGCTATGCTCGAAGGAACAGAAGTCGAAGACGAGTTCCGCGACAAACTGCTCGATTTAATTGTAAAGTACAAGCATATATTTTCAGACAGACCAGGGTTGACGGATGTCGTCACCATGGACATTGAATTGACGGACGAGTCGAAAAAGATAAGAAGTGCGCCTTATCGAATGTCGCCGCGTCAATCAAAAATTTTGCGGGAAGAAATCGCGAAGATGTTACGGGATAACATAATCGAAATAGGCGACTCTGATTATGCTTCCCCTATGATTCTTGTAGAGGCGCCGGGACGAAAACCAAGACCGTGCGTAAATTATCGCAAGCTAAACCAAATTATAAAATCAGAATATTTTCCGTTGCCGAACATGGAGGAGAGGATAGAAGCAGTAGCGGCAGCTAAGATTATTACTACATTGGATTTAGCAAAATTTTATCATCAGATACCGCTCACTCCGAGAGCGCAAAGATATGCGGCTTTCTGTACAAGCTTTGGCACGTATAGGCCATTAAGATTACCCTTCGGGCTAAAAAATGCACCTTTTCAGTGTAGTAGGATGATGGCAGCTTTATTAGCAGGATGTGCAGAATTTGCAGTCCCATACTTGGATGACATCGCCATTTATAGCGACACATGGCAAGAACACCTTAGACATTTAGAGCAGGTGTTTCTAATATTAGAGAAAGCGAAGTTGCATGTGCAGCCAAGCAAGTGTAAATACGCGCGTAAGAAGGTGCAATACCTAGGCTACATGGTTGGTAGTGGCATGATGCGGCCGGTAGAGGCCAAAGTAAAAACTATTAAAGAGCACCCCGTACCTCAAACGAAAAAGCAAGTGCGTGCTTTTCTCGGATTAACGGGTTACTACAGGAAATTTATTCCCGATTATGCGGGTATATCAGCGCCATTAACGGACTTCTTGCGAGGTCGCGAACGGCAAGGCAGGGTAACGTGGACGCCAGCATGCGAGATGGCATTCGAGAAACTGAGGAACGCTCTCTGTCACGAACCCGTCCTTCACGCGCCAGATTTTAATAAGGATTTTATAGTGCAGTGTGATGCATCAAAAAGAGGTATTGGCATCATTTTGGCACAGTATAATGATAGAGGAGAAGAAAAACCGGTGTTATACTTAAGTCGTAAATTCACAGATTCGGAATTATTACGATGTACAACAGAACAGGAGTGCACAGCCATAATATGGGCATTGCAGAAATTAAAGTACTATTTGGATGGAAATGCAAAAATTAAAGTGGAAACAGACCACAACCCATTAGTATGGCTAAATAATTGTTCAAGTAAAAACCCGAGATTGATGCGTTGGTCATTAATGATCCAAGCATACAATTTAGAAATTATTCGTAAAAGGGGTAAGGATCACGTAAATGCTGATGCCTTAAGCCGTATGTTTTACTGATACATGGAACCTGAACTGAACTGGGAATGCGGAGGGCTACACTGGACCGAATCACTTGATTGCATTGTATAAAATCAAGACAAGAGAAGAATCACTGTATATATGTAACAAATTGTTGAAAGTGTATTGTTGTGTATTCTGTTTGTTTCATGTGTGTCGTATGTATGTGCAATTATGGGTACAAAGTGAAGCTCTGAAGACATTGTTGGTTCTGGGGGTATCAGGGAAAGTATCACATCATTTGATTGTGAATACTACGGATGTAATTGCAGCAGACTGTATGTAATTTAAGATTGTAGAAAATTGTATATATTCGAATGAAAGGAGGTACGTGAAGTAGGTTAGTTATTTATATTAGCTAGATTTTGATAAAAAAAATATGTTGTAAATATAGAGTAGGTTAGAGAGATCAATAGAGTGTGAGCCCAATGGCCAGGTAAATGGTATAATCATATCCAGTTCCACAAATCTAGTTGCGGGACGAATTTTTTATTGTGGTTATATCCTGCATAAAAAATTCAAAATAGGGTATGGAGAAGTATGTAACGTATTGTAAGGCTACTGCTAGAAATCGCCACAAAAGGGCGGCGGCAGAGGATTAGACGCCAGGGGCCAGGCAGGATGTGACACGCCGAGGTATTCTGGGAAATCCTAAGAGCTAGGGAAAGGGATGCCAAAGTACGGGACAGCGCATTTTTGCCGCGTGCCGCGTGTCAAATTCTTGGAATCCAGGGAAATGGATGTCCAAAAATGCCTGGCAAAGCGGTCCGTGGGGGCCGTGTGCAAAACCCAGTGACGTTTCAGGTCACGTGGGTGGGGACTATATAAGAACCAACGCAGAGCGCGGGGGTGGGGTTTTGTTGAGCTGAGAGGGAACCCTCGTGCGAACGCACAAACACTTGCGCCCAGGGCGGTGCGGAGCCGAGCTAGGCTCGTGCGGCAAACCATGTGTTGGGACGCCGTTGTGGACTATATCCACGGGTGACAAGAGGTCGCCGGAGCTGTCTGCTGTGTGCGGGAGGCTCGCTGCGGAGTGGCGCGGGCCACGAGTCAGTTATTCATTTTTAAGGATCGCTCCTGCGATCAGGAAAGTAAAGATCTACCAGAGCTGAGTAACTTAAAGTATTACTGTACATATTGTGAATAAACCTGTACATATTTATCATTGAAGCTCGTGTCTGTGATTATTGTGTATTCCCACGACGTCACAAATGCATATTAACGGCGTGAGAAATAATTAAAAAAATACATTTGTATAATTTTTGAAAAAACGAAATAATATCCAAAACTAAACTATATTTTGCACAAAATTACGCAAAAAATAATCATCTTTTCGAAATTTTGTACGCGATCTTATCTGAAGATCTGCTTTTAAGAAACATTTTCATTAGGGAGTTTGTGCATGCTATAGCGAACATCATTACGAATATTTGCACCTGCGCAGATGCACAATAGTGATGCGAAATTTGCACTGCGCATGCGCAGTAGGTCGATCATGCTTTAATCTTCCACGACGCACAACTCCCTATTAAAAATCTCTATCATAAATATTGTAGTTGTAGGACGACGACCAAAAAAATTCACTTTCGCAATTTTCGAAATATCTAGAATTCTAACGAACATGAGACCTGCACCATTCTCTTAAATGCTTTTTACGTTATCCGAGGACACAGTTTAATAAAACAAATTGGAGATATTGTAGAGAAAATTTTAAAAATGTTTGAGAGGCATCGTGTAAAGTACCCTCAAAAACCAATACATCGATTTGGAACTGGCAAAGCCTCAAGTTTCTTTTGATCGTTCGGGGAATATATATTCTGGAGAACAGCTGTAGAACGGTTTACGAGCTAGAGTTGTCCACAGACAGGCAGATAGACGTTTTGCCGACAATTGATTTTTCGGTGTCAATGATCCAGAAAACATGGATTCTTGCTACACCAGTGTTAGAGCAAGTAATTTGCGGTATATAGCAACAGGAATTATCCACATTTTCGTTACCGCGGCCCGGTGTAAAAGTTTTTTTCCTGCTGAAAATGCTACACCCCTCCACTCACCGCCTCATCACCACCACCCACTCACGAGATGCCCCGCCTCATCACCTCAACCATGCCGGCACCCGCCTGCCTCGACATCCCCGCAACGCTCTGCCTTGCCGCACCACGACATGACAAGCCCCACATGCTGTCACGGACCACCACGACCCGCCATGCCACACCACACTCTCCATGCTACGCCCCCACGCTGTAACGGACCACGACACCCCGCCATACCACACCACACCATTCCCCGCCACGACACCCCCCCCCCCATACACACTACGCTCTCTGTGCCACGTTGTCACGGACGGCCCCGCCCGACCATACCACAGCACCCACGCCCCCCGCCCCACGCTCTTACGGACCAGCCTGCCATACCACGCGATGCTCCCCCGCCTCCGCTGTCACGGACCGCCAAGCCCCGCCATACCACTCTACACCAAGCCCCCCCCCCGCGCCTCCACGCGATGAAATCTCGAAATCGATTTTCCGCAGCTTTACAGAACTTTCTCTACACTACGCATATTACTTCGTATATTTGTAAGTATACGAGAAATTAAAAATGATACCAGGATGAACTTATTTGTTGTAGTTCTTTCAGTTTATCAGCATTCTCTTAAAGATATACAATCCACCAATATATTTCTATCTTGCCAAAGTGTGTAGTAGTTTTTCCTTTCTCTTGTCAAATTTTATACTATTCACAACTCTTGTCAATCCATATTGAGATGTTTATAAATGCACGTAATATAAAGCCAGAGAAAACTTTGTGTAAAGAAAAGTTGTATTACTAGGAATATCCTGTAAAACATACATCCTTTAATTCTTTTGTATTGTAAAATGTAATTTTATAGTCAAAAGCTAACGTTTAGGATACAACATAATGCAGAAGCAGAGAATATGAAAGTTCGTGATACTCTTCCTCTCTCGAGAGCATTGGAGGGCGACTCATGGCCCCCCCCCATCTACTGCGATGAGAATATTCGCTCCTCCCACACTACGCGGCACGTTCTCCGGAAATTCGACAGACTCCATTTTGCAGGAGCTCCATCAGGTCTGTGTTCGGAGAGGAGCCCTCCCATGACGGGATGCGCTCTTCACTTGTTGAACAAGAGCTCGGCGCCCGCTCTGATGACGCTCTATTTGTCTCGGGCGCGGGCGGGGGAGGGGGCAGCAACGGAGCTGTGCGTGGAGGGCGCGGAGGGGCGCGGAGGGGCGCGGAGGGGCAGGGAGGGGCAGGGAGGGGCGGGGAGGGGCGAAAGGGAGGGCGAGCGAACCCAGCGGGGGCTGAGGATGGGCGAAGGGGGAGCGGGACAGGGAGCGGGGGTGGCACGAGGCAAGCACACAGGGCGGGAGGGAGGCGGGGCGAGGAAGGGGCAGGGGGGGGGGGGGGGGGGGGGGGGGGGGGGGGGGGGGGGGGGGCGAGGCGGCGCAGGTCTGATGCTCGCTGGCAAAGCCAGCGCACACGAGCTCGCTCTGCGAGGAAGGAGGAATCAACGACGGGGAACATAGATCGCACTCATGACGGGGGAGTGTGCGATGAGGCTAGAGTGAGTAAATGGCTCGTGTTTTTGAGACCGTCAACCACTTCGATCATTAGACCAAGGAATATAGTGCATGTTGTAGATGAGAAGTAATGGAGTTCTTATCCCAATCAAAACTGAAAGGTGTGAAGTTACAATACGAGAATTTCGAGTTTCCGAACGCGCCAAATAATTTTGTTTAGAGTATCATGCGTAGAAACGCAGTTTGTGGTACGATTCGTTCCGGCGCGCTCTCGATTCCGAGAATGAATCACTCACGGCGAAACTCCAATGTGCGCGACCGACGCACGTTCCCACGGAAAGTGACGCTTCGCTACGCAGTTCCAAATTGTGAACAAGGCTCGGGCTTCCGATGCTCGCGTTGATATAAAACGTCCTTGAGACCGTCCAATGCATAATTAGCAAGATATTTTGTGGGAATACACCTTAAAAATAATTTGACGTGTATTTTTTTCTTAATGTTTTCTAGGAAAGCCTCCATTTTCTTGCCTCCTGTTGTCCCAATGTTTTTCCCTTCATGTGTAGGAACGCACGTAAAGGAATCGTATCACAAACTGAATTTCAGCCGTACCATGAATGTAGTACATGTGGCTGTCCAGATGTAGGGTCGTTTCTCCCCTGCTGGAACGTGAGATAGGCGCCAATCTGCACTTCGTATTGCGGGTTTTCCTCGTCCAGGTATCTCTCCGAGAAAGGCACCTATCCACCCGAAACAAGCTCTAACACTGACTGTGCTGGATTTTCGGAATGACATGGGATTGACATGAAAATGTACCAGCTTGTTCAGCAACCTTCAAAACTCATTTATGCAAATTTTTAAGTTAAGTGCTATGAATTAAATTAAGTTCTATGACGTAATATTGGTTGATGTTTTGCGACAATTATAATTCAGACCGTTCATGACCGTACTGCCCTAAGCACAGAAATCGCCTCTCGCCACCGGTCATTTGGTCGTTATTCGTATGCCGCGCCGCTGGTGTCAGCCTATCTGTCGGAAGGGTCTCAGTTGTCTCGTGGGTATGAAAGGTGATAAATACGAGTGTATACATGGCAGGTTTGGAAAGACAATGAAGTGGAACACATGCATAAATAATTCAATTACAATTATTGCAAAGATGTGGAACTCTGAAAATGTTATCTCGAAATTAAATAAACAAAGACATTATACTTTTGCATTAGATACACTATTTGCCCAATAAATGATCAAATAAAAAAGTGTCTAAAACAGAATGTAACTTGGAATGTCATCAAACGCACCTTATGTAAATTTCGTTTTAAATTTTCTTGAAAATACCATTGGTTTACGATATCCTTGCAAATAGCTTCGGTGGAAATATTAGGAACGCCTTTCACTGTGCACTTCAGAATGAGAAGAGAGCAGCGGATATGGCCTTTGCCATCTGTGGTGATAGAACGTACGCCGTACGAAATCTCACCCTGGTTGACAGACGTAACATTTGCCGTCGCAAACCGCTCCCGATGCAACGGGTTGACAGCGGAAGGCGTGGTCACGCAAAGCTAACACAACTTCTGATATATTCTTCTTTCATTTCACTAATGCACAATTCAATTTGAAGGCTGTCCATTTAGCCTCTTTATGCCATGATTAATTTCTTGAAGCCAGTATTCAAAGGAATTAGAAATTTGATTAAAGATTTCGGATTTTTGCGCAGGTTATGAAATTAACCGTGTATTTCTAATAGTTTCCAAGAGCTTGTTGACGGGTTGCAGCGCACAATGTGTACGCGTTGCAGGACACACTATCAAAAAGGATAGATTATCTTGATCGTGAGAATACTGGCTAAAGCATACTATATTACTTGTACAATATATTACTTATACGAGGGCAAAAATTGTCTGGGCAGCAGTTATCGAAATTGAATTCGCTCGCATCTCTTCAAATGGAACCCAAGCTCCTGATCAATAGGATGCCTTCTGAGTTTTCACGTACTTTGTCAAGTTATTTCAAACACAGCATACATATTTTCAGACACACGTTTTAGTTTTAGCATATTTAAATTTTGAGCGAAGATGACATGACAATTTGCATATAAACATTAAATGGAAACATAATCTGAATCTAAAACTAAAAAGAAGAGTACGAATTGTAACTTGCACGTACACAATTACCGTTCATCTCCGAATATCACATAAGTTTTTAAATAAACAAACAAACAAAATAAATAAATAAATAAATAGAAAAAATGAAAGAAAAATAAAGAAAGAAAGAAAAGAAAGAAAAGAAAGAAAAGAAAGAAAAGAAAGAAAAGAAAGAAAAGAAAGAAAAGAAAGAAAAGAAAGAAAAGAAAGAAAAGAAAGAAAAGAAAGAAAAGAAAGAAAAGAAAGAAAAGAAAGAAAAGAAAGAAAAGAAAGAAAAGAAAGAAAAGAAAGAAAGAAATAGAAAACAATATTTTGAGCAAGTGTGAATAATTTCGGACTTAAACGTTGGCGAGGTTGGCACAGAATTGCAGCGACCGCCTGCAGTGTAGCGGCGCCGGTCAGTGCGATCGAGGAAGGCGTGGCTCTGGTGGCAGAACGAGGGCCCGAGGGAGAGGCTCGAAAGGAGGGGGGTGAAGGGGCAGCTGCGACGGGCAGGGGGCAAGGGCATTCGCGGACGCGTGAGGCGGAAGTGCCTCGAAGGCAGAGCGCTCTAGCGTGAGGGCGCCAAGTTGCCCCAGACCGCCTACCTCCGGCCGCAGCAACCTTCGCTCACTCCGCTGGGCAATTTCCTTTTAAAGGGCCGGGCTGTACATTCACGCTCAACATTCCGCTCCTAAATTATACAGAACACGCACTGAATGCTTATGTAACGCTCGCTACATGTCGCCCTATGCGACTCAACTCTCGCGAACGAACACGTGTCCCTTCGAATACTCGCGCAAACACGTACACACACACACGTACCACGAGAAGCGATGCGGATGCATTCATATGCTGCGTAGATCTCCCAGGGCTCGGGAAAGAAAAATCAAACAGACAACCGGTTTTCATCTTTCTTTGACTCCTCCTTCGCTCGTTACTTCCACTGAAGAATTCACAATGCGGATCCTATCTTCTTGCACAAATATTTTTTGATCGGAATATTTCCCAAGTTTCTCTTCTCATTCCGTTTTTCGCTCTCTTTTTCACCAGCGCGCGAGCGCCGGGTCGGTGGTCTTCCGCTACGTGGTCCAGAATAAGAACGATGCTTACTATAGGTGTTTCCACGTAAGAAAAGACCCTAAAAATTCAAGATGGCGGAGTTTCGGCACTGCCAACCTCATCGAAATAAAACGCGAAAGCGCCGACGCGACTTGTTTAAATGTTGTACGTAGTGGCCTTCAAAAATCCAGATATGCTGAAATGATTTGTTAATATTGTTTTACGACTTATAAATCGCAACAGGCATATGGTAAAATAATTTAATTTATAATTTATATATGAAATTTGTTTTTATTAATTAATTATAATATTAAATATAATACTTTTAATTAAATTACTTATAAATTTAAAAGTATTTGAACTCTCAGAATTAATAAAATTTTATTGAAACTGAAGAATAAATGAAATAGTTATATGTTATTTTATTATACAATAGGAAAAAAAGGTATAAACAGGGGATTTATAGAATAGAGATGAAATGAAATACAAGACTCAAAATAATTTTAATTTTCCAACAGTACACAATGAAGTGAAATAAAACTATTCTTTACTGAACTAGAAATATTTGTATAATAATAGTCTTATGCACGTAATATCGACACATGACCACGATCAAAGCATATCTAAGGAATGAACAAATCTACTGTATGAAAATGACAATGTTTGAAATTTCATGAAAATTGAATTGATCAGATATATGATTTGATATAATGCGAAGGTTCAGTAAAGAATAAACTGATGCACCATGGGTGGTCAATTTTAATGACAAATTGCAAGGAGCAGTCATTAAAATTTCTTGAACACCGATGGTCCATAGCAATTTATTTTCACAAAAATTATTGAATTTTTACAACAATTTTAAAGCCTAATGCCCCTGGGCTTACAAACATTACAAAACATCCTGGCATTTACCTTAAGCAATCAGGGAAAACCAGGGAAAACAAATTAGTATGCTACCATATATATAAAAAAATTGAATAAGAAAGTGAATTAATCCTCAATTGGATTGTAAAAATATTATCATTAAAAATCAACATTAAGAAATTTGGCTGACTTTACAAATTAATAAACTACTTTAAAATTTTACATATATTGATAGCATACCCATCCTTCCGATCAGGATGACGACTGAGGGCCGATTTCTAGCATGCATACAGAAACATAAGTCAAAATAATGGAGACATACAGTACGTGAAATAATATGCATAAAACATTCCATATTTATAAAATGAAAAATCCAGTAGACACAGCAACCCTGCAACATAGAACAATCAATGCAGTATCTATTGTCCAATCATGATAAATTCAATAAACAGACATGTTATTGTTATAGCACTCGTACATTTATCATCCAAAAAAGAATACTGCGAACAATGACTAGCACTCATAAGCTGGAGTCTTGCAAACCCTTGTTCAAAAAATTAAGGATTCTTCCACTACCGTGCATGTACATATTTGAAATAGTTGTCTTCACAAAGAAGATTCTCATGGAAAACAAAGACACTTTCACTCTAAATTCAGGTGTACACAACTATAACACTCGACAAAAGGATAACCTACATGTTCCCCATTCTGAAACTACACTTTATCAACAAAGTACCCTAATAGAGGGCATTACACTTTACAACAAATTGAGCCATGATATTAAAGATATGAATACAATACATAGATTTAAAAGTAAATTGAAAGCTTTCCTGCTTAACAACATATTCTACAGTGTGAAGGAATACACAAATCACACCACTACCTCCCTTAAAAAACAAAAATAAAAATTCTAATCCCACTGATTCTCTGTTTCATGTTGACTGTTCAAGTTGAAGCAAAGAAAAAAGAACTGGCATATCCCATCCTGCCTGTGTTAAATTGCAGTTGGACTGATGTAGAAGGAGAATGCCAAACCAAAATTCTATTTCCTTCATCCTGAATTTGCTAAATGCACTAGGCATCATTAATATCGTTAAATCATTTCTGAATGAATAGTATTTTATTATTAGTATTGTTACTATTATAATTGATATTACTATTATTAGAATTGTTATTATTACTATTATTATTATTATTATTATTATTATTATTATTATTATTATTATTATTATTATTGAGTATTGTAAGATCAATGACCAACTTGATCAGGGTTTTTTGTCCAGTTTCCCTTGATCCTTTGAGCAAATGCTGAGATGGTCCCCCTTGTTTTGATTTCTGGACAGTAAATGTAACTTCACTCTGCCACATCTGACTCGTCATACACAATTGAAATTGTATCTGTGACTCAATCAATATTATTATTATTATAAGATCAAAAATTATTCCGAGGAAATTATGTTCTTGCAATGAAAAACAAAAAAATTAAAAAAGGACATTATCACATTTAAATAAAAAAAATTGCTACTTATATATTACTTCAAACTCCAGTAACATATGAAAAACAAAATTGTCCAGAAGAAAAGTTGGCCCAAGAATTTTTGCTTCACATTACAGTATTCAATATAATATGTAACCAAAAAAAATTACCTACAAAACCAATAAAATTTACAAACATAAATAGAAAATCATTGAAAAATAACTTAAAATGAAATGTTAATTACCAAAAAGTAATATAGCACATCAGTAGTAAACATTAAATTTTACTCTATATCATGCCAAATAATATCATGAAATAAGTACTTACTAATTTCACTTAACAACTGATTACCATTTGAACAAAACATCTAAATAAAATGATGTATGTTCTGAACTCCATTATTGCATATCTGAAACATTTATTAATGTAATGTATGTTTCACACACATGCTAAATCTTTCAAGTGTATTCATTTATATCATTTAGCATCCGTACTTAAACAGAACACAAACTCAAGAGGCATTGGCAGTAATGATTAATTGTATTACAGGGATAATGTAAAGGAAATTGATTAACTGTTAATTCATTGGGGTTAATTAATGTTAATGAAATGGTGCTCTTAACTAGTGTCTTTGGTTGAATTGAGAAGGCAGGAGTTCACTCAGGATCTCACACTCATTAAAACTATTAATGCACACTCACTGCAATAAACACAATTCCATAATCGAGTTTATTCTAGCTATACCTTTTCTGGGGCACAGTGTAACCAAATTTGTTCTTAATCTTGACTTGGTGGTTGCTTTACGGGGGCAGGAGTTTTATAATTTGAGGCACATCTGAAATATTGAGTTACATATTTCACAAGAATATCACTTTTGTTCCAAACACTTTAATGCTTACTCACTGTTTTCACTTTTGCAACCCTACTCGATCCAAACACACAACTGAAGCACTGGCAGGAACAATTGACTGTAATGTAATAATATTAATGTTACAACTTGCAATAACCACAATTCCATAATCGAGTACATTCTAGCTAACCTTTTCTGGGGCACAGCGTAACCAAATTTGTTCTTAATCTTGACTTGGTGGTTGCTTTACGGGGACAGGAGTTTTATAATTTGAGGCACATCTGAAATATTGAGTTACATATTTTACAAGAATATCACTTTTATTCCGTCGTGTAATATATGAATATATTTCAATAAAATAATTATGATTCACACACACACATGTTCATTGTGAAGACGTTCTTGAGGCATGCAATAAAAAGTCAATAATTATTATGACATTGATGGCTTACCCCCACAATTACAGCTACCTTTGCAATGACACTGCTCTCAGGAAGTTTCACTTCTTTACGAGAATTTTTCTCGCTCTTGTACTTATAAACATTAAGAAGGACCTGCCTTTCACAACTCGATAAAATCCACTTCCCCTTCTGCTTCACTGGAGAGTTATTTCTGGAATTACCTGACATTTCTAAAAATGTCAAGCCCAGCACACAATAAGATTTCCCTTAGGAAACAATTCGCGCACGCATGCGGCTCACTCGCATAAGCTCACAATCTCCACACAACGCTTTGCTGGTTGAAACCGTTGAAGTTGGCACTAATTCATTTCGCTCGCATGCATGCCAGTCTCCAGCCAAAAAAAAGTCCCTGGCAGCTATACTTCCATTAGGTGGGGAATTTACGTTGGGGTTGGCACCTACTTTCTCCAACCTAAATGGTAATCAAAAGTCCCTAAGTCAATGTAGTTTGTATGGCGGGTGGTTTACGGGAGGTTGGTATTGCCAAGCTCTCTGGGTCACATCTTACGTGAAATAAATCTTACCAGCAATCGCGAACGCCTGCGGGCGTGGCGTGGCGTGGCGTGGCGTGACGTGGAGTGGCGTGGTGTGGCATGGCACGGCGGTCCATGTCAGCGGGGTGAAGGGGACGTGGCGTGGTGTGGTATGGCGGGGCATGGCGGTCCGTGACAGTGGGGGTGGCAGAGCGTGGTGTGGTATAGCAGGCCGGTCCGTGAACGTGGAAATACACGCTTTGGGGTCCCCCGATACGTCCGTGTGTCTGTCTATATATCTGTCTGTTCGTCCGTCCGTCCGTCCGTCCGTCCGTCCGTCCGTCTGTGAACACTACCAGCGCCTAAACTATGCATTTGAACTTTTACAAATTAAAGAATCCATAATCGGTCTGGCTCTGGTTAAAGCTTTCAAATGTTGACAAAGATTCGTTAATACTTGGAAGTACTTTATGTGAAGCCCACCGGACATTTTCAAAATTTTACCAAAAACGGCTACAAATTTTTTCCTTTAAATTGTTAGCAAGATTAGTGCCAAACAAACCCTATACGATGACATAAACGCCATATAGCTCTATTCTTTTGTTGTTTTTTTTAACTTACAAAAATGTAATTTTTTAGAAATATCTCTCACGCCGTTTATATGCACATTTCAATAGATTTGCAT